>JAKLTH010000099.1:600000-1081171 GCA_025175895.1 Wurfbainia villosa | reverse complement strand
TGGATAAACAAGATTTGAATTCTGAATCTTAATTGACTAACCATTAATATAAAAATCCACCCTTTTGGTAGTGAGGCGGCATGTGGGATTATGATTTAAATAGCATTTATAGCTAATTGACACAAAAGGTGGACAAGTAAAATTTATGGGTTCTCATGATAGTGTATCTATTGGTATATGATAGGTAAAATGTAATGCACTAATGGGATTGGAGATCTTTGCTGAATTTAGTGCCATCTTGCTCCTGTATGATTCCACCTTGCTTATGATGCATAACAGCTAACAACATATTCCTTGTTTCTGGACTGTTATGATGAACTGGAATAATTGCAAAACTAATGCAACATAATTTTTCTGTCAGCTGCCATCAACTATTTAAAGCTTTCCAACTTGTTTCCATTCTCACCATGTTATTTCTCTTGTATTATTTTTTGTTCTGGAGATGGGATTGTGGTGTCAAAAAATCTTCAAAAATTGATTTGATTCTGCTATACGTTCAATAATGAACACAGGAGTGGTCTGGTCAGCGTCGGATAATCAGGGTAATGCCAAATACACCTTCAGCTGTTGGACAAGCAGCATCAGGTGAAAAAAATATATGCTTCTCTTTAAACTTAACCAATGTATTAAATGCATCCTAGAGCATATTATAACCATATTGCATTATTGTGTGGAAGAAGGGGCACCTTTCCATTGATTTTTTCATAATGAATGCTTCTTTGTTAATTTGAGGGAAAAAAGGATGTCATTTTGATTTTTCCCCAAAACAATTTCCATGCCTTTAAAAGCTTGAATATTCTCAGTCATGTGTGTCGGGGAGACGGCAACTAAAGATGATGAAGAACGTGTGGCCACTTTATTCCGTGCAATTGGAAAGGTATGGACAGCAGATGAGAAGTATTTTGATGCTGTAACTGGTTTGAGGTACATCTTCTGCATGATGGTGCATTTTGATCTTTTGGATGGAAGCAATTTGTTATTTACTAATGCAGATTGCAGCTTTTTTACATTCAATTGATTGTAATTCTTCGACATGGTTTTTATTGACAACTATGCTATCTTATTCCAGTGGTAGTGGCCCAGCATACATATATTTGGCAATAGAGGCCTTGGCTGATGGTGGAGTAGCAGCTGGTCTTCCTCGTGACCTTGCTCTTAGTCTGGCATCACAAACGGTATCTCGTTAATAATGCATAAATTATTACACTCAAACTATCTCAATCATGACTGAAACTACTTCGAAGAATTATTGGTGGTATTTTCAAAATACATATGGAGGTTAAATTACTGCCGCTTCACAAAACACTTTTGACTAGGTTGGGTTTTGGATTGCTTTCTCGAATCACTTTTGGGGACCAAAGCACCTTGAGAATTAAACTAAATGTTTGGTAAAACCGTTTTACATTCTTGAAGTCACTTTTCTAATGTGAGTGAGAGTACTTTCCCATGCCAGTTTTTAGATACTTAAAAAAAAAACTGATGTAAGAATTAGATAAACACAACAGGATATTCAATATTTAAATAAACACAAATCAACACAAAAATTAAATGAATACAAAATTGTTATTTGTATGTAAATAGTGTGTAAATTATATTTGAAAAATAGATAGGTTATTTCATTATTTGATAGACTATAATGTTCATTAACTTAAAAAATGGTATAATAATTTAATAGTAATATATTAATTTAATTATCATCATATATTAAAATAATGTTAAAATTATTATTCTATTAAATAAATAATGTTGTTTATATGTTATAGACTTATTATAATATCATGTCAATAATTCAATATATTTTAAAATAATTGTATTAAAAATATTATATAATACAAGTAAATACTAGTTTGGACCAACAAATAGTACTTTTAGTATTTTATTATGTATGTAAATGTATATTGTAATAGCTTTATAATAAAAATAGTGATTCAATCATAAGATATTTATATCGTCAAATAATTCTTA
Source organism: Wurfbainia villosa (assembly GCA_025175895.1). NCBI lineage: Eukaryota > Viridiplantae > Streptophyta > Magnoliopsida > Zingiberales > Zingiberaceae > Wurfbainia > Wurfbainia villosa. Next base: position 1,079,206 of record JAKLTH010000099.1, on the reverse strand, counting down.
TCATATATTATATCATATTATATTACACATTAATAAAAAGATAAACACGTGGAGCTTAGATATATATAATTTACATAAATTTTAGTTAATAAAGTGTTTCTTCTAATTGTTTATCTATTATCATTAACAAGTTAAAGCAAAAAATATAATAAACAAAAACTATATGTTGCAAACCAAACATTCAAGTTCTTTCATACAATGCATTTCAGCACAAAGTGTTTTTTTTTATTATAAAAAAATGCACTGAGGATGCAATCAAGGAGTTTATGGCCTCCTTGGTGGATCACCTTATTTGTATTTGAGTTGTCAATAAACAAGTTAATTCGAGGATTTGTTGCGCCAAGTTGTTCATTCCCTTGTTTGTTTAACAGTGGCAGCATGTGTTTTACCGCTTGCTATCCATGGAAATGGCAGTATACTCATTCCTTTGCTTAGTCGAGTAATGTCGAATGGGGCATAAAATGAATGCCCGTTTAGGACGACGAATGTTGCTTGTTTAATCTCAGTTATTCATCTGTTTTTTATACACTTGGGAAAATGCTCACTATTCATCTGATTAGCTCCGACCAACATGGCCATCCTAAACTCTGGACTAATCTTTAATAAATAGCAAGCAAGAACTTCCGTTCTTTTGGTTATCGACATTGTTCATATGAAATTTGGGTTCCTTTTTTGCAGGTGTTGGGTGCTGCAACCATGGTTAATCAGACTGGAAAACATCCTGGTCAGCTGAAAGATGCAGTGACGTCCCCTGCTGGGACGACGATAGCTGGGATTCATGAACTGGAGAAGGGTGCATATCGTGCTAGCCTGATGAATGCTGTTGTTGCTGCCACTAAACGTTGCCGCGAACTATCACAGTCATAAATAAGAATTTGCTCAACACTCCATTGCTAAGCTTTTGCAATTAGGCATAGTGATTTATAGCCCAGTGTCAGCCAGTCCATCCATGTCAAAATAAGATAAGAAACTAACTTTGACTTCCTAAACCAGAATCGTTATGATGTCAATGATGACTTAACTCGATCGTTGTGATAGTTCATACCAATATTGTATCATCTTCACATATGAGCAGTTGCCAAGAGCTCTGATTCTCACCAAGAGTATGGTGTTGGCTTCAGTCTACAAGGTTAATGGAGGATTTTGAACTGAGAATTGTTTACAATTTTGGTAATTCTTCCGCTGAAGCTCTTAGCCTCTTAAAGATTTGAATATATTGTCTTTTAATTTACAATGCAATTTTTATGTTTTTTTTTTGGAAACCTCTGCGATGAGCCGATGATGATGCTAACGGGGCTAGAAAGTTTTGTTCCAACAACTACGGTTTCTGGAGAAATATTGTTGTTGTGTCTTCACCTTTTGAGAAATATTATTTGTTGTGGAACTTTCAGGAGCGTATTTAACTGAACATTCAAATATACCAGAGCATCAAAATCACAGCAGCATCCATGGATGGAACATTTGGATATTAGTTAGTTCTACATTGGATAGAAACTTTGACAATTTACTTAGAATTTTTTTTTTTAAATAATCCGGTGCACGAAGTTTTCGTCATGCGAGATTTTGAAGAAGGATTCATTGTATACAGTCTTATGTTGTTTTTTTGTAAGAGGTTATTTCTAGGACTTAGAAGGTCACATTGATATTTCTCAAAAAAAAATTATCATGATTTGAGAATTATCGAAATTTTTTGTATTACCTCTCCGTTCAAAATTGTGTGGAATTTTGAAAATCAATACCGTATTAATATTGAATTTTGAAAAATTAACATTATGGTTCTAAATTTTTGAATACCGCAGGAGGCTTAGAAATAGAATTGTACACATTCTCAAGATTTTCTTTCTTCATTTCATGTTTTGATTTTAGAATTTTAAATTCTATAGATCCATCAATGAGTTTCGATTAAAATTCACTGATGATCATAATCAGGTGTTTGAATTCAATTTAAATTCGGTAGGCTTCTACAGTGATTTTGAATTCAACCATCTTTAAATTCTTATCTTCAAAGTTTACTTATCTTTGCACAGTATGATTTTAAAGTTTAATCTCCATATCAATTGATATGCACTTGTAATTTCGCATAGGAAGTTCAGAATCAAACTTGCTTACTATATAAATATTCTGTATATTTTTCTCTTTCCCTCCATGTTTCTCTAAATCCATTAATGAGTATCAACTAAAATTCATTGATAGACTTGGTCAATTTTTATTGAATCCAATTCAAATCTAGTAGATTTCTAAAGTTACTCTATGTGCAACCATGTCTTAAACTCTCATTCTCAAGGTTTCTCTATCCTTGCACAATTTAGTTTCAAAATTCAATCTTATGTCAATTGACACGTATCCATAACTCCGCTTAGGAGACTTAGAATCAAATTTATTCACCACATAAATTTTTTATATATCTTTCTCTTCTATTCCATGTTAAGGATTCATAATTTCCACTCATTTAGTTCCATCAATGAGTTTTGATCAAAATTTATTAATCGTCATAACAAACTCTTATTGAACTCAATTCAAGGCTTGTAGGTTTTTGAAGTGATCTTATGTGCAATCATACTTTAAACTCTCATCTTCAAGGTCTTTTTTAGCATTGCACAGTTTGGTTTCAAAATTTAACCTTTCGTGTCAATTGACACACACACCCATAATTTTGCGTAGGAAGCTCAAAACCAAATTTATTCACCATATAAATTTTCCATATACCTTCTTCTTCCATTCCATGTTAAGAATTCATAATTTCAATTCATCTAAGTTCATCAATAAGTTTCGATCAAAATCTATTGATGAACTTAGTCAACTCTTATTGTAGTGTTGATTTTTGAAAATAAATACCTTTGATGCTGATTTTGAAAAATTAACATTGCAGCGGTTTGAAAAAGCAATGCTGCCCCAGGGGTATGGTGCAACGACAAAAGCGGAGAGATATGGCAGACTATTGAAAGTCAAGTCAACCCGGAAGAACAATTGGAGATTTCCAGATCCCAACGAGCAAACATGGTACCAGCTGAGGTGCTATATTCAACAGGTTTCAGACCGACACAGCATAGAGTGTACCAGCACTATTCAGAAGAAGATGTTCTATGTGTCGAAGAGGGGCAAGTGGATCTCCTCTGCCCAACTCTATAGTCTCTTATTTGATCTTCTGTATTGGGCACTTGCAGATCAGCTGGTGTGATTACTGCTGGTGGTCTCGTACTTGTAGAGGTTCTTGAGGCCATTACTTGTCTTTTTCCTTCTGTAGGATATCCGAAGGATTTCTGAATATGAGTATGAATCCTTTCTTCTTTGGGATTATACTTTCACTTCCCAAATTTAGGCCAGAAATTCTTTTTGACAAGTCGTCTATAGCTCCTTCAAGCTCCTTTGGTGCTGATGTTGATGCACTCGAGGTTTGCTTAAGGGTTCTGACTTGGTTTTAGAGATCCTGCAACTGAGTGTGCAATTCAATTATAAGGGATAACAGGGTATTATTTTATTTGATTAATACCCTTTGAAAATCAAACGCTGTTTTTGATTGTGATGGTATTATTTAAAGATTGAAACCCCAACCATGCCACCAGTACCTCGTAAGTATGAGGAAAATAACCTGATAACAGAACTGTTTGATTATATTGAATACTTATAGGCTGAAATCAGAAGACTGCAAGCTGAATTAGAAAGAGTTCTAAAGAGGAATCATGAAGCGGAGGCAACACTAAGTGATGATTTAGCTGAAGAACTTCAATAGTTAAATCTCAGGGATATACAGAGAGGAAAAGAACAATTACAAGAGAATGCAGTTTGATCCTTTGCTGCGATATCGTTCAACGACGAATTTAGAAAAAATCCATTCGGTTTTGTTTAAACTCTCATCTTCAAGGTCTTTTTTTATCATTGCACAGTTTGGTTTCAAAATTTAACCTTTCGTGTCAATTGACACACACACCCATAATTTTGCGTAGGAGGCTCAAAACCAAATTTATTCACCATATAAATTTTCTATATACCTTCTTCTTCCATTCCATGTTAAGAATTCATAATTTCAATTCATAATTGCAGCGGTTTGAAAAAACAATGCTGCCCTAGGGGTATGGTGCAACGACAAAAGCGGAGAGACATTCCATAAGAGAATACAGTTTGATCCTTTGTTGCGATATCGTTCAACGACGAATTTAAAAAAAATCCATTCGGTTTGGTTTAAACTCTCATCTTCAAGGTCTTTTTTTTAGCATTGCACAGTTTGGTTTCAAAATTTAACCTTTCGTGTCAATTGACACACACCCATAATTTTGTGTAGGAGGCTCAAAACCAAATTTATTCACCATATAAATTTTCTATATACCTTCTTCTTTCATTCCATGTTAAGAATTCATAATTTCAATTCATCTAAGTTCATCAATAAATTTCGATCAAAATCTATTGATGAACTTAGTCAACTCTTATTATAGTGTTGATTTTTGAAAATAAATACCTTTGATGCTGATTTTGAAAAATTAACATTGCAGCGGTTTGAAAAAGCAATGCTGCCCCAGGGGTATGGTGCAACGACAAAAGCGGAGAGACATTTCATAAGAGAATGCAGTTTGATCCTTTGTTGCGATATCGTTCAACGACGAATTTAGAAAAAATCCATTCGGGAAGTTCTAGAGCCCAGGAGTTTATCCGATGGATGGAGTACGACTTTAATGTTGGATCGTCATTTAGGGATGGTGTGACTATGGAGTCTGTACTGATCCATGAAAAAACTACGAGTGTTTTTCTGATTTACCCTTGACGATCGGTGAAGATCACTTGGGCTCTGACCTTATCTGACTCAGCTGTTGACAAGACGTCCCAAAGGTCCATGAGACATGACCGATTACTCTCAGAGATTAGTCGGACTGAAAGTTTGAATACTCTGACACCAATAAAAAAAAACAATGCTAATTTTTGAAAATTAGTATTAGAGAATTTTGAATTTTAACATAGATATAATATAGAAAATAAATAATATGTCATTTGATAATTTTTAAATCATAATACGTCTTTTTTAAAATATCAAATTTCGGATGCTGTCCTTTGATATTGGCGTAGAAACTTCCAATGATTTTCCAGTTTTCACTCACGCAACTTTTGTGCTTGCTTCTCTTCTGTGAAATTTTTGTTACAGATATAAAAATCTGGAACTTTCCAAGCTAAACTGCAATCCATTCTGAGTATCTGCTTGCATAATATTACAAAATCTTCAAGTATTTTTCATTTCTGAACATCGGACTGTGATCTTTACAACGAAACTGACACTCCAAACCTGAATTCTACATGGAAACTCTGTTCATGATCATCTGCAGGCTAAAACACAGGGTTGTAGCTCAATCAGGCATCAGCTCGCTGCTTCTGAGATGCTCTTGAGCGAAGGCCTCCAGTGCCGGCCTCTTGCCGCCGCCGCCGCAGCTTGTGTGCTGCTCTTTTGCCGGTCTGTGTCCTCCCTTGCCACCTGAATCGCATCGTGTCCTCGTAGTTTGATCAAAGAAAGAAGGCAATGGCTATGGCATGAACTAAAAAAGAACATACTTGAGGTTTATTTTCTGAATCCTCCTGCTGTTCCTCAGTCCTCTGCTCAGGTTTCCCGTGTTCCTCTTCTCGTTGCTGTCCTCTGCGCGATTCAGCCTGGTTTTTCCTGAGCTTCTCGTGCTTTCTTTGCATGATAGCCTGCGTAGCTTCTGGCCAATCGCCAAAATGCCTCACCATTAGCCCATATAGCAAGAAATCCAAGATTGCAAATTCAAATCCTACGACGAGGAGGAGGAGGAGGAGGAGGAGGAGGAGGAGCACGCGTGCTCCGACCTTGGGAGGTGATCAGCCGGTAAACGCGGCCGAGCAACAGCACGTCCTTGGTCTTCAGCAGTCGCAACCGGGTGAACTTCACGTGGCCGCCGGCGCCTCCGCCCTGCTTCGTCTCCGAGACAGTGAGCGTCACCAGGGCCACGTAGTGCCCCGGGTTGCTCTTCATCACGTCGGCGGCGCTCGTCGGCCAGTAAAGCCTCTCCACCTTCCCTCCGGGGTGCTGAATCACCACCACGGCCGCCTCCGACGCTTGGCAATTCCCCATTCCTTCCTTCAGCCGTACGAGCCAGGACGACGAGCGTCGATCGAGGCGAGGCAGAGTCGCAGACAGCAGCCTTTAACCAGCTGCAGGTCTGGGCAGCCCTTCTTTAATGGCAGGATGGCTAGCCAACCTTCCACGTGGAACGCTGTCAGTGGACGCAGGCACTGCATATCATGAGGACGGCGAAGAAAAGAGCTCATGAGCCATCATCTACTGCACACCACAGTGCTGCAACAGGAGCAAGCAGCGGCAAGCAACCAAAAAGCGTGAGATTCTTCTTGTCATGGAAGTATGCGAGTGGCAGGGGCCACAGCTACCAAGAACAAGATAAGGAACACGCTGAATCATTCAGGCGAAGAGTAGCCTGGCACGGAAAAAAAAGAAGCTATTCCCTTTCTTCCCCTCAGGCCTCAGCCTACCTGGACCACTGAGGGTCACTTCGCCGGTGTCTCGTTATGGGAATCAGGTAAGCTGCAGTGAGTTCTTGCCTTTCAGCTTTGCATCATTCCCATTGTAGAACTTGGTTTAGCTTCGAGATCTCGATTTCTCTTCCCCTAAAGTGAAAGCCTTCAAATCAGTCATCGAAAAGTTTTTGATTCTGGCCGCTAAAATCGAGCAGCAAAAGGCCAGGGGCGATCAAATCCTGGACGGTCAATGGTAAATTATGATGCGCCTCATCTGTTTGTGAAATTCCCTCAGCTGAGGTCGCTGAAAACTATGCTCAGTGGCCAGCTTTATTTTGTGTGTGTGAGGCATCTGCTTTAGATTTTGGGTGGAGGGTTGTTTTTTTTTTAATTGGCCAACTTTTTTTTTTTTTTTTCTTTTCTCATGTCTTTGGTTGCCCTACTTAGTGGTTTGAAATCATTGATTGAGTCCTTGTCCTAAAGTGGCATTCATTTAATGGGTGCACTTGTTGCAATTGGACTAATTAATGCACATAGAGATCTCTCCATTATTAATTTTCTATTTTTTTTTTATATTGGTATTAGGGTATCATATTTGAACTTTCGGTCTGATTAATCTTTTAAAGCGATCGATTCTGTCCCACGGATCTTCAAAATACTTCATTAATAGCTAAGTCAGATAAGATTGGAGTTCAAATGATCTCCATCAAGAATTCGTTCGCAGTTTTTTTACGATTCAGTCTGGACTCTACAATCGTATCATTCCTGAACGACGATCTAACATCGAAGTCGTACTTCGTCCACCGAATAAAATACTCCTGGATCTCAAGCCACCCAAATAGATTTTTTCTAAATTCGTCGTCGAACGATATCACAGCAGAGGATCGAATTGTGTTCTTCTATGGGATGTCTCTCCACTTTTACCGTTACACCGTGTCTCGAAGGGCTAATTCTCTAATGTTCTATTTATATATAGAATTGTAAATGGATTAAATGTTTGTGGGTAAATTTGATAAGAATTTATTTACGTAGAGATTGATCTTTAGCCTTCGAATCTCGGTACTTTTATTTATTCTTCTATAAATCATGTTCATTAATGAATCTCTTATCCATAAAAGATTGAAATTCGTCAACCTAGTAGCTTCCATCGGTCTGTCTCACGACCATTATGAGGAAGGTAAATGACAGAGGATTATATCGGTCTTGAGGTGATGTTCAAGATACGTGGAGGTCATTTGAATATAAAAAAAATTTTAGACTCCCTTTGGAATCAATCCTTGCCTTATCTATAAACTCCGTCATATTTTAATTTGCGTACCATATCATCTCGGTGGGGACAATGAATCTCTTATCAAATTTATAAATAGACAAATAAATTCTCAAAATAAATAAATCTTATAACATCAAATTCAGTTATCAACTAAATAAGCTTTAAAATGTAAAAGTTTTAAACCGTTAAACTCACTCAAATTAAGAGCTTAATAATATCTAAACGACCCAAACTCAAATTAAGTTTGAACTAAACTCTAGCTGGTAAAAAAAAAAAAAATGAGGCCAAGCTTGAACACTCATTTCTAAGATTTGACTAGTCATTGTAGCTCGCCTTATCAAACAAATTTGAACAATATAAAATTTGATTTGTTCGCGTTCATACATTTTTGTGAAGTTCAGATTATGTCTGTCAAAAATAATATACTTCTGTTCTCATTGGCCACCTTCACATACAACCTCCAATTTTCATCTGAAGTGGTTCTCAATTTCAACACTGCACTTGTCAACCTTTTTTATAGTATTATCGTCATCGTCATCGTCGTCTTCGAGCGATGTTTATCCTAATTATTTAGAGTCGGCTCGTTCATAAGTCTAGACAAATATCGCAGTTGATAGTGTCGCAGTCTAACGCAATCGTCAACCTTTTTTTCGGCTAGACTTCACACGCCCAACAAATGCCATTAATAGCCATGTGAAGTGTTGGAGCACTTCAATCTCGTTTCATTCAAACTCAAGTCCCTTCTCTTCTCCATGTTTTACTCTCTTCCAGAATATGTTAACATTTCAGAGATCTGAATCTGAAACACTGTGCCAATTAGTTAGAGGACCAGGACTCGATTCATTTTATTATAATTGAAGTAGGTTAAGTTGCTGTACCCTAACCCTAATGACGACAACAGGCAAATCTGAACATTTAGGTCAGGTTCTTGGAGCCATGCCCTATCAGAGGACAGATTCATTATGCATGAACTCCAGTGTGTAGTTGTGTCGGAGTCTGTCTTACCATGGAACACTACAGCACTCCGGCAGAATTAAAAAAATATACAGTGTTCAGAGGAGGAATAAGAAAATAGGATGAATATTTTATAAAGTCCTGTATAAATTGTATTTTAAATTTATTCGATATTTAAATTTTATCTCACTGGATGAGATCGACTATATGAATCTTTTTACATTATTGAATTCTGTTCTCTAGTATATTATTATCTATACTTAAATTTTATATTATTTTATTATCACTAATCGATTTTTTTAGTCTTTTTCTTCCTCATTTAATATGTATTTTTTAATAGTATCACATCGTATAATTTAAATATTTATTGATCATCTAAGTACATAAATGTGATGTCTTTCGAAATTTTCTCTCAATAGATGCAACTTCAACTTATTTCTTATTTTGTCCATCGTCATATGTTTATGCTGATGGATCTCTCAATCCGTCAATGGATCGTGTATCCATATATGATTTGGAAAAAAATAAGAAAACAAATCAAACTCTCCGAACATAGGATCTTATAGTCTAATATACAATAATATGCGAATACTACAAAAATAAAGAGGTAGAAGTGTAATCAAACAGTAAATCCACACTTTAATTTGGAGACATCCTCGTCTGAAAAATCTAAAAATCTGACGTCAAAGAGTCATAAGACTTGATCTTCTGTATGTGCGAGAGAATCTACTCTGTATATTCTGCTCGATAAGAAAAAAAGAGACAACTGTTATTTTCTCATGCAGGGATCACACCCTATATATAGAGCAAATCTTAACTCGTTAACAATCCATCAATATGAACTAAAGAGTTCTACACATTATACATTCACATCCAATAATCCACATCTAATAACACAAATCCGTTAACCAAAACTATAATTAGATCACTTAATTAGATTCAAATCAATACAACACAATCGAATACATTTCGATCATAACATGTAAGCCCATCACCAATACATGTACATTCATCTTAATATTCTTATTTTTTTAATTTTCATCTTCTATTCATGTGTTAGAGTTGTAGTCTAATATTCAACGTCATATAACATAATAAATTTATCACATAAGATACCTTACGTTCTCATTCATTTTAATCATCTTGTTTATATTTTATGTAAGACATCTCTCAATCTCTTCATCATCTCGCAAAAATATATAATTCTAAATACTTAAATCTTTCGTTTTCAAATAATTCGTCATCGTTGATTTTAACGATTATTTTATTATATCTTATATTATTAAATTTAAATTTTATATATTTTAAAATAAAAATAAAAATAAAAAACAAATGAAAGTTTGACAAATTAACTCAAGAGTGTGTCGGTAGGGGCAAACCTTTCAGTTGGGGTCTCATTCTTATTCTTTATTGCACGAGTAGCTTCCTGTGCTTAAATGGAGCACAAGTTCCAGATTTTAAGGTGCCAGATCGGTGGTGGTATCTTCTGATGGCCCCATGAGGCCTTCAGTTTCTCAGAGGCCATTAATGACCGTCTGCATCTCTCTCTTTCTTTCACTTCCTTGATTTTGATTTTCTTAATTTGACTTCAACAAGGGCCATTAGTAGTGTTACAGTACTAGAAGCTCCATGATTGGAGTCTTAATTAATTTCGAGTGTCGAGTGTCGAGTATCGAGTGTCAGCGAAACCATCGAATGAACTGAAGGAGCTAGAGAACTTATTTCTGATAACTTGGGGTTTTGCATTTCGAGCAATATAATTGAATGAGCAACAGATCGATCTTGAGGATGCATGCTCCGATATTATGTGTGGAATGCGATTTGATAACTTAGTCATCATTCAGTTCGCACACGATCAAGGCAATGAAGAAGGCACGTTGCATTGTTCATTAATGATGCAAAAGAGTTGGAATTCGCCAATCTAACGACCCCTAATCAGCCCGCTCTTGGACCATCATAGGAGAGATAAATCACGATAGACCTTTGACTCTTGAGACTAGTAACTAGTGCATGGAGAGACGACACCTTCGCATTTGCGAGGGATTAATCCGTTGTTCTATGATGCAACGTCTGCATTGTTCATTAATGGTGAATATCTTCATCGATATTTTCACTTCATATTGATCGAACTACATATGGGAAATGAAGATTAATCTTCTTCTAGATCATCATCGAGATTAACTTGTACAAGATAGAACATATTAGATGATGATCATTAGGTGATAGATTTGTATTAAAAGAGTAAGGATCAATTTCTACGGAGACAACTCCATCGAGTACTTTGGTGAAAAAAAAAGGTGATTCGCTCGCCCTCAGCGCCAATCGATCTCATAATCAATACGAATGAGGTAAATCACGGGGGACATATTGCCCAATCAAGGACTAATACGACAGGAGGGCAAACACCCTGAAAGACTTGCAACCCCTAGAGATTGATCCTTATTCATTGATGAAACTCTACTGCCGTGCGCGTTAGCCATAAGACCCTCCCATGGGAATAACTCCTCTCAATATTTTTTTTAGCTGACACCAGGTATTCAGGCTTTTGGCCTGACTAATCTTAAGGGTGGTCAATCCGACCCCATAGAAGTTTTCCATCAACCGTCAGAGTAAATCGGAAAGCGCTCACAGCAGCCGACCCAACAACCCAACTTTCTTAAGCCCAACATTCAATTTGGAAAAAATTCCTACAAATGTGCTGTAGCTGGAGCTCGAATCTTAGATGCCTAGGAAATTGTATGGACGTCCTACTGCTGCACCGTAGTCTCGGGGGCAACTCCTCCCATTATTTATGCAAAATGTTGGAACCGTCAACCTAGCGGCCCCTACTAGCCCGCCTCCGGACCATCGTAAGGGAGATAAATCACGGTGAGTCTTTGACCCTTGAGACTAGTAACCAGCGTATGGAGGGCCGGAACTCGCTTTTGCGAGGGATTGACTCGTTGTCCATTTATGCAACTTTCTGCATGCGCTAGCCATTAACTCCTCCCATTATTTGAATAGTCATGTGGTGGTCGATTATAAATTGATTCATGATTTACCTCCATTTATATTGTTGTGGATTGACATTGAGAAGTGTTCGAGATGAATATTATCATCTTTTACATCAAAAGATAGAACATTAGATGGATAAGAAGACACATTGATGTAGCATAGCTAAGCCATAACAAGTGTGTAGTTTTCGGTCCTTTTCAGTGATGTTAGAGTGGTCTTCTATCTTGAGTCGATTCAAATTGAGAATGGTGTGTCTATATTAGGGGTTGGAGCGAGGGATTAAGTCGATTCAAATTGGAGAAATCTTTGGCGGCTCATAATAGCGCTCTACCTGTTTATTTTTCGACAATCAATTTATATTCGGCAATTTATCAAACAGTACACGTGAAGTTTAGAATTGTCCAAACAGCATTCTATACTTTCATATTTATCAAATAGCGCACTTAATTCTCTTTTTACCCCTCCCATCAAACAGACTTGCACTACAGTGAAAATCCCGAACGTGGTGCTGAGAATTTAAATCCCAGCACCACTGTTGTGTTGCAATTCCAATACTACCACTGTGATGTTGGAAATTCAAATCTCAGCACCACAGTGGTGCTGGAATTGCAACTTTCAATACTACAGTGATGTTAGAATTGTAAATTTCAGCACTACAATGTGCAAATCTATTTGGCAGGAGAGATAAAAAAGAAATTAAATACGATATTTGATAAATATGAAAAGATGAGACACTGTTTGATAAATCGCCGATATATATTCAATTGAGAGTTTTCATCTTTTATATAAGGGTGAGCGATGTTGATGAAAAATACACTACAAAAAAGAAATTTGGGACGAATTTTAAAAAAAAAATCATTGCAAAATAATTTTGCGACGAATTTAGCGACAAAAATTTTTTTGTTGGGAATAAAGCGTCGCAAATATTAGCGACAAAAATAGCGATGAATTTTTGCGACGAATTTTAGCGACGAAAATTAGGGACGAATTTTAAATTTCGTTGCTAATTTTGTTGCAAAAGTTACCCAGATTTCCAAAAATCGTCGCAGAATTAAATCAAAATTTTTGCGAATTCATTTTCGGAAATTTTCAAGCGAAATAGGAATTGCGTTGGTAAATTTATGCGATGATAAACATTCGTCATCGCAAATTTAAATCATTGAATTAAATCGTATAAAATTAAATTTAAAAATTTATTTTTCCACAGTCGTTGGTAAATTTGCGATGTTTCCAAATTATGAAATTTAAATCGTGAAATTTGCGACGATCGTTCGTTGCAAAAATTTACGAAATATTTTTCGTCATAAATTTAAATCGGAAATTAGTTGCAAAATTTGTCATGATTGGATTCGTTGCTAAATTGTCAAATTTGCGGCGAATTATTTTCATCGCATATTTCAAAAATTCGTTTGCAAAATTTGTCGCAGATTGATTAAATCATGAATTTGCGGCCGAATTATTTTTCGTCGCAAAAGTCGTCGCAGATTTCTCAGAATTTAGCAACGAATTTATATATTTGTCGCTAAATTTGTCGCAAAATAAAAAAATTTGATGATTTATTACATGTTTGATATTCTATCGTATATACAAATTTTCACACACACACAACAAAACACAATAAGTTCTAATATCCAAATAAAATATTCAATACAAACAAAACACATACACATTCAATACAACAAAATAATATTCAATAATATCAAAAATATGTCATATCCAAATAAAGACAAAGTAACAAAATAAGTTAAGAACAATACAACATTCCAAATAACAAGTTATATCATACCACATTTCAAACATCAACATAGGTATGAGATCCAACTAACAATGTCCACAAAAGATCTCAACACATGGGGAAAAAAAGAGAATCTAGAAGAATCGCGATATTCTTCTACTGCATTAGAAAAGAAAAATTCATAATTTTTTGCTTGATGGTAATAATAATAACAACAACAACAACAATAACAACAACAATAATAATAATAATAACAATGAAAACAGATATAATTGTGTCTCATTAATTATCATACACATGTTTAAGGCAAGGCTGGACTGGTAAATTATTTAATTTTTTTAAGGCCTTAGCATTCTCTTAAATTGCATTTGAAACTAGGATTAACATTTGACATTAACCATTGTGATAACAACATTTCTGAACACGAGGCACAAAGTGCAGTGTAAGTATAAACTGCACTAACAGTGACTTTAGTGCTCAGATAAGCCAGGAAGATTCTCATAATAGCAAGTTTCTAGTGGACTGTCCTCAACACCAATACTTTCACTAATACTAAGATTCTTATTATAGCAAGTTTCTAGTGGACTGTCCTAGACACTGATACTTCACTAATACTAATTAGTCATACCATTAATTGTTTGATTATCAAACCTTAACATTATAAATAACAACCCATGAACAATAATAAAACATTTACATCTAAAAAAATATCATTAAATGTGACAAAATATTAAGTTACCAGATTCTTCAGGATTAGTAGCTGAACAATCAGCTAATTTTCCAGGAAGGGAAGAAGATCTCAGCACACTTTTTGCCCTGACCAATTCTCTAGCTCTTTTTGCTGCCATTGCTGCCTAAATTATGTAATTTAAGATTATGTTAATGATTTACAAAGAAGTATATGCACCCAATACCAGAAATGATAGCATGAATCCAACATATGACCTTTTTAATTTAACATGCATAAAGGAAATAGCTTCTTAACAAAGCGTTCAGAGCTTTAGACAAAATCAAGTCGAGAACATCTGGATGCAACTCTAGGTACTCAGTAAGATACTCTTGAACACAGTGTTCAACAACTCTTCGTACATCAGGATTCCCAAGCCTTGTCTGCCTCATAAGAATACAAGATATCATGTTTTTAAGAATAAGCATAAGCTAATCACAAATTTTCCTCTAGCATCAAGTAATAGAAGAAACTCATGGAGATTTTTTAACAGCTTTTCAGAACATATTGAGTCACATTTACCTTTGTTTGTCCTTCAAATTCTGGATTTGGAACCTTTACAGAGATAATGCATGTTAATCCTTCCCTTACGTGTTCCCCACTTAAGTTAATATCCTTATCCTGCCAAAACTTCTTCAATGAGTTAATACAAAGAAAAATTAACAAAAGATTCACATATAAATTGACAAGTTCCAATCAGTATCATCTAAAATTAAATCATATAAGATACAGTTAAAGAAATGATTAGCCGTCAGTGCAGGTGGCGGGTAGGGAGGCGCTACGCCGTGGTAGTAGGAGGCGGGCGCTGACGGCGTGGCCGGAAGGCGGGCTCATGCCGCTGGGGGGCACGCGACCGACGAGGCGGCGGCGAGCTCGCGGCCACGGCTCGGCGGGCGGGGGCGCGCCGGTCGCCGCTGGTGTCGGGGTCACGCTACGACGAGGGGCGGACGGACGACGGAGCGGCGCCGCTGCGGCGGCGGCGACTCGCGGCGGGCGGATCTGGCCGACGAAGGCGGCTGGCTCGCAAGGGTGCTCGGCTCGGCAGGCGGCGGCGGGCTAGTCTGTGCGGCGGTCGTGGGTCGGGTCGTGGCGCAGAGCGCGAGCGGCGGCGGCGGATAGGATCGGGCGCGACGCGAGGGGAAGAAAAAAAAATTAGGGCAGGCGGGTAACTTAAAAAAATTTTGCAACGAATTTGGATTCGTTGCAAAATTGCAACGAATCCGGGATTCGTTGCAATTTTTTTGCAACGAATCCAAGATTCGTTGGAAATTAAAAAAAAATATTAAACTTTTTAAAACGTTAATGTAATATTAATTTTGCAACGAATCCATGATTCGTTGGAAATTTTTGTAACGAATCTTGGATTCGTTGGAAATTTTTGCAACGAATCCTGGATTCGTTGGAAATTTTTGCAGGATTCGTTGGAATTAATAAAATTAATATTATAATTTAAAAAAAATTATTTATTTTTTTAAATTTTCAACGAATCCAGGATTCGTTGGAAAATTAATATTACAATTTTAAATTTTTTTTTTTTTTTTAATTTGCAACGAATCCTGGATTCGTTGGAAATTTTTGCAACGAATCCTTTTTCGTCGCTAATTTGCGACAAAACAGAAAATTCGTCGCTAAATTTGTTGCAGATTTCTAACGAAAATAATTCGTTGCCAAAATTCATCGCCAAAAAACAGTTTTTTTTGTAGTGATATGATATTTTTTCACACTCCAAGTCATTTTTTCTTTACTCCACTATTTCTTTTGTTTGTGTGGCCGCAAGTCTTCTTTCTTCAGTCGCAAACGGATTCGATCATCGGAGGAGTTTCAGAATTATTTGACCACTTGGGTCGCATAAAGGAAACCATCTTCATATTTGATTTTCATTTGACAAACCATCTCAACTACAATACCTTCATCGAGGTGAAATAGTGTTTCTTTTTTTATATTATTAAAACACGTATTACGTCTCAAATTTATGAAATGCTAACTATATATATATACTAATTGAGTATACAATATTTTTATATTTCCTTTATTACTTTTTTATATATCAATTTAGCTTTAATAATAATATCTTTTTTTTAATTTTAATATAATCAGGATCTTGTAAAGCGATGAGGAATATTATCTTTATCTGATTAAATGCATCGTGAGATGGATTTTCTATCTCTTCGGAAGAAATTTTTTGAAGAGGACATGGTTTGGAATTCAGATTTCTACTCCACGGGTGAGAAAATATGTATGATATGGGTTATTGTCTTTAATAAAACTCATTGTAGCTCATCAAAAGAGTGGATTGGGGAGAGAGTCTAAGGCTGCATATGTATGATATGATCAATATGATTTAGTGAATTTGTATTTAAATTTGTATAATTCTTTTTAAAAATATTAATACGTTTGTTATTCTTACGATGATATGGTGAGACTGTGAGATTAGTACATTCAAACACAAGAAATCATAGGAGAATAATATCGATGCAGTCCAAATTGCAGATCAAATTTGTGATTAGGTCATCGGTGTAAATTCTAAATATATTAAAGGACTTCAAAGTTGGCTAAAATCAATTAGATCCACTTTTTTGGATGTCACCTCCTCCTCCAGATTAACTAACGCAATATTACGTAAAAAACTTGAGTCCACCGAGCAATGATTAGAAATGACAGAAGAGGAGCTAGCAAACACTCGAGTTCAATTAGCAAGCACCTAAGATGAGTTGACATCAATAAGATCAAGACGAAATATGTTTGAAGCAATTCTGAATCAGCTTGCACCTCCAACATTATAATCCTTGGTACATGAGTCCTCTCCAACCTCACCTCCTTCTCCATCTTAGAATTTGTGAACTTATGAACTTCTATGTTTTGAACTTATGAACTTGGATGGTTTGAACCTGAAGTTATGCTTTTTTATGATATATTTTGATTATGTTATGTGATAAATGTAGTTTCTGTTAAATTGTTTGAAATATATATTGCTAAGGTAATTGATGAAATTTGTAATACAGGATATCGAATATAAACAAATGAGGTTATGCAAAAGCATATTTCGATGATTAACGATAAAAATTAAAAAATTCATCGCTAATCTACGATACAGGTGCCCAAGGTAAGCTACGATTTGTGACGAATTCATATATTTTCTTTGCTAAATTTATTGTCAGACGATTAAAAAATATTCTGCGGACCACTACAGTATCACTAGTCGATTGATACTCAATTGTTTGACGGGATGCGATATATCAATCGACTGTTATAAGAATCCAGTCGACTATGATACTGTAACAGTCCACAGAATATTTTTTAGGTGATTAACCAGTATAATTCAGAAGCTACAGTTTGATTTGATTTGATTTTTTTAGATGAAGCTTGATTCGAATTTGAATTATATTGAGCTTGACTTGTTTAATTAGCACCGGGCTTCTAAATCCACCTCGATTCAAGTTTGAATGAAGTTTGATTCAAACTTGTAACTTGTTTAAATGTTATCGAGTTTGTTTGTTTATTTGATGTTTTAATATTTTTAATTTTTATTTAATTGGTTAGTATAAATAATTTAGATGAGTATAAATAATGATTTATAAATTTTATTCAATATATTTTATAAATTGTGTTCACGTGTGTGATAAAACATGACAACGCTCGTGTTAAACACCCCTTGTGATTCACTCTCTGGCTTAATAAAGGATGGTAAATTATGGAGAGCTTTGTCGATGTAGTGATCCTTTTATATGGGAGAGATCGAGAATCTAATAAAACATTTCACATATTAAGAATTGACCTTAAAATGATAAATATTTCTACAATTATCAACGGCATAAATTCGAGGTTTATAAATTATATACTATATATATATATATATATATATATATATATATATATATATATCTATATATATATATATATATATATATATATATATATATATATATATATATATATATATATATAATTTATTAAATTATTTAGATTTGTTTATTTAATTAACTTTGACGTCGGTAATATAAATAAATTCTTAATCAATCGAATAAAAATTTATTCATTTACCGCCAAACCATCCGCACACACAGTTTAGTGTACGATCCAGTCCGAGCTGCAAATTAAACATGATTGATTCGATCCTAATCGAATTAATTAATTCGTTAAATTCAAATCGAAAGCGATTCAAATGAATCGGTTTGAAATCGAACCTAAGCATTCCGATTCTGCTCAGCCCAATTGATTTTAGAATCGGTTTGGAACTATTTCGAAATCAATTCGGAATCAATTCTGATTCAGATTGGGATATGATTCTAGTTGTCAATTTAAAGTTGAAAATTTTTAGCATGTTAATATGTCTATGAAATTATTTTACGATAAAAAAAAATAGAATCATCAATACGTTAAATGAATTTGAAAATTCAAATAGTCAAATTCGAGGAAGATGATTCGGAACCATTTCAGAATCGATCCGAAACCATTTCCGAATGAATTCAGAATCGATTCGGAACCGATCCAGTTTGAATTGATTCTAAAATTAAAATTTTAAAATCGAAATTGATTTTGAACAGATTCAAAACTGATTTTAAATTGATTTAGATCGATTCTAATATCAATGAATCCAAATCGAATCGAAATCGAAATTGAGAACCGATAAATATATCTATTACAAACTGAGCAAGTTTTTTCAGAATAATTAGCAAATTAAAATAGAAAATTTCTCGAATTGGAAACGTCCACGTGCCTTCTCGGTCTTGGCCGTTGGATTTCATCTCTCCATCTTCTCCGACCACTTGCGCTCGCAGATTCCCCCTAAAGCTGGGAATCCCTTCTCGTTCTCGCCCTCGACGGCATCCAGCTACGATCGTCCCGGGCGGCCGGTGAGATCCCGTCTCTCTGGATCTCGCAGATATCTGTTTGGCCGGAGAGATGGATTTGATGGGAGGTTTCAGATCATTGAGCTGGGAGCACGAGTCGTACCCCGCGTACGAGGACTTCCTGGCGCTGCCCTTCTTCGCGCTATTCTTTTTCATTATCAGATTCTTCCTCGATAAGTTCGTCTTCGAGGTGAGTGGATAGGGCACCTTTAGTTGATGTATTGGCCACTGTTCGGATTTTCCTTTGTCGAAGGTCCATGAATTGGTAAAAGTTTGGATTTTTTTTTTTTTGTCAATTTGGATGCAGGGTGTTCGGGAAAATCCGGTCTTGCTTTGACTAGATTAATTAAGATTTATGTGGATACCGTTGGAAAAATTTGGTCGCTAGTGGGTTGAAATGATAGCTTATCACTAGTCCAATTGATGAACCTGTAGTTCGTAGCTGGACTTAATTTGCCCTCGACAATCCGTTAGTAGGATCGGGATTCAGAAATTTTCTCTACGATGTTGATAAGATTGTTCCCTCCTCTACACTTGCACTCCTTTGGAAGAATCCGACTCAGGAACAAGGTTGTTGGAATCTGCTTACCGGAGTGCACAAATTCGGTGGTAGAAATTCGTTTGTAGAGAAGAAAGCTTGATACTCTTTGAGGATGGGAAAATTGTTGGAATCCATTAATTCATTATCAAATTCAAAATGATCCTGTTCAGCCAATTTCTAGCCCTCACATAAAACAATCTACAATTTTTGGTTGGGTCGTGTCTACTGAGCTGCATCCATCCAATGCACCCATCTAAGGTTGGTTTGGGTCCTTGGGCTACTTGGACAATGCACAATGGGTTTCACCACTTCGATCAAATTTGGCTCGTTGGCATGCGAAACCAATTAGTGGTAGTGCAATGTTGGCATGCGAAAGCAATTAATGTTCCTGCAATCTCATGCAATGTGTATGGGCAAAGTGTAAATTGCACCAAAAAGTCGCATTGAGCATCATTTACATCATGTAAGTCTCACTTGCCATGTGTACTTGTGTTTGTCACTTAGGTGCACAGTAACTATCTTCGCCCCTCACAAATGCACATATGCAATTCTCTGTCAATGCTTGCTGCACACTGTATCACTTATGTATGTTGCACATGACTCCATGTATAAAGCACATGATGTCTCCACCAATTCTTTCTTTTCCCAAGAGATAACTTCATGCAAGAATTTATGTTTAAATCACTTAATCTTCTTTTACATTGTAGATGTGAGACTGAAATTCACTTACGGTTATTTAAATTAGGTGGCTAAAATTTTAACCAATACTATTTTGGCTGTGTTTATATTCCTTAATGAAGATTTGAGACTTCTTAAATTCTTAAGTGATCTCACTCTATATCACATAGGGAACTAGGCATATTTTTGTACATATGACACTTGACATTTAGTCTATGGTTTGGTGAGAGCATTAGCTCTTCCTTCCTTTGTTCTACAAGTACCCAAACAACTTTGCCTTAGGATGATAAATATTTGGTACATTCACTTGTTAGATGCTAACACTCATCGAACTCAAAATATTAAGTTTTCTTGAATTTAGTGGAGGTTTCATCGTCTAATGAATTAAGTTAGTGGGTCTCAAACCCATCCTGATGACCTTAAGATTTCATTTTTTTAATGGATTTGCTAAATTTTGTCCCAATCTAACAAAGTTAATGGAAATAATATCTTGAAATTAAAGTTCTTACATAGCTATGTTCTAGTCAATAATTGTAGACTTTTGATTATAATTATTGCTATATGCTCTATCTACTGTAGCTCAGCTATCATAATGCTGACATATTGGTTGTATCGGCTTGAACCAAATTAGAATTTCTTGCAATAGATCTATAATCGATACTGCTTCCTTTCCTATGGTTTACAATGACATAAACTCCAAACCACATGGTCGAAACCCATAATATTTGCCTACTCTTTAGAGTCCCATGAAATGAATCCCCCATCAAAAGATTCACCTCTAGTGGAGAGATGATTCTCTAGATTGGTTATTCAACTTGCATTTGAGTACCTTCAAGCACCGTTAAAAATTCACTTATAATATATTATAATTTATTGTTGCTTCTAGGTATTTTATTACTCTCTTAATAACACTTTAGTCAACTTTTCTTGAATTGCTAGTGTATTTGCAAAGTTTTCCCACCACAAATAGGATCCACAAATAGGATATTTGGTTTCAAGTCATGATATACAAGTTGTAACCATTACTACCTTACAACCATTAGGTAGTACTTGTAGTGCTAGAACCATCATAGTTCTGACAGGCGTGCAATAAAAAAAATTTCTTAAACATGTTCTCAATGTAGTGATATTGAGTCTACAAAAGGGTGCTATTATCTCTTGTGATCTTAATGGCAAGTATAACACAAGCTTCAACTAAATATTTCATAGGAATGTGACTAGACAAGATAAATTTAGTTTCATTAATTTCATATTGCTTGTACAAAAAATATGGATGTTATCAGCATATAAGTATATGAAAACACCTCTACCTGGAGATACTCCAATTATAGGCACATTTATCATATTCTTCTAACATAAATCCATAAGAAAATTTGTTAAATTTCTCATGTCTATTTTTAGGAGCTTGTTTAAGATGATAAAGAGACTTTACTAGTTTTGGTAACTATAAAACCCTCCCGTTGATACATATAAATTTCCTCTTTGATATTACCATTTTGGTGCGCCATTTTCATGTTGATTTGGTGGTTCTCAACCTTGTAGATGGAAGCAAATGCCATGGTTCTAACAGAGATAATTGTAGCTATTAGAGTTAAATATAACAAAGTCAATGCCTTCCTTCTATATATATCCCTTGACTACCTATTTAGCCTTGTTTTTGATTATTACTGTTCACATTTATTTTTCATTTGAATACTCGTAACTAATTGGATGACTCCTGCCCTGGTGCTAGGTCAACTAGTACTAATTTGTTACTGGCTATGATTGAATATGTCTTATCATTAATAGCTTTATTCTAAAGAGGTAAATCAGGAGATGGCATGAGTTTGTTCGAAGTAGTGAGATTGTATTCAATGACCGTTCAATCAAAATTTGTCAAATAATCTTTTCAGGGGTTCCTTCTACTAAGAATATATAAAACTAGCTTAAATGTTTTACATATAATTGGATGTTTACTTCTCTTATTTTATGAATTTCTTCCATCTTTGAAAGGGTCTCTTGATGATTCATTTTGAACGCTAGATTCCATAGGTTTCATATGAACTTTGCCCTTTATAAAAAGGTAACCTTGTCCAACCAAAGTTGGCATCCCTTGATTTAATATTTTTATCAATTTCTATTGAATTATTAGGCTCCACTACTAGGAACCTATATGTCTTACTATGTTGTGCATATCAAAGAATATGCACAATCTAGCAGTCTAATTACTGTCCTCCACCCCTAAACTTTTTACTTTAAGTTGGACTTCCTTTTCTTCCAAGCTTCATATGACGTTTGGGTCTTCTGTTTAATAAGAACCGTAGTCAATATATATAGAGCAGTTGCCAAACTTCACCTCACTACCAGTGTGCTAAGTTTGTATAAGATATGATGAGCATTCATCATCTCTATGTCCAATTTTTCCTTTTGGCCACAACATTCTGTGTTGATGTAAATGGTGTCATGATCTTATGGATGATTCTCACGGACTCAAAGTAAGAGGGATCATATGACTCCCTTCTCCGGTCTGATGACATTTTATAGTAATTTCATATTGATTTAATAATCTCATTTTTAGAAATTCTTTATCTATCTATCACCTCAATTTTAGCATGGAAAAGATATATATACCAGCACCTCCAACAATTATCAATTAAAGTGATAAAAATTTTCTTCTTTCCTATAGTGGAATTGGCATGCAAATCATAAACATCACTTCTTATCAATTCTAATAAATTAGAGCTTCTATCTACCCAAGGAAATGATTTCTTACTGTTTTTTATTTTCTCACAAGAAATTCATGAACTACTGGAATTGTTAACACTAGGAATAAGCTACATTCCATTATATCATGCTTTCCGTTACAGTAAACATGTAGTAATCTACCATGTTATAGTTTAAACATATCAAATAAGTAAGCAAAACAATCCATTTTATTGATATTAGGTTTGGATAGAAGGCCTTAATGATTGATCATTAAAACTATTTTTTTTGTTTGCAATAACGGTGACACTTTTCAATTTATCATGCTCCAAAAAAGGTTTATAAATGAGATCAAATGTTAATCCACTATGCTTATATCCATTTGCACAAAATTAAACTTGTATAGAACCTGTAGGAAACATCTTTTAAGGAGTTCTGTACATTTGTCCAGGTAATTGTCTGGGCAAGGCAATCACATATATGGTAGTTTAATCTGTCTTCTATGTATATGACATGGGAGATGGAATCAAATCAAATTTGATGTTTCATTAGTAGGTTCTCCATGCTTCCCTTTTTAGTTTAATTCACAGTTTAGGATTGAGTATCTCAAGAAATTTATTAATTTATCCTGTTATATAGACATTAGCTGTGCGGCTTATACCTAAAACAATGAATGATGAAAAAGAAAGGAGAAGAAAAGTCAAGAAGTTTAAGGAGTCAGCATGGAAGTTTCTTTACTTCTGTTCAGGAGAGCTTCTGTCCGTCTATGTCACATACAATGAACCATGGTTCACAAATACCAAATATTTTTGGGTAGGACCAGGAGATCAGGTCTGGCCCGATCAAAAAATAAAGTAAGACATGCCATTTTCCAGACAATGATCTTTCGCGTGTTGTTAGTCTGCTAATTGGATTAAGCCTAAGTCTGTTTGTTTTTCATCCAGGTTAAAGCTTAAGGTCGTGTACATGTATGCTGCTGGTTTCTACACATATTCTATTTTTGCTCGTATTTTGGGAAACAAGGAGATCTGACTTTGGTGTTTCAATGTCTCATCATGTGGCAACTGCAGTTCTGATTGTGCTTTCTTATATATTCAGGTTGCTTGTTACCCTCAATTTTCTATTGTTTTCTTTTGCCATCATTCTGACATAACGGATGCATGTAGATATTTTGTTATTTAGCCGAGCTAAAGCAGGCAAAAAAAATCTGTTTTTATGATTTCATCGAGAATGGTTCTCATATACGAGACAAAAAAATGTGTTAATAAGCTGGTCTTTACATTCTTTGTTAAGATTATGATTCTTTAGTAATTTTTCTCTTTGTATTTGAGCAGATTTGCTCGGGTCGGTTCAATTGTTTTGGCCATACATGATGCAAGCGATGTGTTTTTGGAGGTGGGCAAGATGTCCAAGTACAGTGGAACAGAATGGCTTGCTAACATTTCATTTCTTATGTTTGTTGCATCATGGGTTATACTTCGTCTTACATACTTCCCATTCTGGATCCTCCGGAGCACAAGGTAAAATATTGAATTTCTCTTACAGGTTGCTATTGAAGTAGTTTTGTACCTCGTGACTGTTTCAAGTGCTAAGATGCATAATTAGTCATGGATGCGGTTTTGCAATGTTATTGTATTTACTAATCTTTTACCTGTTTTGAGCATATGAGCATTTATAATATGGGAATCATATTCCTCTAACAATGTGCTTATCGACGCTTGGATTACTTGGGGTTGGGGGTGTTAATAAGGGGGAAGATTAGGGAATAGAAAGCGACACAAAATTTATGTATGAGAGTGATCCATAATCTCTGTGTATTCCCCTCCTTCCTCTCAACCTAGCCTAAAGTCATTTGCATTTAATATTCAAAACTGTAGTTGGAAACCATCAGTGGTCAATTCTCATGCATCTCTTTATTTTGCAGCTACAAGCAATGTTGACAAAAAGAATTTTGGTCCATGTTAAGCTATTCTTTATCCCAAACAAACATAGAAGCTCACTGACAGATCATGGAAAAACATAATTTCAGACAACAGTTTGGTCTTTTTCTGTCAGCTACCAGGCTATCCTTGAGTTGCTTTTATATGCTTGGTCTTAGAACTTAGAAATCTTGAAATGTAATGACAAAAAGAAGCATCATCTATATTTTCTTCCTAGTTGACTTCTTATTCCCTAGAATGTTTCATGCAGCCATTTATTTTAAGATTTAGCCGAGTGAACTACTGACTTCATGTCTCAACAGTTACGAAGTCGTCCTGACCTTGGACAAGGCCAAGCACAAATTTGAAGGACCCATATATTATTATGTATTCAACACCCTTCTCTTCTCACTGCTTGTTCTTCACATATACTGGTGGGTTTTGATTTATCGAATGCTCGTGAAACAAGTCCAGGCTAGAGGCCAAGTTGGTGACGATGTTCGATCAGGTAAGTCCTCATCTGCAGTATCTACTCTTCAAACTTCATGGTTTTGATGGTTTCTTTCTGATAGCATCTATCATAATATATGATTTTTGTTGGTCCTTTTTTGGCTTTTAGATTCAGAAGGTGAAGAGGAACATGAAGATTGATTGGGAATATCTTCTGGCTACCATTGACATGATTCAGTAGCATTCTTTTTGCCGATCGATGTCTATTTTGCGCTATTGTGCTTGCGATTATTCGTCGAGGTGGCTTGTGATTCGCAAATTCTCAAGAAAGATCAGCCATTTTTATGTTTAAGTTGACTTGCCATTGAGAGCTTCTCTAGATGGAAAACGAACGTATTCAGTTTATTGGTGAGTTGTTGCCATTGGAGATTCAATTCTCTCCATTAGAAGGAATTCCATGTTGATTGTATGCAAAACAGAAGGTTGCAAACACTCTGAGAGTTTGTGTTGCTTATAGATTAGGTATTTGTTTCATCACAGAACCTGTTGTTTATGTATAATTTTTTCATTATTTATTTTATTTTAATTTAGTACTTTTTATTTTATAATTTTGTTCTATTTTATTATTTATGGTTTGCATCAATATAAATTAATGAAAATATGAAATTCCTATAATTTAACTAAGCGTTTTTTACATTAGAAAAGCATAATTAGTATCAACTTATTAGGGGTAAAATTATAAGGCCTTTTTTTTTATTGAAATAGTTTTTTAAAAAAAAAAAAAGACTTCTTTTCATTAATGATCAAAAGGGAATCTTATTCTATATTTTTATTTCAAGGATATTGTAGTATTTACAAATATAATTACTAGAAGTGCAGCGGCTATTGGTTGTAATCTTGTAGAAGGGTGGAATCATGAATTTAGCGGTCTCTATCAATCCATTTTACAATTATTGTGAGGAAGATAAATCGTGAGAGTTTTTAGTTTTGACGTGATTAGTTAGAGTAGAGGAGGGTCATTTGAGCTCAGGGAAAAATCTTAGACCTTCTGTCAGAATAGATTCATATTCATTTTTTAAGTGCCGTTCTGTTTCAATCAACACACAATCTTTGTGGGGATGACTATTGATTGTAATTATTATGACTTATAATAGTCCCTTTTGGTTAAATTGATTTTGATAAAATTATTATTAGTTAATATCGCTATCTATAAAGTATTTTTATATCAAAATATTATTTATTAACTCAATTAAAATTTAATTAAAATGACTACACTTTTAATATCCGTTGTATTCATAATTGTTATAATATTATTTAAAAAGAGCTTTTATCTTTCACGACACTCTCGTGTGCGTCTCGTGCGTGTCCACTTTTTTATCGTCCGATCTACGGAATTTCATAATAATTAGAAATGTATAATACTTTTGTCTGTGCATCATCGAAGTGTTTGCTCGTCGATGAAGCGATGGATATTATATTTCAGCTCCTGAATCCGTTGGGATCGTCGTCGTTGTTCCTCCGATCAGATAGTGGTTAAATTGTGATCGGATCGTAGTTGGAATTCAATCGCTCGATGACGATATCAAGTGACATTGGCACAATGTGTCGGACGAAATTACTATACATTCCTTATTATTATGCTCACTCGCATACGAGTGTGTAGACAGAACTGGCCCTAGGAGGGCTGCTGGGGCCTTCACCCAGGGCTCAAATTGTTTTTAGTGTCTTGTAGAGCTATTTTTTTGAATTTTATAGTGAAAATGAAACATAATTTTTCACTTTTGCCCACAATTCTAAGATCAATTTTGAAAATCAAGATCAACTTTATGTATAAATATTTGTCTCACAAGATATCAAAATCGTTATTTAAATGATTTTGATTAAGTTGAGGTAATTTTAATTTTAGTTGTAAAGATTATTTTGATATAAAAATTCTTTATCAGCAGAAATTTTGTTAAGTTGAAGTAATTTAATTAAAATCGACTACTGCTTAGTGAATTTTATTTTAAAATAGAAGCATTGTAAATTTTAAAACATAGTGAATTTTTAATGCCTTAGCATAGTAAGAGATTGACTAAAAATATACTTATGATTTTTTTTAGTAAATTGAAGAATTAAAAAAAATCATCATTACATAGTCCAATAATATATATATATTTAAAATTATAGGTCTTTTTAGATTTATTTATTAAGTAATTGATGATTATTTTAAATTACCAAACTGTTTAGAATGATTGAGCTGAATTATTGAGACCGAGTGGTTGAACATTAACGTTGATTTCTTAAAATAAATTTGTCTCATCTTCGAAGTTTTTCAAGATTGTAATAGATCGTCTATTTTTCAAAATATAATTCCATAATTATTGAGACTGAATGATTGAGCTTCGAAGTACTTTGAATCATTATTAACATTGATTTTTTAAGATTAAATTACGATCTCCAATGAGTATAGATGATTATGACGAACTAAAATGCACTTGAATACTATCATAAAAATTTTGCTGAGTGAATTTAGATGATAAAATATTAACTCATTTGTTAGATAAATTTAATCCTGATGGATTCTACATTTGACATACACACAAATCATCTATATTCAATACAATTGGAGCTTTGAATTTGTACTATCTGAGATAAAAATATTTATTCATAATATATATATTTATAACCTAATATAAATTTTCTCGAAACTTCTAATGTAAAACTAAAATTCCA
The DNA here is from genome assembly GCA_025175895.1 of Wurfbainia villosa. NCBI lineage: Eukaryota > Viridiplantae > Streptophyta > Magnoliopsida > Zingiberales > Zingiberaceae > Wurfbainia > Wurfbainia villosa. The sequence goes on along the minus strand of JAKLTH010000099.1, from coordinate 1,051,220 downwards.
TAATAAAATCAACTTGAAGTCTTCCATCTTTTCCGTTCACATTTTTTTGTTTTTCCAACATCAACGGCATCGCTCAGTCGCCGTGTGCCTCAGCTTTGGCGGCCATCAAACACAGAGCATGCTTCCTGTGCACAGTCACCCCCGGCGCTTCTTCCATGCTCACGTCCTCCTCCCTCATTCCCGACGGCAACTGCCAGTCGAAGGAGTACAAGAGGTTGGCCAGCGGCAGCTCCGACATCACCATCCCTAGATTCTTCGCCGGGCAAATCCTCCGCCCCTCGCCGAACGGGATCAGCTTGAAGTCGTAGTGCGCAGACGAGTCCACCGCCGGCGGCGTGCCCGCCCCCTCCGTGTTCATGAACCTCTCCGGGTCGAACACCTCCGGTCTCTCCCACGCATCCGGATCCCTGCCGATCGCCCAAGCGTTCACGTAGATCGCTGTCTTGGGAGGAATTTGGTACCCGTCGCTTAAAATGACCGGGTGCATGGTTTCCCGGTTGACGAGCAGTGGCACCGGCGGGTGCAGCCTCATCGTCTCCTTGACGATGCCTTTGAGGTAGTGAAGCTGGTGCAGGTCGCTCTCCTCCACCTTCCCTTTGCTTCTCCCCACGCAGTTTCTCACTTCCTCTCGGGCTCTCTTCATCAACTCCGGCCGCCGGATGAGCTCCGCCATCGCCCACTCCACCACCGCCGACGAGGTATCCGTCCCGGCGATGAAAATATTCTGCCGATGATCGAATCAGTTTTAATTTTTACAATTTATTTTGACAACGAAACCGAAAAAAATTGTCACCATAAGAACTCCTTTGAGGTTCTCCTCTGTCAGCTGCCCATCCTTCCGCAACCGGAGCAGAACATCCAAGAAATCTTCATTCTCTTCGATTTCGGATCGACTTTCCGCGTCGAGATGGCAATCGATGAATTTCTGGTAGATTCCGTCGAGCACGAGAAACAATTTCCGAAGCCTGGATTTCATCCCTGTCGCCGCATCGACCCACCCGAGCAGGGGAAAGTAGTCTGCCACGAAGAAGCTACCCAACATCTCCTGCGCTTCAGTGAGGACGTCATAAAGGCTGAGGTCGTCGCCGGCGATGTCTCGACGGAAGGCCATCCTGCACATCGCGTTGCAGGAGAAGCACAGGGCGAGCTCACTCACGTTGACGGCGAGAGAGCTCGAGACGCGGGAAGAGATATGCTTCGCCATCCTCGCGACCTCATCTTTCCTCACGGACGTGAAAGAGCTGATCTTTTTAGCGCTGAAGAATTCGACGGTGCAGAGCTTGCGTAGCTGGCTCCAGCGCTCGCCGAAGGGGATGAAGGCGACGTCGGCGCGGCCGTAGGAGAGCTCGGAGGAGGCGACGTTGAGGGGGCGGGAGCAGCAGTCCAGGTCGAAGGTCTTGAGGACGTCCCTGGCGAGGGCGGAGGAGGAGACGACCACGGCGGAGACTTGGCCGAGCTTTAGGTGCATGAGCGGGCCGTACTCCTTGGAGATTTCCCATAGGGACTGGTGCAGCAGATTGCCACGTATCTGGTGGAGGTTACCGATGATCGGGAGCTTCGCTGGGCCGGGCGGGAGCTTTGCCGGTTTGGTTCTTGCTTCTCGGCCGGCGGCGAGAAGAAGAGAGGAGAGGAGTGCGACGAGGAAGAGAAGAGACAAGACAAGCGCATCCATTTTCACAAAAAAAAAAAAAAAAAAAAAGGAAAAAAGAAAATATATATAGATTATATCTGCTGGGCAACGAAGTCCTGTGTGACTGTGCGCCAATTGCTATTATAAACAGTAACTTTATTTTTCACAATACTATTATAAACAGTAAAATCACTGTTCATTCCGATCCGTTAGCATCCGAAATCCGATGAAAATCGGTCGAAAATAATTGAAACACGTAGGCGATAGTGGCAACACCGGACGGGTCGATGTCGATTGCCAATCCGTCTGTCGCTGGATTCCGATCGTAATTCAGTCGGAATCCTACCCGATCGCCGTCGAAATCGATCGTTCGATTCTGGGGATCGATTTCGACTGTGATTCAATCGACCGGTGGCCGAATCGCGGCCGACCAAATATACTGGACGAGCCGACGTCGGTTGTCGTTCCATCTGACGTCGGATTTCGATCGCGATTCGATTGGAATCCGGCCCGATCGCGACCGACAGTGGTCGCGCCACTACCGACCGCGTGTTTCGATCATTTTCGATCGGTTTGCGTAGATTTGGCGCCTCGGTGAATTCGGGTCTCATCGGATCGTCGACGGCCAGTTGATCGCGTCGCGCGCCGATCCGATTGACAATGATCGGGCGACGACGACATGGCTCATGCACGGAGAGTACACAGGCGTGCAGGAAGAGAATATATATATATATATATAGTGACAAAATTAAAAAAAAAAAATCTCAGGAGAATTACATGAATATTCAGGACCATAAGCCCATCAGGAAGATAAGATTTTTGACTTCGCTTAGAATTTTCTTAGATTTAGACGATTATTTTGTGACAACTGCGATCTTTATCACAAGAATTTGTGGTCGTGAAGTGCTTCGTAAATCGTAACGTAAGCTTTTTATAATTTTATTTTGACGTTGTCATTTTGTACTAAGAGAGAAAAAAAAAAAGAGAGTATTTTAACAAGTGCATTTTTGCAATTTCTTTTAAATTTTGGTACCCGATATGATAAATTGTTAATTTATCGCAACCGTTAATTTGGTCAAACTAATTTTTGTTTTTAGTCTTCGACAAACTTTGTTTGTTCTCTCGTCCCATGTCATTTTTTATCCGGTTTAAGATAAAATGGATGGACTGAACACTCATTTTGAGTTGGAATTCGACGAGCAAATTTCTAGATGGATTTTTTTTTATATATTTTACTTCAGTTGATTTACCGAATTTGTTTTCGTCAATTGGTCAACTTAACGGGTTGACCTTCTTTATCGGTTTAACACATGTCAGGTAACTTTATCTTAGATCGGTCACAGTAGGGATCAACCCGCATTCAAGTCGGTTACCGTTCAAATTGATGGTTGATTAGACGAAGATTCTTCATTTATCTTATTCATAATAATCATGAGATAAATCGATAGGAATTACTAGATTGACGATTTTAATTTTTTATAAATATAGGAGGAAAATAAATCGACGTCCCATGAGAATGACGTAGTAGCTAATGTACGATGGTATTTACAGAAATGATATAGATCGATTTCAAAAGATATATGTAAAGTTCTTCATTGGATTCAAATGACTCTCACGTGTTTTGATCACCACATTAAGGTTTATAAAATCCTCTGTGATTTACCTTCCTCACAATGATCATGGGATAAACCGATGGAGATTGCTAGGTTGACGATTCTAACTTTTTATAGAGGAGGAAGATAAATTGTTCCCTCGGAATAGTTCGATAAGTAAAGCAGCATAAATATTAGCTATATATTATAGATGATTAACAGAAGTCGAATTTTGACGTGATCTGAATCTTCACTTGGGCTCAAAAGTCCTCTTCTATTTTTAGCCATCGGATCAAAAGACGTAATTAGTTCCCTCGTGATTTATTTCCTTTCACTATCACCGAAAAATTGACGGTGAAATATACTGAAGGCGAATATAATTGCCTTTGCTACATAGGAGGAAGATAAGGCCCATCAAATTTCAACGAATAACTCCTTTCTCCGGTAGACGGTGAAAGATTAGAGGGAGTCAAATGGTGGCTTTGACGAAGTCCCTCCGATGTAGAAAAAATGCAAGTAAAGAACAAAAATGAGAAAGAACGGATAGTATAATAGTATAATAGAATATACAACCCCTTAAATTCATCGATCGTTCATTTTCTGGACATTCTTTTTATACAAATACGAGGACGAACCCACAAATATCATATGATATTTAAGGTTGAAATCCGTCAACCTAGCGGTCTCTATCAGTCCGTCCTCGAACCATCGTAAGGAAGATACATCACGATAGACCTTTGATCCTTGAGATTAATAACTAGCACATAGAGAAATGACACCCTCACAAAAATACCCTGATACCCATCACGTCCTTTCTCATCCACTACACTTACTTAATGCACAATCGCTCAACCAAAATGCCATTGAAACCTTATTCCAATCGTTAATGCACGAATCATCAGAGCTATATAGACAACGTTGGCGTTAATTCCGCCATCTTTTACGATCAACCTCCACTCAGCCTGGCCATCAGGTCTTGGGGTCGAGCTTATTTGGCCGAAGTCATTTCAGCTTTGAGACACTTCGGCTCCGGGTCGAAGTCAGATTAACATTGTAAGCAGATTCGTTTGTTATGCTAATGAAGTCTTCTTTTGATTAAATTATATTGTCATCGTATTAATTTTATTTTTATATCATCGTATAAATTGATTAATTTATTATTTTTTCCAATATATATTATCATTTTTTTAGCATTTTCATTTTTATCATTGTGGTTAGATTCTCCTTTAAATTTTACTTATGTATCTAGCTATAATTTAAATATATCCTTAAATGGAATATAGCAAAAAAATTTATCTAAAATTAATATATGAAATACTTTTGCTTTAAATCGTAAAACCAAATAAAGAAATACTCATGACTTGAAAAATGAACAACTCTTGATAATATTCATGTCAAATATTTCCACATGGTTGCATCCTTTAGTTTAATGAAGAATATTAAATTACAGGAGATTTTATCCTGATACAATAGTCCCGTTGCATTAAAAGGATCGAGACATTTCACACTGGTTAGAAATTAAGTTTAAATTCTTACGTGGCAAACACTCATGCATTATCAACTGTATCAATCCATGGAGGTTGCAATGTTACCATCCATTTGTGCAAAAATGTTAGAATCGTCAACCTAGCGACCCCTATCAGCGCGCCTCCGATCCATCGTAAGGAAGGTAAATCACGGTGAGCCTTTGACCCTTGAGACTAGTGGAGATCGCAATGTTACCATCCAATATCTTATGATGATAAATCACCATTCAATTAATCGACCTAAATTTCATAGGAATCAAAATTCTAAATTGCGTGTCAAGAGAATACCAGCATTATTTGATGCCAATCACTTTCATAATGAAACATGAATTTTATTTCTCTTTGTTTGTACCATATATATCATGAGCATATGTAATTTTTATGTTAGAGATTGTCAATATTAATCTAATAGTATGGTATGATCAATCAATCAATTTTTGACAAGTCGATCGATGACTTAAATCATGGAGCTTGATATGATGATATAGATCTTCTTAATTTCTTTATATTATTGACATATTCTTTTTAATTTCTTTAGAAATTAGTATATTATTTTGGATAAATTCATCTCTATGGATAAAAGTGTTAATTAAGATGAATATGAAGATTTTCCATATTTATATTTTATTGGTAATTATATCTTAATTAAGATATAATAACCTATTATTTGAAATAGAAGTATTTTAAATTTTGAATATCTATAAATTATTAAAACAATTCTTTAGAGAATATAACTTATCGCAATTTTAATTGAATGGGTTGAATCAAAGGAATGAAGGTATTTAAAAAAAAAAAATAGAAATGGAGGATTTCTCCCAAAGTCTAAAGAGACACTTTTAAAAAATATAAGTGTGACTTTTACAATTATTTTATATTTACTTTTATTGTCACATATAATTAGTAATCAATTAATCAATAATATTTACAAATACTATAATTAGCATTTGTGTATTTACGATCATGAATCGTCTAATTTGTGTGCAAGTTAATACTTTTATCCTATTATATTTTATCGTATGAAATTATTATAAATATGAAAATCAAATTTAAAAGATTTAGTATAAAATAAAATAAAATAAAATTTATTTAAATATATATAATACGTGAGAACTAATTATACACTTAATTAAAAGTGCCTAATTATTTACTCAATTTCACACCCAATTATTCTGCAAGATCAACGGCATCCTCACTGTGCGCTTCAGATTTGGCGGCCATCAGACACAGAGCATGCTTCCTGTGCACAGTCACCCCCGGCGATTCTTCCATGCTCACGTCCTCCTCCCTCATTCCCGACGGCAACTGCCAGTCGAAGGAGTACAAGAGGTTGGCCAGCGGCAGCTCCGACATCACCATCCCTAGATTCTTCCCCGGGCAAATCCTCCGCCCCTCGCCGAACGGGATTAGCTTGAAGTCGTAGTGCGCAGACGAGTCCACCGCCGGCGGCGTGAGCGCTCCCTCCCTGTCCATGAACCTCTCCGGGTCGAAAACCTCCGGTCTCTCCCACGCATCCGGATCCCTGCCGATCGCCCAAGCGTTCACGTAGATCGTCGTCTCGGGAGGAATTTGGTGCCCGTCGCTTAAAGTGACCGGGCGCATGGTTTCCCGGTTGATGAGAAGCGGCGCCGGCGGGTGCAGTCTCATCGTCTCCTTGACGATGCGTTTGAGGTAGTGAAGCTGGTGCAAGTCGCTCTCCTCCACCTTCCCTTTGCTTCTCCCCACGCAGTTTCTCACTTCCTCTCGGGCTCTCTTCATCAACTCCGGCCGCCGGATGAGCTCCGTCATCGCCCACTCCACCACCGCCGACGAGGTATCTGTCCCGCCGATGAAAATATTCTGCCGATGATCGAATCAGTTTTAATGTTTACAATTTATTTTGACAACGAAACCGAAAATAATCGTCACCATAAGAACTCCTTTGACGTTCTCCTCTGTCAGCTGCCCATCCTTCCGCAACCGGAGCAGAACGTCCAAGAAATCCTCATTCTTTTCGCTTCCGGATCGACTTTCCGCATCGAGATGGCAATCGATGAATTTCTGGTAGATGCCGTCCAGCACGAGAAACAACTTCCGAAGCCTGGACTTCATCCCTGTTGCCGCATCGACCCAGCCGAGCAGGGGAAAGTAGTCTGCCATGAAGAAGCTACCCACCATCTCCTGCGTTTCCCTGAGGACGTCATAAAGGCTGAGGCCGTCTCCGGCGATGTCTCGACTGAAGGCCATCCTGCACGTCGCGTTGCAGGAGAAGCACAAGGCGAGCTCACTCACGTTGACGGCGAGGGAGCTCGAGACGCGGGAAGATATATGCTTCACCATCCTCGCGACCTCATCTTCCCTCACGGACGTGAAAGAGCTGATCTTTCTGGCGCTGAAGAATTCGACGGTGCAGAGCTTGCGTAGCTGCCTCCAGCGCTCGCCGTAGGGGATGAAGGCGACGTCGGAGCGGCCGTAGGATATCTCGGAGGTGGCGACGTTTAGGGGGCGGGAGCAGCAGTCCAGGTCGAAGGTCTTGAGGACGTCCCTGGCGAGGGCGGCGGAGGAGACGACCACAGCGGAGACTTGGCCGAGCTTTAGGTGCATGAGCGGACCGTACTGCTTCGAGATTTCCCATAGGGACTGGTGCAGCAGATTGCCACGTATCTGGTGGAGGTTACCGATGATCGGGAGCTTCGCCGGGCCGGGCGGGAGCTTCTGGCTAGCCGGTTTGGTTCTTGCTTCTCGGCCACCGGCGAGAAGAAGAGAAGAGAGGAGTGCGACGAGGAAGAGAAGAGTCAAGACGAGCGCAACCATTTTTAAGAGAAAAAAAGAAGAAGAAGGAAACTGCAAGAAGAGATGAACCGCCCTGCATCCATCTAAATATGGCAATTTAGCCAGGAATATTCAAAAATATATACTTTACTTTCATATTTATCAAAAATTATATCTATTTACCAAAATACTTTTTTTCTCTCATGACAAAATTAAAAAAAAAAAATAGCTCGAAAAAATTACATGAATATTCATGACAACACGATTATCTTGAAGATAATGTTTTGATCATAATTTCGTTGTCGCTTAGAAGTCCCTTAGATTTAGATAATTATTTTGTGACAAAACTTAAGCTTTTTTATAATTTTATTTTGTCGTCGTCATTTTTTACTAAGAGAGAGAAAAAAAAGGGGAGAGAGTATTGTAACAAATAAACGTGCCTTTTAGTAAATATATATAAGAATCAAGTGCATGTTTTGCAATTTCTTTTAAAGTTTTGTACTGATATGATAAATTGTTAATTTATTGCAACTATTAATTTAGTTTTTAGTCTTCGGCAAAGATTGTTTGTTTCTCCGTGCACACTTTTTATCCTCGGCAAACTTTGTTTGTTCTCTTTGCCCATATCAATTTTGTTCTCCGTGACCATGAGGTCTACTCGAATTGTATTAAGTGTGTTGCGGTCTGAGATGCCCAAATGGGATGACGTGGTAGAGTATTTACGATCGAGATGAGAAGTTGTCTAAGCACAGGTCAAGATGGTTTCTTTTTCATCCAGATCAATTAATTGTTGAAGTCGTAGGAATTTAAATTTAAATCAGATGTTATTGGAGCCTCACAAACGGGTGAGAAAGGGAAGTCGAGAGGGACCTCGACCAAGATCCTCCGACATCTAAGTCAGAACGTGGAGAATATGGTGAAGATTAGAGATTGCTCGAGCCTACTATTTCTCCTCATTATTATCTTTATATAGGCGATGAAGCAAGAGAAGTCTGGTGACGTGACTCTTAATGGGAATGTGACTTCACAGAGGAGATCTTGAGAGACATAATCTAATTATAATGGAGATGTGACGGTACGGAGAAGATCTTGGGAGGCATGACATTATTATGATGAGATGTGATTATTTTGAGGAAATCTTGGGAGGCATGATCTCATTTTAATAGATATATGACTTAATAGTGGAAACCATGGAGAGACGTCTTCCGGACACAGATACAAACATCTAATTGACGAACTAAGTCGTTGATAGATGGAGCTAAGACATTAAGTTAAGATATCAGGCTGAGACATAGAGCTTAGACATTACGCTGATACATCGAGCTGAGACATCAGACCGAGACATTAGGCTAAGATATCAAGCTGAGCTGAGACATCAGGCCGATACATCAGGTGGCCGAGGTAAGCCATGACCGAGGTAAGCTATGGCCAAGGCCGAGCTATGGTCAAGGTGGTCGAGGCCAAGCTATGACCGAGGTGACTGAGGTAAGCTATAGCCGAGGTCGAGCTATAGTCAAGGTAAGCTATGGTCGAGGCCGAGCTATGGCCAAGGTGGCCAACGTAAGCTATGGTCGAGCCAAAATAAAGTTGTAGTCCTGAGTCGACTTGTGTTGGCTTTAATCAAATTCAATCTTCAATTCCACCTAAGCTTGACTGTCGACATGACTTTGTCATATAACGAGGAATATTTCTCCCACATCATAGGTATCCCCTACTAGTCTAGTCGAATGAGGCCTAAGTCTGACTAACTAGACTTGTGTCGAACATGAAAGAAACATGTAGAATTGACCTCTGTTACTAAGATAGAGATTAGTGAAGATGTCGAGAGATGTCTTGGTCTAAGTGAGGGATATGCTCAGTTTAGACATTGGTTCTAGACCAAGAGATTATTGTTGAAAAACTTTTTTCCCCCGAGATTAAGGTAATTAAACTTGAAAAATATCGAATGTCGTAGTTCAAGATTAAGGAAATACAATGCACCGAACAGTGACTTTGTTGATGGACGCTTTGGTCCGATACCAGAGGGAATAGACGACCTCGAGAAGGTGATTTTGCTTATCAACGCCTTAGTCCGAGACTAAGGGAATATAATGCGTTGAACGATGACTTTGCCGATGGACATCTTAGTTCGAAACTAAGGGGATATAATGCGTCGAACGATGACTTTGCTGATGGACATCTCGGTCTGAGACCAAAGGGAATAGACGGTACCATGAGGGCGACTTTGCTGATGGACACCTCAGTTCGAGACTAAAGGAATAGACGGCGCCGCAGGGGTGACTTTGCTGATAGACACCTAGGTCTGAGACCAGAGGGAATAAACGGTGCTGAGATGACAGCTTTATTGATGGACGCCTTAGTCCGAGACTAAAGGAATATAATGCGCCGAATGATGGCTTTGTTGATGAACGTCTTGATCTAAGACCAAAGGGAATAGACGTTGTTGTAGGGGCGACTTTGCTGATAGATACTTTGGTCCGAGACCAGAGGGAATAGACGACGATGCGAGGGCGACTTTGTTGATGGACGCCCCGATCTGGGACTAGAGGAAATAGACGGCGCCGCGAGGACGACTTTGCTGATGGATGACTCGGTCCAAGACCAGATGAAATAGATGGCACCACGGGGGCGACTTTGCTGATGGACGTCTCGGTCCGAGACCAAAGGGAATAAACAACGTCATGGGGGCGACTTTGCTGATAGACGCCTCGATTTGAGATCAGAGGAAATAGGCAGCACCTCGGGGGTGACTTTGTTGATGAACATCTTAGTTCGAGATTAAGGGGATATAATGCGCCGAATGACGACTTTGCTGATAGATGCCTCAATCCAAGACCAAAGGGAATAGACGGCATCACGAGGTGATTTTGTTGATAGACGCCTCAGTCCAAGACCAGAGGGAATAGATCGTGTCGCGAGGGAGACTTTGTTGATGAATGTCTCAGTCTAACGCCACAGGAAATAGACGGTGCCACGAGGGTGACTTTACTGATGGACATATTAGTATGAGATTAAGAAAATATAATGCGTCGAACGATGACTTTGCTGATAAATGCCTCGGTTCGAGAACAGAGAGAATAGACAGTACTGCGGGGGTAACTTTACTGATGGACTCCTCGGTCGAAGATAAGTGGGAATAGATAGCGCCACGGGAGCGACTTTGCTGATGGATGTCTCGGTCTGAGACCAGAGGGAATACACGGCGTCGCGGGGGCGACTTTGCTGATGGACGCCTCGGTCCGAGACCAGAGGGAATACACGGCGTCGCGGGGGCGACTTTGCTGATGGACGCCTCGGTCCGAGACCAGAGGGAATAGACGACGTCGCGGGGGGGCGGCTTTGCCGATGGACATCTTACTCCGAGACTAAGGGGATATAATGCACCGAACGATGACTTTGCTGATCTCGGTTTGAGGCCAGAGGGAATAGACGGTGTCACGGGGGCGACTTTCTTGATGGACGCCTCGGTACGGGACCAGAGGGAATAGACAACACCATAGGGCGACTTTGCTAATGGACGCCTCGGTCTGAGACCAAAGGAAATAAACGATACCGAGATGGCAGCTTTGCTGATCGATGCCTTAGTCTGAGACTAAGGGAATATAATGCGCTAAACGACAATTTTGTTGATGGACGCCTCGATCCAGACTAGAGGGAATAGATGGCTTCGCAAGGGCGACTTTGCTGATGGATGCCTTGGTCATAGACTAGAGGGAATAGACGGTACTGCGGGGGTGACTTTGCAGATGGATTCCTCGGTCTGAGACCAGAGGGAATAGATAGCGCTGCGGGGGCGATCTTGCAGATGGACGCCTCGATCCGAGACCAGAGGGAATAGACGGCACTGCGCGGGCAACTTTGCTAATGGACGCCTAGGTCTGAGACCAGAGGGAATAGATGGTGTCGCGGGGGCTACTTTGTTGATGGATGTCTCGGTCCGAAACTAGAGAGAATAGATGGCGTCGCTGGGGCGACTTTACTGATGGATGCCTCGGTCTGAGACCAGAGGGAATAGACGGTACCAAGATGGCAGCTTTGCTGATGGACTCCTTAGTCTGAGACTAAGCGAATATAATATGTCGAATGACGGCTTTGCTGATGGATGCATCAGTCTGAGATTAGAAGAAATAGACGACACTGCAGGGGCGATTTTATTGATGGACGTCCCAGTCCGTGACTAAAGGGAATAGACGGCGTCGCGGCGATGACTTTACTGATAGATGCCTCAGTCCGAGACCAAAGGGAATAGACGGTGCCGCAGTGGCAACCTTACTAATGGGCGCTCGGTCCAAGACCAGAGGGAATAGACAGTGATGCGGGGGAGACTTTACTGATGGACATCTTAGTCTGAGACTAAGAGGATATAATATGCCGAACAACAACTTTGCTGATGGATGCCTCGGTCCGAGACCAGATGGAATAGACGGCGTCGCAGGGGCGACTTTGCTGATGGATGCCTCGGTCCAAGACTAGAGGAAAATAGACAGCGCCGCGGGGGATACTTTACTGATGGACGCCTCCGTCCAAGACCAAAGGGAATAGACGGCGCCACGGGGGCGACTTTGCTGATGGACACCTTGGTCCGAGACCAAAGGGAATAGATGACGCCGAGATGGTAGCTTTGCTGATGGACGCCTTAGTTTGAGACTAAGAGAATATAATGCGTCGAACAATGACTTTGCTGATGGACGCCTCGGTTCGAGACCAGAGGGAATATATATATCTGGGAAGATCTAACTTCGACGGATTTGACTTGAGGAAAGCTTTGAAAGAGCTAACTTTTGAAAGAAGAGATTTAGAGGAAATATCTTCGAAAGAGAGAACTTTGGGAAGAGCTAACCTTTGAAGAGCTTTGGAAGAGCTAACTTTAAGAAGAGCTCGGAAGAGCTAGCTTTGGAACAACCAAGGAAGAGCTAACTTTTGAAAATCTCGAGAAGAGCTATCTTGAGAAGATCTAACTTGGGAAGAGCTCTAATTTTGGAATATCTAACTTGAGAAGAGCTCGATAAGAGCTAAGTTTGAGAGCTTGGGAAGAGCTAATTCGGGAATATCTAACTTCCGCAGAGCTCTGGACCATCTAACATTTAGGCGTCCCTTATCTCAACGTCTCAGCTCCGACGTTTCCCACAGACGATGCTAATTATGTTGCAATCTGAGATTGCCAGATAGGATGACATGGCAGAGTACGATACTTAAGGCCGAGATGAGAGGCCAGCTGAGCACAGGTCGAGATGGCTTCTTCTTCATCTGGATCAGTTGTCGAAGTCGTAGGGATTTGGATCCAAATCGTTGTCGGAGACGTCACTAGAGCCATAGGTTACAAAACCTGAGGAGACTCACAAACGGGTGAGAAAAGGGGGTCGAGGGGGACCTCGGCTAATCTGATGCCCAAGTCAGAACGTGAAGAATATGGAGATAGTTGCTTAAAGAGATGAAACTGAAGATTAGAGATTATCTGAGCCTGCTATTCCTCTTCCTTATTATCTTTATATAGGCGATAAAGCAAGAGAAGTCTGGTAACGTGGCTCCTGATGGGGACGTAACTTCACAGAAGAGATCTTGGGAGGCATGATCTAATTATAACGGAGATGTGACGGTACGGAGAGGATCTTGAGAGACATGACCTCATTATGATGAGATGCGATTGTTCTGAGGAGATCTTGGGAGGCATGACCTTATTATGATGGGGACATGACTTAATAGTGGAGACTGTGGAGAGGCGTCTGTTGGTGCAATCGACCCAGGTCATGATTAACCAGACTCGAGTTTGACTCGAGCAGTATTTTGATGTTCAACAAAATGTATGACAATATAATTGTCATGGAAAGTCCAAGTTTTGTGTACTTGGCATGAAAAGTCCAAGTCTTGTGTACTTAGCATGAAAAGTTCAAGTCTTGTGTACTTGGCATGGAAAATCTAAGTCTTGGATATTTGACATGGAAAGTCTAAGCATGAGTCTTGACAATGATAAAGTCCAAGTCATAAGTACTTGACATGGAAAGTTCAAGCATGAGTCTTGACAATGGTAAAGTCCAAGTCATAAGTATTTGGCAATTGGAAAGTCCAAGCATATTGAGTCTTAGCATTTGAAAAGTTCAATATGGAGTTGGCAAGGGAAGTCCAAGGATGTGATATTGGCGACGTAAAGTCCAAGTTATAGTCTTGATGACATAAGTCCATTGTTTGCCAACGTAAAGTACAAGTGTATGTCTTGACAACGTAAGTTTCTATCACATATGAGGAGATCATATTTGAGTTAAATCTCATGTTTGAGGTTTATCAATCGACTAGTCAAGTGTTTTGACACTTGGCAGCCTAGTCGACTATGAGCAGTCGATTGTGGTTATGACCAGTCGACTAATCAGTAGTCAATTGGTGCTCGACTGCGGCTACGTGTTACAGGCAGTCGACTGCTAGCTTTGGGCAATCGACTGACCTTGATCAGTTGATTGACATGGAGGGCAGTCGACTGCTGTTTGCGGCCACGAGCATAGAAAGCTCCGTAGTCGATTGATCAGTTGACTACTTGTGCATCAGTCGACTGTTAGGGTTTTGCAATCGACTGCTATGTATCCGTTGGAGTTTTTTCAGTGTGAATATAGTCATTGTGAGACAACGACATAAAGGCCAATCGACTGTTGGGTAAGAGCGATCGACTGGAAGACGAAAATCAGTCCGAGTTATAGCTTTACTAGGAGAATGAAGAGAAGGATTTTGGCCATGGTTCTAGGGGAGATTTGAGGCAAAGTGTTGGTGCATTTCATGGGCCTTCAAGTTCGTCCAAGCAACCAACAAGCAAAGCATTCAAAGCAATCTCGTGTAAAATTTTCTTTACGTTGTTCTTGTATTCCATTTGTATTTACTTGTATTTCATTCTTATTGGTGTAAGAATTGTTGTAAAAGATTTTCTCCACCTCCGAAGTATTTTCCGAGAAAGAGAGATTTATTAGTAGTGGTTTGCATCACTAAAGCTCACTTGAGCTCGACCCATGGAATAAGAACCCTGAGTTCTGAACCACGTTATATGCTTGTGCATTGTATGTGAGTATTTATCTCATGTTGTGTTTATTTATATTTGTATTTCGTTGTGCACACTAACATATTATAGACGAACATGAACGAATTCCATCCAACGATGCAAAACCGCCATTCACCCCCCTCTAGCATGTCATCAACGTTCCTACACCATCTTCCGGACATAGATACAAACATCTAATTGACTAACTAAGCTGATGATAAATGGAGCTAAGACATCAAGTTAAGACATCAGGCTGAGACATGAAGCTGAGACATCAGGTTAAGACATGAAGCTGAGACATCAGGTTGAGATATCAAGTTGAGTCATCAAGCTGAGCTGAGACATGAAGCAGAGCTGAGACATCAGACTGAGATATCAAGCTGAGACATCAAGTCAAGACATCAGGCTGAGCTGAGACCTCAGACCGAGACATCAGGCGGCTGAGATAAGCTATGACCGAGGTCGAGCTATGGTCGAGGTGGTGAGGCCGAGCTATGGTCGAGGTAAGTTATAGCTGAGGCCGAGCTATGGTCGAGGCTGAGCTATGGCCGAGGTGGCCGACGTAATCTATGGTCGAGCTGAGATAAAGTTACAGTTCTGAGTCGATTTGTGTTTGCTTTAACCAAATTCAACCTTCAGTTCCATTTAAGCTTGACTGTTGACTTAACTTTTTCATATAGCGAGGAATATTTCTCCCGTATCAAAGTGATAAATTGTGGTAATACTCACGCCAAACGTTTCATCTATAATTGTCATAGTCTTTTTTATTTAAAAAAGAATGATAAATCATGAAGGACTTCATCCTAACATATTGATCCCTTTACATTAGAGAAATTAAGAATCCAAGGAAACAATTTATATCCGCTGAGAATTAATTCCAAAAACTCACAAACACCTAGCTGTGTAATTGGAATTCCATAAGTAAATCTATAAATGGATTTTTTTAGCTGATCTATTGAGGCTGTCTTCGTCAATAAATCGATTTAACGGGTCAATCTTTTTTAACAAGTCAATTAGGGTGCAAGATGTAAGAGTGCCCATTATAATATATTTATAGAAATTTTTCTTCAAATAGAATATTGATTTTAGAAAATTAAATTGCTAGAGGATTCTATAAGAGTATTTTCTGATTTATCTTGACAATAAATGAGAAATTTTCATGGGATTTAATTTGATTGGTTGCTCCTAGATTTAGTTACGTTGAGCGACTTAAATATACAATGTAAAAAAAAACAATTTAGTAAAGAATTTTCAAAAATATCCAAAACAAATGCTTTATTTTCATATTTATCAAAAAAATATCTATTTACTAAAATATCTTTTTTTTTTCTCTTATGACAAAATAAAAAAATAGCTCAAGAGAATTTGTTAGGAGGGTTTTAAATTTAGATAATTATTTTGTGGCAACTGCAAGCTTTGGTCGTGAATTTATTTAGGTGGTAAAGTTATAACAATGAATAAGGATTGATTTTTTTTTTTTAAATATAGCATTTGGGATAAATGACTCTTCTATTTAGAATGTCGTTTGGTATTTATTTCTTTTCAAATACTGTGAGATTGATTTAAAAAAGATACTCAACTTCGATTCATTCCGAAGATGAACGTTCGATTCTACATATGCCCACCAAGTAAATTCACGAAGTCCACGTCAAGAATTTTATAGATTTTGAGATGATAGTCCCGATATTTGAGTCAAAGAAAAAGTTTTAGATCTTTTCTAAAATCGATTTATATCACTTCTATAAATATCATCGTGTCTTAACAACCATATTATTCCATAAGGACTACTTCAACTTTAGCGCGACACTTAGGGCTGTAAATAAGCCAAGTCAAGCCAAACTTTGTAGTGTTCAGATTTATTTGATAAGATAATCAAGCCGAGCCGAGCCGAGCCTAAAATTAACCAAACTATTGAAAAACCTGTTCAAGCTTGGTTTGGTTTTTTTTTTAGCTTGAGCTTGAATTGAGTTTGACTTGTTTAATGGGTATCAAGCTTCTAATCAAGCTTGATTCAAGCTTGATTAAATTTGACTTATTTAAACGTTATCAAACTCTTAAGTCAAACTTGTTTGTTTATTTAAAATTTTACTAATTTAATCTTGGTTTCTAAATGAGTATAAATAAATTCAAAAATAATTTTTAAAAGAGTATAATCATAAATCGGCTTGTTAATGTTCATGAACACTGTTTAGGAACATTATTCACAAATACTATTCATGAATACTGTTCAGGAACATTAACAAGCTGAACACATATGTGATCAAGCTTGTTTATTTAACTTATTAAGCCGTTCAAGCTTTTTTATTAAGTACCTTTGATGCATATTGAACGAATGTAAATGAATTTTTACCGAGTCGAACACCAAATCTGTTCATAAACACTTGATTCATTTACTGCCCTAGCTATCGAAGTTTAGCAAAAAATTTCTTTCTCTTATATATAATAAAGGATTTAAAGTGAGTCGAGGGGTCATCCTTGCTAAATCCATTCGACACTCATGTCAAATTTCGATAGGAAAAAACCAGAAAGTAGAATAAAAAAAAAAAAGAGAACAAAAATTAGAATAACATAGTCAAATATACGACTTTTGATCTATTTCGGAAGAGATTTAAAAAAAAATTTGATTCAAATGATTCTCACATATTTTGGTCATCATGTGTGTCGAAATTCATAGAATTTTTTATGATTTATCTCTCTCATAATGACCGTGAAACAGATCAATGAGAACCGCTAAATTGACAAATTCTAATCTTTTACGAAATATTTATTTTATTTCAATTTGTGCCCCATTCTTAACTGTATTTGTTTTCATCTAACGTATTCGTTTAATGCGTAATTGCTTTAGCGAAATGCGTACGCCTCCATCTTATACCACAAGTTTGTATATCGCCAAGATAAGATTTCGATGATCATAATTTCATTGTCACTTAAAAGCCCCTAACAATTAGACAATTATTTTGTGACAACTGCGATCTTTATCATGAATTTTTTGTCGTGAATGCTTCGTAACTTGAGCTTTTTACAATTTTATTTTGTCGTTGTCATTTTTTTTTACCAAGAGAGAGAGTATTTTAACAAATAAACGTGTCTTCTACTAATTAAATATAAGAATCAAGTGCATTTTTACAATTTCTTTTAAATTTTGGTACCTGATATGACAAATCAGAGCTCTAGGTTGCGATGTCATGCAATAATATTTTTGTCGGATTTTGGGACCTCGAAAATCGTTTTGATTTGATTTGATTTCGATTTTGGTAAGATGAGATTGACAGAGGCATGAGGTCCAAGTTGTCCGAAGTAAGAAATCTTAACACTTAATATTTTCTGGTTAAATATTTATGTAAGTCGTTCAACAGGTGTGAATAGACGATATTATGGCACCTGTTCAGACTCGTAAGAGAGGTCGACCCTCTAAACAGCCTACTGCCGGAGGACCGGTTGATCAGGAGGAGCCACGACAGTCTCCTACCAGAGGTTCGGAACCTCAAGAGCCTGATGTACCCCTGACTATGCCGACTGCTACGGATTCCAGTTGGGTCAGAGTCAAGGCACGTATACCGGTGTTAGCACGGTCAGCCAAGGACCGATTCACGCTATTCCGAGGCGAGTCTGATCCCTGGATTGCACGGACTTGGTTAGACAATTTGGAGGATACGTTTGAGTTCATGAGTTGCACCGATGAGGAGAAGGTGGGTCTAGCAGCTTATCATCTTCGGGAGCAAAGCTGACGTGGTGGAAAATGCGAAGACCTTGATGGGAGAGCGAGAACATCACCCGGCGGTTTTCCGAGATATATTACGGAAGGCAGTATTTTCCTTCTGCGTTCTCTACAGCACGCCGTCAGGAGTTCTTAAGCCTTAAGCAGGGGGATCGATCAGTTATGGAATACAATGCAGAGTTTACTCGTTTAGCGGAATTCTGTCCGCGTCTGGTAGCACAGGATGAGGACCGGATGTTACAATTCACACAGGGTTTGGCAGCCTATATTCGAGTAAGAATGTCTGGATCCTCCATTAACTCGTACCGAGAGGCACTGGATAGAGCTCTGTCTATTGAGATGACTTCTCAGCAAATTGCAAAGGAGAAGGAGGTGGAGAAGCAGATGTCCCAGGGAAAGCAGCGGAAGCAGGATACGACCACTGAGACTCAGAAGAAGCAGAATCAGAGTGGGGCTTCTCGTGGTACTTCAGAGGGATCATCTAGGGCACAGAAAGGGAAGCGACCAACACGGGCGACTGGCGGTTATCAAGAATCGTAGAGCGGTACATGGTGACTGATGTCCGAGGTGTGGGTCTGAGAGCCATAATGTTTCCGAGTGTCCTTTGGATCGCGATGTTTGCTTCTACTGCAAGCATCCAGGACATACGAGTCGAGAGTGTACGCTGAAGGCACAGTTGGAGTTTTCAGGAAATTCCAACAAGGGAAAGAGATCTGATCAGCATCATCAGCAGAGGTCAGCACCTAGGACGCAGATGCATGGTCAGAGACAGCCACCCCCTCCTACAGCTCAGATATATCATATACATGGGAGTGATTCTTAGGGATCTGCGAGTGATTCATTATACACGGCTCGAGAGTTATTATTAGGACCACCTACTCGTGATATCTACCGTAGCTCTCGGGGATATAGTATGCTGCCTAGTGACCTCAGCCAAAGATCATCACAGACCCAGATCCATCCGGAGTGGAGGCATTCTACTATTATATCTGGAGCGCAGCCGTCGCCGCATGTGACTGGACGAGTTTATGCCATTACCCGGGAGGATGCTCAGCGGGCCGAGGGATCGGTCATTCGGGGTATGATTTTGGTTTATTCTATACCTGCTGATACATTGATTGATACTGGTAGCTCGCATTCCTTTATTTCTAGTATATTTCTGAGTAAAATTGGGAGAATCCCTATGATTCGTTCTTGTGGATTAGCGGTATCATTACCATCGGGCGAGGTTTTGACCAGTCATCAAGTAATCAAGGGTTGTCCGTTGGATTTCGAGGGACATATACTTACGGTGGACCTTCAGGTGCTAGAGATGGTGGAATTCGATATCATACTCGGAATGGATTGGTTGGCTACATATTGTGCTACAGTGGATTGTAGAGCGAGAGTAGTGACCTTCCGACCACCGGATCAGCCTGCATGGGAATTCGTGGGTACCCGGGATGATGGAGTATCCGTTATATCTGCACTTCAGGCTCGGAGATTATTGTCGCATGGTTGTCAGGGTTACTTATTCTCTTTGGTTAAAGTGGAGAGTGAGGAGATACCACCTCTTTCCAGCGTGCGGGTAGTTCGTGAGTATCCGGATGTATTTCCAGAGGAACTTCCGGGCTTGCCACCTCGAGGCAAGTGGAATTGCGATAGAGGTGATTCCAGAGGAACCGCACGGTGTCAAAAGCTCCATCTGGATGGCACCGAAAGAGTTAAGTGAGCTAAAGATACATGCAAGAGTTATTGGATAGGGGTTTTGTTAGTCCTAGTGTTTCACCTTGGGAGCTCCGGTCTTTGTTCGTTAAAAGAAAGATGGATCTCTGCGTTATGTATTGATTACCGACAACTTAATGCGAAGAATCATAAGAACAAATATCCACGCCGAGGATAGAGGATTTGTTTGATCATCAAGGATACTTGCGTGTATTCCAAGATTGATCTGCGATCGAGTTATCATCGAGGGTAAGAGGCGGGGATGTTCGTAAGACAAAGCTCGCACGTTGCGTTATGGACATTACGAAGTTTCTAGTGATGCCTTTTGGTCCGACTAATGCTCGGTGCATTTATGGATTTGATGACCGGGTATTCTTGAGGTACTTGGATCAGTTTGTCATCGTATTCATAGACGATATCTTGATATATTCTCGTTACGAGGAGGAGCATAAGCACCATCTTGGATTGTATCGGAGACATTCGGCGACGAGCATTTATATGCCAAATTCGATGAAGTGCGCTTTTTGGTTATCTTACGTAGGATTTCTTGGACATGTGGTATCTAGCGAGGTATTTGATTGATCCCGAGAAAATCAGCGATTACGATTGGGAAGCAAGTCGATTCGAAGTGTTTTCTTGGATTGGCCGGGTATTACCGTAGATTTGTGGAGGGATTTTCCCGTATAGCCACACCACTTACTCGCTTGACCCGGAAAGGGGTCAAGTTTGCTTGGTCAGAGGTGTGTGAGTCCAGTTTTCAGGAGCTTAAGCAGCGACTAGTTTCTGCACCTATATTAGTGATTCCTTCTTCTTGCGATGGGATGGTCCTGTATACTGATGCTTCTTTCCAAGGATTGGGAGCGATTACGCTGATTGATGTAGTATCCTATGCCTCCCGTCAGCTTAAGGATCATGAGAGGAATTATCTGGTACACGATCTGGAGTTAGCAGCCATTATTTTTGCGCTAAAGATATGGAGACATTATCTGTATGGGATTACTTTTGAGATCTATACAGACCAAAGAGTTTGAAATATCTTTTCACTCAGAAAGAATTGAATCTTAGACAGAGACGATGGATGGAGTACCTAAAGGATTATGATTGCACCATTCAGTATCATCCGGGTAAAGCTAACGTTGTAGCAGATGCACTGAGCAGGAAGTCCCGTGGGATTCTGGCTAGTCATTTCATGATGCGATCGATCTTGTTCGACAGTTCTCAGAGTTGGGGTTGTCGGAACAGGGTCAAACATCCCGAGGGATATTGGTATCTATGGTTGCCCAGTCTGATATTATTGAGAGGATCAAGGAAGCACAAGCTGGTGATCAGCATCTGCAGTTCATATGCAGCACTCTGGACTCAGGATGACAGATAACTTTCTCGTATGACGAGACTAGAGTCCTCCGATTCCGAGGGAGATTATGTGTTCCAGACACACATCCGATTAAGGAGGAGTTATTACGAGAGGCACATCACTCGAGATTTGCTATACATCCGGGCGGTACTCGGATGTATCAGGATTTGAGATGTTCATATTGGTGGGACGGTATGAAGAGGGATATTGCGGATTTCGTCGCTCGATGTTTGGTCTGCCAGCAGGTAAAGGCTGAACATCAGAAACCCGCCGGATTGCTACAGAGAATCCCAATTCCGGAATGGAAGTGGGAACATATTACGATGGATTTTGTTACGGGGTTGCCCAGAACCCGTAAAGGACATGATGCGATTTGGGTGATTGTGGATAGGTTAACCAAATCCGCTCATTTCCTTCCGATTCGTGAGACTCATCCATTGGATCGACTAGCTGAGCTATACTGTAGAGAGATTGTCAGACTGCACGGAGTACCCTTGAGTATCATATCTGACAGAGATCCGCGTTTTACTTCACGATTCTGGCAGAGTCTTCAGCATGCTATGGGCACTGAGCTTCGTCTCAGTACTGCATTTCACCCACAGACGGATGGACAGTCGGAGCGTACTATTCAGACTCTGGAGGACTTATTGAGATCTTGCGTCATGGATTTCGGAGGCAGCTGGGAGGATCACGTCCACTGGGTAGAGTTCGCGTATAATAATAGCTATCACTCTTCCATTCAGATGGCTCCCTTTGAGGCTTTGTACGGTCGACCCTGCAGATCTCCAGTATTGTGAGAGGATGTTGGGGAGCGGCGATTAATGGGCCCTCGAGTATTGGCCGCGATCATGAGTTAGTTCGTATTATCGACGACGCTTATCGAGGCTCGGGATGCAAAAAGTTATGCGGATCAGAGGCGAAGACCTCTGGAGTTTGTTATAGGAGATCATGTATTTTTGCGAGTATCGCCTACGAAAGGAGTCAAGAGATTCGGAATTAAAGGAAAGTTAGCACCACGCTACATTGGACCATTCGAGATATTGGAGCGGATTGGAGGTGTAGCATACAAGTTAGCTCTACCTCCGACGCTTGCGAGCGTCCATAACGTATTCCATGTGTCTATGCTGAGGAAATACGTACCGCATCCGGATCATGTTCTGACAGAGGTACCGGTTCCACTCCAGCCTAATGCGACATATGAGGAGATTCCTATACGGATTCTTGGTCGCAGAGAGCGTCAGTTATGGAACAAAACCATCCGCCTTGTAAAGGTTGGATGACAGCATCACACTGATGACGAGACTATGTGGGAGCTGGAGGATATCATCCGAGCTCGATACCCTCACTTGTTCACATGAGGTATGTAGTAATTTAAGAAATTTCTTACGTTAATTACTGCATATACGTACGGAAATTTGGGGACCAAATTTTATTAAGTGGGGGAGAATGTGGAATACGAAAATATATATATATATATATATATTAACTCGTTAATTAATTAGGATTAATTAGGGGATTAATTAGGCTTAAATAGTGGACTGAAATTGGGTTGAGATGGGCTTGGGCTGAGATGGGCTTGGGCTGAACCCAATCGGATTGGGTTTGGGTTGAGCTGGGTTAACCGGATCACTTGAACGGCGTTTAAAAAGCTGTCGAACAGCTGATCGGCATCTCATCGCGATCCCGTTTCCATTTCTTCTCCGCCTCATTCCGTCGCTCCGCACACTCGCTCCGCCGGGTTCCAGATCCTCGGTGTTCGGTGCAAGCTGCTCGACGGCGCTACCATTGGATTGATCTCCGGCCAGGGATCAAGGGGTATTCGCCTGGGAAACAATCGCGACGACACCCAGCGGGCTGGCGGCGCCGTTGTCGCGGCAGCGAGCTGCCAATCGAGGTAAGCAGTCTATCTAGGGTTAGAGCTCCATCGAGGACTTCTTAGATCTACTGTATTTGATCGGATGTTGGCATTACCCCGGCAGATTGGGGATTTCCGTCGATCAGTGCTTGCTGGGTTGTCTTCAGCCGGTTGTTCGGGAGTGCTGAGCTGAGATCGGGAAGAATCGCCGCCGGTAGGAGTTTGGATCTGGTAAGTTTAGATCTAACCCAATGTTGCCAATGGTAGTATCCATTGATTGATGTTCTGTTAATGTGATATTGGGTATTTGTTTGATTCGATCGGATGTGTTTGTGATGTCGGTAATTGATGCGAGCTCGTGGTTTGTTGATTGAAGCGATGAGGTTAAGAATCGAAACTGTGAAGTTCGGATGGTTAGGAGTTTCAGCTAGGTTATGGAAATTAGTCTGTGATTGTAATTTGATTGTGTCGACTGTGGGTGTGTGGAAGGAGAGTTGTGATAATAGAGTTGATACTGTGATTGCGGATTTGGGTTGTATAGTGAATTTGAGTTGCCAATGAGTGGTTAGGCTTGTTGTTTCGGGTATTGGTGCTCGAGTAATATTAATTGATGTTTGACCTGTTTAGATTTAGAGATCTATGTAGTGTATCGGAGTGGTATAGTCGGAGTGGTTGAAATGCTTCCGGGAAAAGAATACGAATATAAAATGAACTAGTATTTTGTTCGTATAGTATCAGCGATTTGCACTTAACCGTAATTTGTTACTATTGTGCAGGTTTGGGATACGGCGAGTCCACGACCGCGGAGGATTATTCGAGCCGTGTCGTGGGTAATATCTACAGTCCGTAGTTTGATCAATTCTGGTGCATGAAATCAGATATATATATCTTATACCTGTTTACCTTAGATCCACTCATATTTTATCTTGTGCTTGTACTTAGCCTTTGAACTTTGAGATATTGCTGTTAATCCATCATACCTTTATCTTAGATATGAATAATAACTCTGCTTGTGTATTAGCTGATAGGTATTCAGTTAAACGCATGTAGTTATGGTCACTAGTGTGGACTTAGATGGGGTTATCGGGTTGCATCACTAGGTTAGGTGATGAGTCCAGAATATGGGGTCGGTCGTTGTACCATACACATATTAGTGGGTTATTTTGACGGATCTATTTATCTGTACATAGGTAAATAGGTAGTGATTACGGATTAGTCGTCCTTGCATGGTTGACTTTTAGTTGACTAGGTCTTCCCGTGAGTTAGGGAGTGTTGCGAGGATTTGTGCGTGAACTATGCATCATTTCATTGCATGCATGCTGACGACTGGGTCTCCCTTATGGATGAGACAGGTCGTCAGTCATCCTGCCTCCCCGGCCACTCGGGGTAGTGGTAGCAGGGTTGAGGGCAGAGCATTGGATGTGCCGCGCTCGGCCACTAAGGATGGTGGTAGCTGGAGATGCGCACCTGGCCACTGAGCAGGGTGGTGTTAGCACTCGCCCACTATAGACGGTGGTTGTGTGACGTGCAGTTGTCCTGTGTACAGAGCTCGTTTACTCATGGGTAGTGACAGAGCGACGATGCGAGGACCCCGAGAGTAGTTAGCTCTTTACGCTTATATGCTACTCATTCATACTACCCAACTCGGTCACTCGAGAGTAGTGGCGGCTGGAGTCGGGCTAGTCGTCATCTTAGTGCCACCCGCCATCTTGGGGTCGTGGTTGATGGTCAGACATGGCCATGCATATGCATTGCTGATATATATATGTATGTATGTATCTGATATATGTTTTACATATGCCTGTGAGATGCTGCATATGATTGTACATCATGCTACATGCCTTTTGCATATTTTATATACCGCTGTGCATGTGTTGAGCATGAGTGTGTACTATTTGGATTATGTCATGATATACCTGTTCAGGAGGTTATAGATCATATGGAGGACAGACCGTCAGGTACGTATATTACTTTATGTCAGTTGATCAGTTCAGTTTATGATATGAGTAGGACATATCTGTGATTACTGATTACTATGCTTAGTACTGTATGTCTGTTGGACTCATGCTGCATACCTGTAGATCTTCACATGTATACCTGTAGATCTCTTTATCCTGTATGTTATTCATGCACTTCTATATATTACCCCTGAGTTTTATACTCACCACCCTGGACCCTGGGTTTCCTGTCGCCCAGGTAGTAGATAGAAGACTTCGGCATGGACTTGGAGCATTGCCACCTGATCCCATCTCGCCGTTTTTCCGAGGGTTTTTGCTTCCCATCGCATGTATCTTTATATGGACTCTTATTGTTTTGGAGATCATGTTGTATGTTTCTCTTTTGATATTCAGTATGGATTTCATTCTAGTATGGACGGATACACTCCAATCTCACCGCCAAACACTGATCCTTTGACAAAACTCACTCTATTCCAAACGATTGCCGGCGGAGATTTGAGCTCGGTAAGTTGGTTTACTTTTCTATAATTGCTGTAGATTGTTGTAAATTCATGGGATGTCAATGCGTTTGGGATACAGTGAGTTTTGTCAAAGGATCAGTGTTTGGCGGTGAGATTGGAGTGTATCCGATCAATGTAGATGTTGTTGGTGATACTATTTTGTGCTGGTTGTGGAAGCAAGGCAGATGGGTAAGTTGATTTTCTTATTGCCTGTGATATCTGTAATTGCTATGGATTAGGGGTTGGCCGATTGATGAGTTGGGTGGATTTTTTTGCAATCGTGAGCTTGCAGCTGGGGATCAGTGATCTTGGCTCTATTCGGCGGTTGGCGGCTGTGATTTGGTGTGTAATCAATGTTTGTTGTTGATTTTAGAGTGGTCATTAATGATGCTGTGTTGTTTAGGGTTGCTGTGATTGATTCAACAATCAGTAAAGCTATAATTGGTTGTGGTGTATTAGATTGGGATAGTCGAGGTTTCTTACTCGTGGACGAGGGAAGGATGCGAATATAGAATGAATTGGTAGGTTGTTCATATAGTTATCGGAGACTTGTACCTAATCATAGTTTACTATTATGTGCAGGTTTGGGGTACGAAGCAGATCCACGATGTGAGGATTATTTCGAGCTTCGTATCAGGTGGGTAATATCTACCTGGTCCGGTAGTTTTGATCAGATTCTAGTGCATGATCTTGGATTTATGTTTATACCTGTTTACCTTAAATCCACTCTTATTTAATCATATGCTTGTACTGCCTTAACCTTTGAGATATATACTCTGTTACTCATTGATTATCTAGCACTGATAGGAACTATAAACCCTATTACGTATTAGCTGATGGATGTTCAGTAAGTACAAGTGGTTAGGTTTATCTTTGTGACTTCAGATTGGGTTACTGTCTTACATCACTAGGGTTAGGTGATTGTTTGGATTATGGAGTCGATTGTTATATCATATCCGTATTAGTGGTGCATTTATGGTGGATCTAGTTGTCTGTGCATAGATAAGTGTATGGTTGTCAGTATGTGACCATGGAATAGAGGTCCTAGCGCGATGGTATATCCATTATGGATTGTGTGCCTGTGTATGGTTATATGGACGGTTGATTGTATATCGCTACTGACTAGAGGTCTTAACGTGGTTGACTCTTTATGCGATAGAGAGAGTCTTGTGGATTGTAGTCCTTGCATAGTTGACTTTTAG
Source organism: Wurfbainia villosa (assembly GCA_025175895.1). Taxonomy (NCBI): domain Eukaryota; kingdom Viridiplantae; phylum Streptophyta; class Magnoliopsida; order Zingiberales; family Zingiberaceae; genus Wurfbainia; species Wurfbainia villosa. Next base: position 1,024,415 of record JAKLTH010000099.1, on the reverse strand, counting down.
TTGACCCGGACTCCCCGTGGGATAGGGAGTGTCGCTATGATACATATATGGAGCTATGCATCATTACATTTGCATGCATGCTGACGACTGGGTCTCCCTTGTGGATGAGACGGGTCGACAGTCATCCTACCTCCCCGGCCACTCGGGGTAGTGGTACTTGAGGTTGAGGCGAGCATTGGATGTCGCGCTCGGCCACTATGGATGGTGGTAGTGGAGATCGCACCGCCATGCAGTGGTGTTAGCACTCGCCCACTATAGACGGTGGTTGTGTGAGGTGCAGTTGTCCTGTGTGCGGCGTTTGTCTACTCATGGGTAGGGACAGCGTGGCTTGCAGCAGGGGCCCCTAGGAGTAGTTAGCTTTTTACGCTTACACGCTACTCAGTCATACTACCCAACTCGGCCACTCGAGAGTGGTGGCAGTTGGAGTCGGGCTAGTTGTCATTTGTCGTGCCACCACAGCCACTCGTCGTGGTTGGGCGGTCTGTGACGATGACCATGCATATGCACTGCTGATATATATGTATGCATGTATTTGATATATGTTTTACATATGCCTGTGAGATGCTGCATTTGATTGAGCTATGATTGTTGCACATGCTTGTTCATCATGATACATGTCATTTGCATTTTATTTACTGCTATGTGTTGAGCATGATACATGCGTTGATTCAGACTGTTATATGCATTTGATTAGCATTATGTCATTGTGTGGTATGGACCGGGGTATTATACAGGTGATCATATACTGTTCATATGTCTGAGTATTGGTCAAGTATGAGATTGACCTGGTACGTTATATGGTTATGTTATAATATACCTGTTCAGGATGATCTAGCATATGGCGTTACAGACCGTCAGGTACGTTGGTACATTACTTTATGTTCAGTTGATTAGTTTAGTATATACACTGAGTATGACTTTACTGTAGTTACTTGTTATTAGATTTGGATATGACTGTATGTCTATTGGACTCATGCTGTATACCTGTAGATCTTCACATGTATACTTGTAGATCTATCCTTATATATTGTTCATGCACTTTCTATATATTACCCCTGAGTTTATACTCACCACCGGGACCTGGGCTTGTCGCCTGTGATAACGGTGAAGATTCCTTGGACGTTCGGAGCTCCGCCAGCTGATCCCATCTCACACCGGACGAATGGATATGTTTTCCGTGTTGTTGTATCCTTACGGATTGTTGGTTTGGGTTTTTCCCTGTATTGTTTCCGTATTTGTGATATACGGACATATTGTATGTATTTGGTCTTTGATTCGATTTCTGTTATGATTCTTGTCGTGTCAAGTCACTCCGGAGTGCACAGTTGGTCTTTGTATCTTGTTGATCTGTTTGTATTGTTTCCGCTATATTTAGTATGTTTGATATGTTGATATCTGTGTATATCATATTGTTGTTGTGGGCCTACGGACCTTGTATTAACCCGATATGTTGTCACGTACAGGGGAGATGTCGTCCGTTTGCTTTTCGACACGGCATACTCCCGGAGCGTGATTGTCGTGAATGCTTCGTAACTTGAGCTTTTTACAATTTTATTTTGTCGTTGTCATTTTTTTTTACCAAGAGAGAGAGTATTTTAACAAATAAACGTGTCTTCTACTAATTAAATATAAGAATCAAGTGCATTTTTACAATTTCTTTTAAATTTTGGTACCTGATATGACAAATTGTTAATTAATTGCAGCTGTTAATTTGGTCAAACTAATTTCTGTTTTTAGTCTTCGGCAAACTTTGTTTGTTGTCCATGCACCTTTTTTTATTTATTTATTTTTTTTAGTCTCCTCGGCTAACTTTGTTTGTTCTCTTAGCACATAGTATTTTTGACCCGGTTTAAGATTAATTAGTGAATGGGCTGATTTTTGACCCGGTTTAAGATTAATTAGTGAATGGACTGATCTTCTGAAGTTATGATGAATTAATTTCTGAGGGGGATTTGATTGTTGATATAATTAGTCTGGGAGACTGCGATTGACAAGTGACGTCTCGACAAATCTGAGAGAACATGCTTGGTAAGTGAAGTCTCAGTAGGTCTGAAAGACCGTACTTGACAAAGAAAGTCCCACCGTGTATGGGAGACCGTGCTTGCCGAATGAAGATCCGGCAAGTCTGAGAGACCGTACTTTACAAGGAAAAACCCGACCAATCAAGGAGATCGAGTTTGACAAGGAAAGTCCTAATGGGTCACGACTGACCGAATATTAGACAAGGGAGGTCCCAATAGATCAAGAGTGATCAGATGCTGGATAAGAAAACTCCTGGTAGATTGAGGTCAACTAGATACTAGGTGAAGCGAGAGTCAGCTTGAAACTAGGTTGAGACTGAACTATCAATTAACTGGTAGAGTTTACCAATTGACTAGTAACAATGCTCGAGCAAGTATTGAGTTTGTGACTCTGTTAGTTGAGCAATCAACTAACAGGGGTTAATGATCGATTGGTATCATTGTTTGAGCAACCATAGAGTTTAGAACTCGACTGACTAAGGTCAGTCGATTGATGGATTGATCAGTTGACTGGTGACACTGTAGCAGAACATAGAGAGATTGATAGTTGACTGACAATAAAATGCAATTGACTAGTGTAGATTTAGCATGACACATAAGGATAACAACTCAACTGATCAGTCGATTGATGGCTTGACAGTCGACTGATGGATAATAATAGTTGACTGATGGAGCAGAATCCAACGTGGATCATGTCGTTGGAGCATCAAATCGCGCAACAATCTATTGACCAATTGACTGGGAGTTTTGGCAATCATTAATTGGTAAGCAAAAAATCAACCCGATGAAGACTTTATTAAAGAGAGTTTCGGGCTGATTTAAAAATACTGATTCTTCGATACTTTGAAAGGGATTTGCTGCTGCATTCCAGACTTTTCAACCCATTCCAAAGCAACCAAACAGCGATCAACCAAAGATTTCATTGTGTAAAGTATTTTGATTCTATTTTTTCATTTCACTTGTGTATTTTGTATTTGGTTGTTCTTCTTGTACAAGCTCTAGATTGTAAGAGGTTTTTCCACATCTGAAAGATTTTCGAAAAGGAGAAAGTGATAGTGGGACTATCGGTAGGAGCTAAGTCATGGAATAAGAATTAGAGATTCCGAACCACGTAAAATCCTAATGTTGTATTTGTGAATTTATTTTTATATTATTTATATTTGTTTCTACTGCGTACTAATGACTTGTAGATAAACACAAACGTGAGAACGAGAGATGACCAAGTTGAGGCTAAGTGGTCGAGTCACCTAAGGTATGCGTTCATTGCAGATTCTTTAAAATAGATTCATTCCACCTTTGAAGTACTTCGAGATTGCAATGGATTTTCTATTTCCTAGGATACAACCATAAAATCATAGTTTCCAACAAGCATTAATTAAAATATTGATAAAAAAACTTATATAATTTTATTTTCATATGTTCCATCTTTTGACATTTCTCAATCCACGGGTCAATCCGTGCCACTGAGTCGAATCATCTGATTCAGAATCTGCAATCAAAATGATTGATTGATAAAATTTCAATCAAATCTGTTTAAATTATTTGATACGACGGATCCAATCTAACTTGACAACTCTAATCTCACGCCATCGTTCTCGCGGCCGTGGGTTCTCGTAGGAGAGGAGAGAGAGGGCACAGCGGAGAGGAGATTTTTGTAGATCGGAGAGGGTGGTCGGCGCAGGAGAGAAAAAAGAGCGGAGATGAGGAAAAATATAGGGCTAAGGATTAAAAAAAGAAAAATTAGAGACCAAATTCTTAATTCGGTCTCTGATTAATCGAACTGAACTGTAGTTCGGTATTTGAAATTAAAATCGAATTAATAATTTTTTTATTAATAATTTGATCTGCAGTTTTATTATTTTTATTCAATAGTATTGATGATTTTGTGAATCGATTGATATTAAAAATCTCATTTACAGAATCTCATGGAATTGATTATCTTAACGTATTGCTTATTTAGAGACTGATCAATTATAAAATTGGTCTCTAAATTAGAGATCGGTTTTTAGTCGGTCTTTAATTTAATTTTAAATTTAGTTTTTTTTATTGATTTCTAATTAATAATTAAAAAAAATCAAATATTTAATAGAATTATGAAAGGAAGAAAATAATTCAGATTTTAAAAAATTAATCTTAATTAAGATTAAAAAATTAATTTTAATCAAAGGTTGAATAGAGATCGTGGTCGTGACCACGTGACCTAGGTCGCGATCGCAAGCGCAAGCATAACCTCTTACGACCCAAATCACAACCGTGACTATGCACGATATTGATCGGCGACACAATCAATTAAGGTCATGTGCGATGGAGGTCATAGCCCGAGGCAGAGAGAAAGGTGCGAAGAAAAAAATTAAGATGAAAATATAGAGACTAATTTTTAAATCGATTTTTAATTTAGAAACCAATTTTTATTTATTATTTTTCCCAATATATATTATTATTATTTTAGCATTTTTATTTTTATTTCTTCATTTTTATATATTCAACTTTTTTTTTTGTCTGTTATTCATTTAGAAGTATTTTTACCCTATAATTAAAGTTTGTAAGTCGTCTTAAATAGATCCTAACCCTTCTTACCGTTGCTCATGTTTTTTTTGTATTTACTTCTTTAGAATTTTACTCATGTTATTTGATTTAAATAAGAAATTAAATTATTTTTTATTTTATTTAAAATTACTATATTAATTTAGAATTGTTAGTCTCAAACTCTTTAAAATTTTACAAAAGATTATTTTCATAATTTAAATATGTGATCTTCATATCACACAATAGTAATTTTATCATGTTTCTTCAAATTATATATACTTATGTTTCTATAATTTAAATATATCCTTAAATGGAATATAATAAATTTTTATCTAAAATTAATATATGAAATACTATACTTGCTTAAATCATAAAACCAAATAAAGAAATACCCCTGATTTCAAAAATAACAACTCGTGATAAACGCCAAACACTCTATATGATCGATCCTCAGTTTAATGAAAAATGATAAATTATGAAAGATTTTACTGTGACACAACGGTCTCTTATATGAAAAAGTCGGTAACTCAAACGAAATATTTCATACTTGATAAGAATTAACTTTAAGATTTTATGTGATAAGCATCCATACAATTATTAATTGTGTCAATATGTGAAAGTTACAACGGCGATTTATCAAACATTGTACGTGAAGTTTAGAATTGCCCAAATAATGTCTCATACTTTTATATTTATCAAAGGACGCACCTCATTCCTTTTTTATCCCTCTCGCCAAAAGTGTATTTAATGCTCAAATATTGCATGCATCCGAACCACAATTGAAAATCCTAAATCATCTAAACATGATGCTGGAAATTTAAATCTCAGGACCACTTGTATTCCTGGGAATATAATTCCTAGCATCACCTTTTTTTATCTGATTTCTAATTAATATCGGTCTGATTTTTAAAATATTACTGTGAATATCTAATAAAACTTTGAATATCAAAAATTTTGGTCACGGACATACAGAGGGGTACTACCCAAACTCAATGGGCCCTACCTATTGATCGCCCTATTCACATCTCTTCTTCGATCCAATCCAAGTCCATTGAGTTTGGATAGTGTCCCTCTGTGTATCCGTAATCAAAATTTCTGATATTCAAGATTTTATTAGGTATTCACAGCAATATTTCAGAAATCAGGCCAATATAAATTAGAAATCAAATAAAAAAAAATGGTGCTAGAAATTATATTCCCAAGAACACAGTGATCATGATATTTGAATTCTCAGCATCACATTTGGATGGTTCAGAATTTTCAATAATAGTTCGATGTATGCAATATTTGAGCATTAAATACACATTTAGTGGGATGGATAAAAAAAAGGAATGAGGTGCGCCCTTTGATAAATATGAAAGTATGGAGTGCTGTTTAGACAATTCTAAACTTTACGTATGTTGTTTGATAAATCGCCGAAGTTGCAACGTTCCTATACAATATCCTTCGATGATAAATCACTATTCAATTAATCGACCTAAATTTCATAGGCAATCAAAATTCTAAATTGAGTGTAAAGAATAACTGCATCCATATCACTTTCATCCCTTTGTTGGTACCATATATATATCACGAGCATATGTAATTTTTATTGTTAGAGATTGTCAATATTAATCCAATAATCCGGTCTAATCAATCAATTTATTGACAAGTTGATATATAGCTCAAATAGTGGAGCTTGATACGATCATATATATTGATCTTCTTCTTTTATACTTTCGACATACTCTTTCGATCAATATATGTACATTTGTGATATTATTATTGTCAACTTAATTTCATCGGCTATGAGTTATCTCTTTAAATATTAATATATCCTTTTGGATAAATTCATCTCTATAGATAAAATTTTTAATATTAATAAGATGAAGACAAGACATTCTTTTCTTAAAATGATATTTTCTGATAATTATGATATAATGACCTGTTATTTGAAATAGAAGTATTTTAAATTTTGAGTCTCTATAAACTATTAAAACAATTCTTTAGAGATAAGAGAGAAAGAGAAAAACTTATCACAATTTTAATTGAATGAGTTGAATCAAAGGAATGAAGTTTTTATTATTTTGAAGTAGAAATGGAGGACTTCTCCCAAAGTCTAAAGAAACACTTTTAAATGGTGAAAAAAAAAATATAAGTGTGACTTTACAAATATCCTTAACTCAATTAATTAAGTTAATTATTTTATATTTACTTTTATTGTCACATATAATTAGTAATCAATTAATCAATAATAAATTGATTAATTTCTTAACATTATGTAGTTAAATTTTAGAAATTACCTTTAATGGTTCCACATGAAATAATATTTACACATATATACTTTAATTAGCATTTGTGTATTTACGATCATGAATCTAATTTGTGTGCAAGTTAATACTTTTATCCTATTATATTTTATCGTATGAAATTATTATAAATATGAAAATCAAATCTAAAAGATTTAGTATAAAATAAAATAAAATTTATTTAAATATATATAATACGTAAGGACTAATTATACACTTAATTAAAAGTGCCTAATTATTTACTCAATTTCACACCCAATTATTCTGCAAGATCAACGGCATCCTCACTGTGCGCTTCAGATTTGGCGGCCATCAGACACAGAGCATGCTTTCTGTGCACAGTCACCCCCGGCGATTCTTCCATGCTCACGTCTTCCTCCCTCATTCCCGACGGCAACTGCCAGTCGAAGGAGTACAAGAGGTTGGCCAGCGGCAGCTCCGACATCACCATCCCTAGATTCTTCCCCGGGCAAATCCTCCGCCCCTCGCCGAACGGGATCAGCTTGAAGTCGTAGTGCGCAGACGAGTCCACCGCCGGCGGCGTGAGCGCTCCCTCCCTGTCCATGAACCTCTCCGGGTCGAAAACCTCCGGTCTCTCCCACGCATCCGGATCCCTGCCGATCGCCCAAGCGTTCACGTAGATCATCGTCTCGGGAGGAATTTGGTGTCCGTCGCTTAAAGTGACCGGGTGCATGGTTTCCCGGCTGATGAGAAGCGGCGCTGGCGGGTGCAGTCTCATCGTCTCCTTGACGATGCGTTTGAGGTAGTGAAGCTGGTGCAAGTCGCTCTCCTCCACCTTCCCTTTGCTTCTCCCCACGCAGTTTCTCACTTCCTCTCGGGCTCTTTTCATCAACTCCGGCCGCAGGATGAGCTCCGCCATCGCCCACTCCACCACCGCCGACGAGGTATCCGTCCCGGCGATGAAAATATTCTGCCGACGATCGAATCAGTTTTAATTTTTTCAATTTATTTTGACAACGAAACCGAAAATAATTGTCACCATAAGAACTCCTTTGAGGTTCTCCTCTGTCAGCTGCCCATCCTTCCGCAACCGGAGCAGAACGTCCAAGAAATCCTCATTCTCTTCGCTTTTGGATCGACTTTCCGCGTCGCGATGGCAATCGATGAATTTCTGGTAGATGCCGTCGAGCACGAGAAACAATTTCCGAAGCCTGGATTTCATCCCTGTCGCCGCATCGACCCACCCGAGCAGGGGAAAGTAGTCTGCCACGAAGAAGCTACCCAACATCTCCTGCGCTTCCCTGAGGACTTCATAAAGGTTGAGGTCGTCGCCGGCGATGTCTCGACGGAAGGCCATCCTGCACGTCGCGTTGCAGGAGAAGCACAGGGCGAGCTCACTCACGTTGACGGCGACAGAGCTCGAGACGCAGGAAGAGATATGCTTCGCCATCCTCGCGACCTCATCTTCCCTCACGGACGTGAAAGAGCTGATCTTTCTGGCGCTGAAGAATTCGACAGTGCAGAGCTTTCGTAGCTGCCGCCAGCGCTCGCCGTAGGGGATGAAGGCGACGTCGGAGCAGCCGTAGGATATCTCGGAGGAGGCGACGTTTAGGGGGCGGGAGCAGCAGTCCAGGTCGGAGGTCTTGAGGACGTCCCTGGCGAGGGCGGCGGAGGAGACGACCACGGCGGAGACTTGGCCTAGCTTTAGGTGCATGAGCGGGCCGTACTGCTTGGAGATTTCCCATAGGGACTGGTGCAGCAGATTGCCACGTATCTGGTGGAGGTTACCGATGATCGGGAGCTTCGCTGGGCCGGGCGGGAGCTTCTGGCTAGCCGGTTTGATTCTTGCTTCTCGGCCACCGGCGAGAAGAAGAGAAGAGAGGAATGCGACGAGGAAGAGAAGAGACAAGACAACCGCAACCATTTTTAAGAGAAAAAAAGAAGAAGAGGGAAACTGCACGAAGAGATGAACCGCCCTGCATCCGTCTAAATATAGCAATTGAGCAAGGAATTTTCAAAAATATTTATAAAAAATTATATCTATTTACCAAAATACTTTTTTTTTCTATTTTCACAAAATTTTAAAAAAAAAATAGCTTGAGATAATTACATGAATATTCAAGGCTTATCTTGAAGAAAATATTTTGATCATAATTTCGTCGTCACTAAGAAGTCCCTTAGATTTAGACAATTAATTGTGCCTTTTAGTAAATATATCTAAGAAGTGCATGTTTTGCAATTTATTTTAGGTTGCGGATCCAGATTAAAATAATAGGATTAATTATTTTATTTGTTATCATTTTAAAATTATAATGTAATGTAATCTAAATCATAAAAGATATTAAAATTTTATAATTCGAATTACGAAGTAAAATCTATATAATCCGATTATATTCTAAATCGTAATTTGAAAAGTATCAGATACTTAACCATCTAAGTCGATCGTCGCTGTTCGTTATCGTCACCGATCGATCGATCGTTGGTCAGCCGCCACCGTTGTCGTCGTCGCCATTGTCGACCCCCTTGTTGATTGACTGACCGATCGATCCTCGTCGTCGATCGACCGATCGATCTCAACTGTCCTTATAATGCACATCAAACAAAAGAATATAATTATCTTTATAATTCAAAATTACTTATAATTTTTATAAAAATAATAATGTAATCAATATTATATTATTTTATATTAAAAATTTAATTATATTAGGAGCATGATTATATTATGTCTTATTAATGAAAGTTTGGTACGAGGTATCATAAATTGTTAATTTACCGTACGTCAATTTGGTCTTCGGCAAATTTTGTTTGTTCTCAATGCATCCTCGGCAAATTTTGTTTCCTTTTGCACGTTTCATTCTTAATTTGGTTTGAGATGAGAAGATGGACCAGACTCTAACAAGTTTTGCACACGAAATGCATCTTCGACGCTCCTCCAATCGATCCTATAATTAATAAATCATAAAAAATATATTGTCAAATTCAAAATTTACACGATAAAAAAATGGCACTTCAAAAGACTTGTAACCGTCGAAAATTAATTTTTATTCATTTGTACTCTAGTCACTGGATCCTTCTATAGGGACGATAAAATGTTACCGTCAAGTATCTTATGATAACATCATCATTCAATCAATTAATCTACCTAACTTTCATAGGCAATCAAAGAACTAAATTGCGTGTAAAGAATGACTAAATTATTTGATGCTTATCACTTTCATAATAAAATGTGAAATTATATTTTAGAGATTGATTTATTTTCGATTCAATTTCAAATCAATTTTTAATTTAGATATAAATTGATCTCTAATTTAGATATTGATTTCTAATAAGTCCCAAAATCAATATCTAAATTATAAATCAATTTTTAAATCGATATCTAAATTATAGACCGAATTCAAAATTCGATTTCTAATTAAGATTGTTTTTCCTCTTGGCCCTAATTTTTTCTCCCGACACTCTCTCTACTCTCGCAGCCATCTCTTCTCCCCACTACTGTAAAAGTTGGAACTGTCAATCTAGTCGTCTTCACCAGTCTGTCTCACAATTATTGTGAGGGAGATAAATCACGAAAGGTCCTATGAGTCTTGACGTGGTAACCAAGACACGTGGAAGTCATTTGAATCCAAAAAAAGGACTTTAAATCTTTTCCGAAATCGACTCATGTCACTTCTGCAAGTATTGTCGTACCTTAATCACCACGTCATCCCCTTGAGGATAATATTACACCTAGACCCGGTAAATCGGATAATGGATTGGATTCATGTCTTGACACGATCTATACACGATCCGAAAACATTAATCCATTTCCAATCCGTTTAATTTTTCATGTCAATGGGTTCAATCCGAATACAACCCACTTAATTTCGGATAGACACGATACGATCCGTTAGACACAAAAAAATATGTATAAAATGGATTGTAAGACACGATCCGAACTAATAGACACGAAATGATTCATAATTATACCAAAATACAACAACTTAAATAAAGTATAAAATAGATTACTAGACATGATCCAAACCAATTAATAGACACGAAAAGACCCATAAATACACGATAATGTAATAACTTAAATAAAAGAGCTTACGAAAAATTAACAATCCCCACGATCCACGCTATCCAATTGGGATTACAAGTATATTAATCATAGAATTATCGTAAAAATACAAAATGAATTTCAAAGATGGTTATCATCATTCAAACTTATAGAGATTACGTAAATATCATCCATCTCCTTTCTTTTTCATGCCTAAATTTTTTTTAAGTACAATGAAAAAATAAACAGGTCTAATGGATCCAGAAGACAAGACACTAATCCGATACATAATTTTTTCGTGTCTAACGGATAGATATAAAATGGATATGAATTCAAAAATGCACGATCCAAATACGAAAAAAGCGGATTATATTCGTATTATATTTTCGTGTCGTGTCTAGTTTTACCAGGTCTAATTACACCACCCACGCATTTATGGTTTCATGGTAATTACATCGTAAGATACAATGGCCTATAACTTAAATTAGGAGTTTTCTAAACTTTGAGTCTCTGTAAACTTTTAAAATCTTAGAAAGAAAAGAGGGAAAAAGAAGAACTTAAAAGAAGAATTCACAATTTTAATTGAATGAGATAAATCAAAGGAATGAAGTTTCTTTTAAGGAATGAAGGGTTTAGAGTTTAGGATTTAGGATTTAGCTCAAAGTTTGAAGAGACACTTTAAAGGGTGAAAAAAAAATATAAGTATGTCTTTTAAAAATATCTTAATTATTTTATATTTATTTTTTTTGTCACGTATAATTAGTTAATCAATAATTAATTGATTAATTTCTTATCATTTTGTATTTAAATTTTAGAAATTAACTTTAATATATAATTCCATATGAAATAATATTTAATTACATATATTCGAGTTACCATTTGTATATTTACGTTCATAAATTCAGTTTGTGTGCAAGCTTATATTACTCAAATAATCTTGGACACTAATTTCTTATTCAATCGAGAAATTGATGCACGATAGTCTATTTGTAAAATATCGTCTATCTGTTTTCACGAGGATGATGTGGTAGTTAAGGTATGACAGTACTTACAGAAGTGATATGGGTCGATTCCAGAGGAGACCTAAAACTCTTTTCTGGATTTAGATGATTCTCACGTGTCTTGGTCACCACATCAAGACCCATAGGATCCTCCGTTATTTATCTCTCTCACAATGATCGTAGGACAGACCGATAGAGATCACTAAGTTGACGATTCCAATATTTTACAGAGGAAAATATCGTCCATCTATGTCTCTCGCTATTTGATTTATCAATTACGAAAATTAATTTTCCAATAATTTTTGTCTCAAGTATCTTGGTAAAGATAGCTCTTTTGAGTACGACAAAACACATTTTGTGACTAAGCTATTTTGCTAATAGTCAAGTATTAGTTTCAATCACACTTTTAATTCAATCATTAAGATAACTATTAGACAATTAATTGCATTTACGGTTGTCAGCTATAATTGGTCAATGCCATAAGTTAAACATTTTTTGACATTCAAAAATTTATTTATTTATTATATAGTAGTCCTCTAAGTTTATCTATCCTTATCTTTCATGTTTATCACCCAAAGAAATTCATGTACTTGAATTTGTACTTCGCTTCTCCATTGCCTTGTCACCGTTCTTCGATTTCACATTCTCGATGTCGCATGCTAATTCTTTCTCCATTTGAACCGTCGCCGCAATGCTCTATGCAATTTGTATATGCATTCAAACTTTGACAGAATACCTTGTCGTAGACCTGTTTATCGATTTTTCGGTTCTGATCTATTTCGGATCCGTCGATGTTGAAACCGATTAAAATCGGTTCCAAATTGATTCCGATACTAAAATTTTAATTTTGAAACCAATTCAATCCGGATCGGTTCCGAACATATTCTGATTCTAAAGCTTTAACGTTGAAATCAATTTAATCCGGACCAATTCCGAATCGATTTCGAAACAGTTCCGAACTGATTCTGAAACAGTTCCGGACAATCTTTCTCGAACTTAAGCTTCCAAATTCAATTATCGTGTCGGTGATCATTTTTTTTTTCGGTCGCAAAATAATCTTATATATGTGTTAGTATACTAAGAATTTTCATCTTTAAATTAGCAACTAGAACTAAAATTGATTTTGAAACGGTTCTGAATCGATTCCGAAATCGATTAGAATCGAATCGAATCGGAACGATTCCAAAATTGGTTCATTTGAATCGGTTTCGATTTTGATTTTAACAAATTGATTCTGACTCGATTTCGAATCGAATCAGTCCGTTAAACATGTCTACCTTATCGTCATGCACGAGATCACTGAATTGTTTCTACTTAAGTTTTTTTTTTTACTTTGAATATTAGGAACTATTTTGGAGGTACTCTTTTGAATGTGCTTCGAATTTATCCAGTAGGCAAATCAAAGAAAAAAACTATCTACCTAATATCCAAAGAACAAGCATGCACTATAAAAAAAAAACTAATTTTGTGATGAATTTTGAATATAAATTCATTACAGAATTTGTTTACGATGAAATTTAAGATGAAAATATTTTCATTGTAAATAAGTCATCGTAAAATTTTATGATAACAAATAGAAATTCGTTGCACTATTTACGACGAACAAAAGTTCTATCACCAAATTCATTGCCAATTAATTATTAATTTTGTAACGAATACTAAATATTTATGAAAAAACTAATTTTCGTTGCAAAACTTTGCCTCGATTTTTGCCATGAAAAAAAATTTAGTGACAAATATTTACAATGAAAATTAATTTTCATCGTAAAAATCTGTCACAAAACATAAAAAAATCTGTCACAAAACATAAAGAGAGAGAGGACGAAATCAAATTTCTTTCCAAAAATTTTCATTTTTATGCAGCCAAAAAATTAGCTTTTGCTACGAAATTAATTTGTCGCAAAATCTATAATAAAATTAATTTTCGTCGTAAATCTCCATTTTTATGTAGAAAAAAATTTAGCTCTACGATAAGGCTTTGATGATTTATTGCAAAATTTACAATGAATTATATTTTTGTTGAAAATTTTTGTGACGAATTCAATTTTTATTGCAAACTTTTGTGACAAATTTCACTTTCGTTGCAAACATTTACTATGAATTTTAATTTCTTAGTAAATTTTACAACGAATTTCACTTTTGTGGCAAAATTTGCAACGAAAAATTCGTCGCAAATTTTGCCACGAACTTGAGTTTCGTCGTAAAATTAGCTACAAAGTATAATTCATCATTATTTTACAATGAATTTTGTCACAATTATATTTTTAGCCACAAATTTTTCCGATGAAAATTAATTTATTATAAAATTTTCAACGAAAATATTTTTTGTTAGTAATTTCGTGACAAAAATATTTTTTGTTGCTAAATTTATTGTTGATTTGCTAGATTTTATTTTGTTACTAATTTTATAATGAATTTGTGACAAATATTTTTGATCGCTAAAATTGATCGCTAAATTGATTCCTTGTTGCAGTGATGTTACTCTCGAGCAATGGAAGCGACTCTTTAATTTTTCATCTTGGCATCATTTTCCTTTGTCACCCGCTGAGGAATAATGGTACCAAGTTCATATTTTTCTCTTGCTGCTCTAGTGATAATTCTCATCTCTAGAGAATATATTTTCAAAATTAGAAAGTCTTTGAGTCTTTCCACATGTATACTCACATCACTTTTGATACGAAAGATATTCTCTATATATTTTTGATGAAAAGGATAAGATTAAACTTCTGTCGATAGTATTATTATATCAATTATTCAGATTTAATTCACTTATTGCTGTACTAAAGAACAACTCATATATATTCATTCTCTTGCTACTCTAGTGATAATCCTCATCTCTAGAAAATAGATTTTCAAAATTAGAAAGTTCTCGAGCCTTTCCAACTCTCTACTAAATTCAGAAATTTGGAAGTGCTCGTGGTCTCGTAACGAAGTTCGGCTCCATTCAACATCGAAATCGTACTCTTTATGTGAATGCAAATTCCCAACTGATACTCCAAGATTGTAAAATGCAAGTTTTTCTATATATGTCGTCAATATATATCTCAGTAAAGAATAGAACTACACTAGGGGGGTATATTGCTTTAAGATTTGCACATAAATTTATTTTATAATTTGCACATAAAATAAAGAAAAACACTCTATTATATAATCATACATGAAATGTGCAATGCCCCGGAGGTACGGCAGGATAATATTGATGTAAAATTCTCGATTTATTCAGATGGGCGATGAAAAAATTATGTGAAGAGTAGTTGTCTACTTTTAAGATTTGTCGAGCCTAAAACTTTGATGATCATCTTCTATGAAACTAGAAAAACTTATCAAATACTTCCACCAAAAACTCAGTTGAAGGCGACGGTAAAAACGCTAAATACTTCCACCAAAAATGATCATCTTCTTAAATCCAACAACAAGACTGCCTTATTCACCACCGAGATTAAGATATATTTAGTTCTCATGAAGATGACGCATTGGCTAGGACAGTATTGCATTTATAAAATTGACATGGATCGATTTTGAAAGAAGATCTAAAATTTTTTCTTAGATTCAGATGATCTTTCATTGTCTTTGACTAGTCCGTCAAGGTCCAAAGGGCTAGCTTCCATGATTTATCTCCCTCACAATGACTATAGAATAAATCGATTATAAGACCATTAAATTGATGATTTCAACATTAATTTCAAAGAGATTAAGATATATCTGAGTTACAAACTTCTACAGCCTTTATGGCCTTCTCCTCCCTTGTCCAAGATGGCACATTGTCGAGGTCATGGCCAACAAAATGTGTGCCACCGTGCATCTGTTTCACCACCACAACGTCCAAAATGACCTCAATCTTAGTCTTCTCCACCTTCTCCTCACCTGTCTAGAATAACATGTACTAAAATCATATTTGACTTTTTTTAGGGCATCATCATCAATAATGCATAATTATATGCACGCTGATAAAATAAATTTGATTGTGCATTGTAGCTAATGTTATATTTTTACAAATAAGTACAATATTAACAATGCACCGTACAAAATGTTTATATTAAATAATAAATTAGTGTGCTACGAATTATAAATAATAATAGTGTGCAATTTGTGCATGGGCAAAAGTTTCACTATAATAAATTTAATTTTTCACGGTATGGTAATCAAGTGAGCTAAAAATAATATTATATTTTTATAAATAACTTTTCGTAGCATACTAATAGAATGCATTGTACATAATATTATATTTTTATAAATAACAACATATATAAATTATAAATATCTAAGATTAAAAAATAAAAGTATTTAATTAATAATTTTTTAAAAATATTATAGAAATAAATTTTGATGTATTAAAGAATTTTAAATTAGTAATAATCATATATATTTAATGGAATGTTGATATTTTAAATTAATAATGATATTATATATATATATATATATATATATACTTGATGTGTTGGACATGGGCGTGCACATGTGAGAGTGTGTGCCCACTTGATATGTGTTGACCATGACTGTCATGTGGTTGCTTGCCCTCATGCATGCACGATGCATCGTGAGTGCATGTGGGTATCTCTATTATTTACAATCTGATCCCTAGAATTTAAAGATTGGGATATATATATATATATATAGTGCTTATTCGATTGGACGGTAGATAATAAGATGCTCATGAGTACTCACGAATGAGTTGCGTGGTGCTCACGGATGAGTTGTTATACCACACAACTCATCCACGAGCACCTTCATTATCCATGAGAATGTTAGCATTGACAGTTTGTGGCACAATTATTCGAACTCTCACAAAATTAGGCGTGTTCATCGCTAAGAATGAATACATTCATGAGAACTGAGGTGTATCAAGGAGAGTTCTAGGAGGGATATGTCAATGCTTACACAAATGATAGAACAATTAAAGACATTATGTCTACTGTCAATAGTAAATAAATATATATCTTTACAAGGGAAGGTTCAAAGGGTAAAACTTACCTATCATATACTGGACTCAACTGTTGAATGTTTTCATATACTTTGTTTCCATTTATATGAGGGATTGTTGGAAATGTGAATGGAAAAGAAAGTGTAATGGATGAATGAGACTTCGTTGTGTATTGAGATTTTAGTTCAACATTGAAAGTTTCAAGACTTAATGATTAATTTATATTGTGTCAAAAGCATATATATTGTGAACAAATGCATAGGGAGAGACTTTCTCTCACATGTGCACTCATAGGAGATGCAAATCTAGAGCTCAAGTTGTACTGAACCCAAGTGATTTATGTATGAGTGCAACTTGTGTACGTCAAATGCTAGACCAATTATGGCTAAATTTTCCCAAGAGAATGAATCAATATTTTTACATCCAAATTATAATTAATGTGATTAATGAGAATCTTTATTACCTGAAACAAGATGTCTTAATCGCCCGAAACGGTTGACATTTCTCTACTAGCGAGCTTTTATTCGGCCAGCCTTGGAGAGGACTCATAAAAAGAGCCTACGTTTTGAGCAAAAAGGGGTGATAAGTAATCCATCCACAGGCATTCCCTGCTCTCTCTTTCTCTTTGTCGAGTACTTCTTTCACTCGGCAGAATTTTGTGATAATACTCAGGTGCATTTCAATTTGCCGCGACTATCAATGCTTGGTTGAAACTTCAATTTGTATCTTGAGAAACAAATGATCCACGACAACCTCGAAGCACCTCAGAAGTGAGAGAAATTTATTTTAAGGAATATGTGTTTAACGCAGATCTCAGTTCCTCAGTATTTCAAGCGATTTGGCAATCGACCATTTGATATTCGATCTTAGATGACTCAACACTCGACCTTAGGCGACTCGATAGTCGGCTACTCGGCACTCGGCTTCGGGCGACTCAACAATCGATTATTATATTTGGCACTCAGACTCGGCCACTCGGTACTCGGACTCGACTACTCGACCACTCGACGACTCAATCATTCGACACTCGAACTCGCCAACTCGACAATCGACCACTCGACACGGGGCCTTGGGTGACTCAACCCCTCGGGCACTTGGCAACTCGGCCATTCGACGACTTGACACTTAGCCTCGACAGCTCAGCTCAATTCTTCAAGACAGTTTGAGATAATCAAGTTAAGCTACTCAATAAATAAATCTAAATTGATTTGTTATTTTAAAGTAAAACTATTATCCCTTATATCATTGTCCAACACCCCCTCCGTGTTCATTAGCCTCTCTGGGTGGAACACCTCCGGTCTCTCCCATCATTCGCCCAAGCATTCACGTTGATCGTCGTTGCGGGAGGAATTTGGTGCCCATCGCTTAAAGTGACTGGGTGCATGGTTTCCCGGTTGATGAGCAGCGGCGCAGGCGGGTGCAGTCTCATCGTCTCCTTGACGATGCGTTTGAGGTAGTGAAGTTGGTGCAAGTCGCTCCCTCTTGTTGGTGTTAGGATACCAGATAATCGAACCTAAATTTTGATTATGGTAAAGATTCAAAATTAAGATCATATCGTTATCTCATATGCTTTGTTAAGTGTGGAGAAATAATTAAGCTGAGCTAAAAGTCGGCGGCATCTAGAGAATCTCGAGTCGAGAAATCGTGATGATCGGGCGACACCGGGAGAACTTCGGCTGGAGTCAAAGAATCCAGGTGAAGACCGGAAGTCAAGCTACAAGAACTAGAAGTAAGCTCAAGTGTGAGTAAAGGTGAGGTCAGATCCTCCGTACGGGGATGTCCTTAGGCGGCGATTCGATTAATACGTCCAGTGGAAAGTCTAGGTCGAGATCGAACGGTAAGTGACCGTCGAATTTACCTTCACTTGTATGTTTCGGATTAACTCTTTGTTGCAGTTGAATAATTAAATCGACAGTCGACTGCTGGTGGCATCAGTCGACTGATTAGGACAATCAGTCAATTGCTATTCAAACTGCCAGCTTCGATGGAGATCAAAGATAAAAGCCTTTTTTCTTGGGTGAGGTGCCTTTGAAAGTTTGGATCTGGATCTAAATATTAGGGGACTTCCAAGGCTATAAAAGAAGGGAGGTTCACCCCTTTAGGTCATTCATTCAAGCTCTCAAAGTACTCCTGTAACACCGTAGTTCTACGACAATGATACGCCTCCGAAACGTTGCCGCAACGTCGACGACACCTCAAGTCTCAATCTTCTAATCGGTATACTTTAAGTTATAGTCATTGTGTTTTGTTTTCAAGCTTGTGTTTTCGAACAATTCATTGTAACGAGGAGAGGTGAGCTTGTGTCTCATTCTCAATCTTTTATTTTTTTGTAACTGTTGTCTCCTACCTTCAACGAGGAGATCTTACTTAGTGAATTGTCCTCCGTATGCGATCTAGGATCGCAGGGTCTTAGAGTAGCAACCGTTAGGTTGTGAACCAAATATAAATAAATTGTATCATTTACTTTTCCGTTGCGTTACTTTAGTTTTTGTCGAAATGAAAAGAAAAATTTTAAATTCGCTATTCACTCCACTCCAGTGCGTTTTTTCGATCCAACACCTTCCACCTTCCCTTTGCTTCTCCCACGCAGCTTCTCACTTCCTCTTGGGCTCTCGTCATCAACTCCGGTCGTCGGATGAGCTCTGCCATTGCCCACTTCACCGCCGCCGACGAGGTATCCATTCCACCGGTGAAAATATTCTGCCGATGATCGAATCAGTTTTGACTTCTACAATTTATTTTGACAACGAAACCGAAAATAATCGTCATCGTAAGAACTCCTTTGACGTTCTCCTCTGTCAGCTGTGTTAGAATAACGTGAATGGTAAAAATAATTGAAAGTTTTTTTTTCATTGATTTATTTGTCTATAAACTGAATATTTTATATACACGTTACAATGATAAATCAATTGAAAATTTTTAATTAATTGAAAGATTCTAAATAACTATGAAAAAGTTTATTAAAATTGAATTGATCTGATTTCATCAAGTCTTAATTGGTTTATCCTCTTTTATCCCTCGATAAACTCAACGGGAGATCTCTCACATTCGAGTGGCATCTGATACTTGATCTCCACGCACGAGTAGACAGCACGGTGTCCTATGATGGATCTTTTGGATCCCTCAATAGATTGTGCATCCACGTAATCAGAAAAACGAAAACAAAAACGATTTATACACAGGATCTTATCAAATGATCTAGAATAAGTATGCGGAAAAATAAAACAAAAGAACGGAAGCGTTAACCATGCATCTGAATCCGGAGTCAGCATCGTCGGAAGAATCTGAAGTTGGAAGAAGAATCATAGAGCTTGATCGTCCACATGTCGAGAGAGTTGGCCTCGGATGCTCTGTCCGATGGAGAAAAAGAGTCGGCTGAATCATCGCTTTCCTACAGGGATCACACTCTATATATATAGTATTAACCAAAATCCATTAACATTCCATCAATGCTAACGATATGGATTAAAGGGTTCTATACATATGAATCCAAAATATATTAATCTACATATAATAATACAAACTCATTAACTTAAAACCATAATAGTTATATCACTTTAATCGAATTCGAATCAATACAACACATTCAGATATATTACAATAATCATATATAAATCCACCGCACCAACATCCACAGACGGTGTTGTCTCTCCTCCTAGCAGCCCTCATCCGTCCTCTAGCAACCATCCATCGGAGCTCTCAACCGCAAGCATTCCTTCCACCAGCAGATCTGTCTTCAATTAGAACTTAAAAGCCATCTCTACCTTCTTCTACTGCTACCTCTTTTGCTTGCCTCCACCAGATTGCCCGCTTCAAATACGGAGGCGGGGGCTTTCTGCCAAGTTTCCAATTAATTTCTCTTCTTGCCATCTGCTTCAAATCTTCTTTTAGTCCTTATATTTGTAAATATAACGTCTGAACTTTCATCTCCATCAATAGAATCTTCATCCATGCAAAGTGATTTAAGAACTCAACTCTCCATTTTATCTATAAATGATATATCCTATATGTTGCATGTCGAGACAGGGACGACGAGATATCCAATGATGAATGCAATAAAAAACCGATGACTCGGATGGAAAGATGGCCGACGCGAGGGAAAGCCGAGACGGGAAACCGGAGTATTGAGCGAGAGCCGAACCAAATGACGCGAGCCAACCGAATGATGTATCCTGCAAGAAGAATGCGATTAAGGGCACCGAAAAAGATCTCGGTCAAGTCCCTCCGATGCTTAAGGCAGGAATCAGTACGAAAGGTGGTAAAAACAATGAAGAGAATTATTGAGAACGTGAATCTGCCTTTCTCCTCCTCAAAGAGAGTTATATAGAAGTGAATTCTCTTGTTGAGTTGTACGATGAATATGACAGATATGAGCGGTATGACTTTACGACATACTTATACTAGCTTGTTAGGGGGTAACCGGGATTATTTCCCTCGTAAATGCCACAGGTGCGTGGGCTATGATTAATGCTCATAATGTGATTGATGAGAGACAACTCATCGTTAATACGATGGACAGGTCGATGAAAACCAGTATGGGCATCTGTTCCTTGGTCGGAGAGGACCGCTAATAGGGTTGTTTTGTTGACCATATGAACAGGCATACCCGCCACGTCACCTAACTAGGTGAGATAAATCATACTTTGGAAAGTCATACAACTAATATATTGTGCAGCTACCGAGATACGAGACCGAGGTGAAGGATATTAAGGCCGAGATGCATAATAAGCTGAGATGCGAGGCGTTCGGGATATAATATATCTGAGCTGAAGAACTGGCCGAGACACGGGGCGTCTGACATATAATATAGCCGAGCTGAGGAGTATTGGCCGAGACGCAGGGCGGCTGGCCTAGTTGACCTCTTCATATAACTTGGATGTACCGAATTGTCGTGGTGCGAAGACTTGGAGTCTTGGTTGTCATTTGTATACGTGACTAGTCCCAAGTTCTTTCCGATATCACTATCTATCCATTAAACTTAATAATAATAATTATTTATTTTAGAAGATACAGTTTCAGTCATTACTTCTTCGTGTCCATGATCTACTTGATGTTGTAGATGATACCTCTCTTAAGGCCAAAGAAGACAATACTAATTATGTAGTTTGGAATAAAAAGAATCAACTAATTTTGAATGATTTTGTCGCTTAGTGAGTCTATATTTCCTATGATTGTAGGACTTGACAGCTCTCACAAAATATGAAAAATTCTTGCTCAAATCTTTGCATTACACTCTCAAGCACGAGTGTTTCAACTTCGCATGCAAGTACAATCAGTTCAACGAAGAGACAAATCTATTAATGAATATATTCAATCAATTAAAATCATTGCTAATAATTTAATAACAATTGGACATCCAATTTCAGAACTAAATTTATTGATACATGTTCTTACAGGTTTAGTGTCTCAATATGACAATTTTATTCCTAATATGACAACTCATATGGTATCACTTGATACTCTTCATGACATGTTATCCTCTCATGAAATACTTCTACAACTACAATATCAAAGGATGACAAATTCTATCATTCTTTTAACATATACAATCAATAAATCAGATATGAGTATCCATCAACAACATAATCCATGAAATCAAAGTGGAAAAAACATAGGAGAAGGATGAGGACAAGGAGAAGGATGAGACCAAGGATGTTGTCAAATTTGTTTTCGTAATGGTCACTTTGCACATCAATGCTATAAAGAGATTCGATTCAAGTTTTCCTAGAGGGTTTGCATCCTTAGCTTTATCATTTCATCCATGAGCATTTTCTCTTGCAAGCAATCCTTGTATAACTATAATAAATTCTTCAATCTCATGATGACATCCAGACTCTGGAGCAACTTATCATGTTACAATCAATTATGACATTCTCATAGAAGCATCCTCCTATCATGGTCTTGAAATGGTACAAGTAGGCAATGACAGGTTTGAAAATTGCTTACCTTGGAAACACAATTTTTCATTCATCGGTCAAATCTTTCACATGTGCAATAAACTTCATGTTTCTTCAATCGCTAAAAATTTACTTTCAGTTCATAAATTTGCTATTGACAATAATGTATTCTTTAAATTTCATCCTCATCATTGTCTTGTGAAGGATCTCGCAACTGGAACGAATCTACTTAAAGAAGAAATTAAAGATGATCTTTATTACCTTCAACCCACATCAACCAAGGCTCTCATTTGAGAACTCACAAATAAATCCTTCTGGCATAAACGACTTGGTCATTCATCTCTTCGTCTAGTTAAAGAAATCATCAATAGATTTGGCTTACCGACTTCCTTAGCATCCCCTTCTTACTCATGTGAAGTGTGCATGAAAGAAAAGAGTTATACATTACTGTTTGTGACTTCCTCTCATATGTCAAGTTTTCCTTTAGAAATAATTCAATCTGATATGTGGGGCCCCTGCTCCTATTATGTCTAATCAAAGTTTTCTTTATTTTATGATTTTTATTGATGACTTTAGTAAATTTACTTGGGTCTTTTACATGAAAAGAAAATATAATGTTCTTGATATTTTTTTGTCGATTTCAAAGGCATGTCGAACGTTACTTTGTCTGTAAAATACTCTCTCTCAACTCTGATTGGGGTGAAAAATATCAAGTATTTCATCATTATCTTAACTCCTCAAGCATTCTTCATTGAGTTTCATGTACTCACATTCCTGAACAAAATAATTCCGAAGAAAGAAAACATCGTCATATAATCGAAACTGACTTAGCCCTTCTCAATTATGCATTAGTTCCACTTAAATTTTGAGATGATGTTGTCTATATTGCGATGTATCTTATTAATCGTCCACCCAACCCATTGCTTCAACATAAATGTCCTATGAAAAAACAATTTTATCAATCTGCCAACTTCATATTCTTACGTATCTTTGGTTGCACATGTTATCCATTATTATGACTCTATTTTAAACACAAACTTAATTCTCGTTCCTAACAATGTATTTTCTATTGGGAGTATTGAGAATACAATCAAAATTCCACATTGGTAAGACATGAAAAAGATTATATGTTTATAAGATGGAAGATATCTCCATTGTAATGAGGCCTTTTGGGTAGAGCCAAAAAATAAAACCATAAGGGCTTAGGCCCGAAGCGGACAATATCATATCCTTGTGGAGATATGTGGATCTTATAAATACCAATAATTGGTATCAGAGTCATGGTCAATGTCAAGCCATGAACCTCGAATGAAGTAGAGCTCCCATGTCCAGATCAAGAGAACCAAACACCAGACAGGAAGTCCAATTAGGTCGGGAGGACCGAACAACTAGTAAAAAGTCCAGTTGGGCAAGAAGGGCTGGACAATTGGTAGAAAGTCCAACTAGGTCAGGAGGACCAGACAGTTGGTAGGAAGTTTTGGCGAATTGAGGATCGGACATCAAGCAGAGTAAGTCCTTCGAGGACGGATAGGCTTGAGGGGGGGAGGGTCAATGCGATCCTTCGTTTGAGTGGGGAGGGATTGTTGAGAGTATTGAGAATACAATCAAAGTCCCACATTGGTAAGACATGGAAAAGATCATGTGCTTATAAGATGGAAGATATCTCCATTGTAATGAGGCCTTTTGGGTAGAGTCCAAAAATAAAACCATGAGAGCTTAGGTTCAAAGTGGACAATATCATACCATTATAGATATATGTAAATCTTATAGGCACTAACATTTTCCTTAGTTATATAAATTTACACCATGGGTATCGTTGTCTACATATACCGATAGAATGCATATATATATTATGACATGTTATCTTTGATGAATTTCTATTTTTATTTGCAACCATAATAATAGTTCTATCCTCAAGAAATAGTGGTACCTTTATTATACCGCCCAATATAACATCAAAGTTTTCACAGGTCATATTCCCGACAAGACATGTTGAAACTACAAGAAGAGATGCCATATTAGGTCCAGCTTCAGAACTCTCTGAAAAATATTATATACCATCGGATTCATCCAAAGTAGCACACACTGATAATATTAGAAGTGACAACATTCAAGAACCTATTCCGTATCCAATCTCAGAATCCTCACCAACTAAAGATAATGTGCTTTCTAACTCTGAATCCTCAGATAATACAAGTTCATCATCAAAATCAACATGTCAATCTACTTCCTCATCACCATCACCGAGTGATTCAGATGATGATGCACCTCTCGCACACTTCTCTTGAGTGACATATATACATGATATCCACCAATGACAACCCATTATCCTCTTCCTCGAGCTCTAGTCGTCTCGTCAAAATTTGTTGAATCAACTCGCTTTTCACAAGTAAACAAAGATTTGAATTGACATAATGCAATGCCTACAAAATTGGATGCACTTCTTCATAATGAAACATGAAGCCTAGTTCAACCCACTCCCTCCATGAATGTTGTGGGCTTTAAATGAATATTTCATCTTAAACATCGAACTGATGATTTTCTTGAATGATATAAAGCATGACTAGTAGCTAAAGGATTTAACCTAGTTATCAAAATCACATCTGTAAGATTATTATTATCAATAGCTATAAGTTCGAACTGACATATACGACAACTAGATATTTTAATGCATTTCTTCATGGTCATCTGAGGAAACTATATTTATGGAACAACCACTTAGGTTCATCCATCCATAATTTTCGACTCGTATGTCAACTCAAGAAATCCATATATGTTCTTCGACAAGCTCCTCGTGCACGGTTTCATTGCTTATCTAATTGGCTACAAGCTCAAGGATTTTCTAGATCAAAAATAGACTCTTTCATATTTTATAAATATAATGATGGATTGATGATATTTTTTCTTATTTATGTAAATGACATCTTAATAATAAAAAATGATCAAAAGGACATCTTAACTTTATTAAGTCTTCTTAGCCCCCGGATTATGATGCATTGGTAAGACGTCCATGTTGATTCCTAGTAATCCCCTGGGTCGATCCCTAGTTATGGAATATTTATGGATTTTTCTCAAATGAGGGTCGGTCCCTTGGGATGTCAGGTCTACTGAGACAGTTTACGCTACCACCCATCCGATTTACTTTCTCCTTCGGTAGCGGCAGTTGAGGGGGCCGCTAATGTGGCAACTCTATATTTTTATTAAGTCTTCTCAATCAAGAGTTTCCTATTCGAGATTTGGGTAATGCTAAATTTTTTCTTAGTATTGAACTTATCTCACATGATAAAGATTGTCTTCTCTCTTAAAGCAAATACATTGTTAGAATTCTTTACGGAGCTAAAATGGATGGAGCACGTCCGGTTTCCACATCAATTGTTATAAATAACTACACTATACCCTCATCTTCTCCTGTTATATCTGATCCTCAGATTTATCGAAGTATTGTTGGAGCCCTACAATATGTTACTATCACATGATCTAATATTACATTTGTTGTAAATTGTACTTGTCGATTTATGCATGCTTCCACTGAACAAAATTGAAAATGTGTAAAAAGAATTATGTGTTATTTTAAAGGTACTATTTTACACGAATATTGTCTACTATATCATCATTCATCACGAGATTTACATGTCTATAGTAATGTAAATTGGGTAAATTCTCCTGAAGATAGATGCTCTATTAGTGGATATGTAATATTTCTTGGAAGGAATCTTATCTCATGGAATTCGAAAAAGCAACCCACAATTTTACAATCAAATATTGAGGTTGAATATAAAAATATAACTAATATAACATTTGAAATTATTTGACTTCAATCACTTCTTACTGAATTACATCTTGTGTGAAAAACAACATCAAATATTTGGTGTGATAACATTGGAGTAATATATCTCACAGCAAATCTAATTTTTCATGCTCGTACAAAACATGTGAAAATTAATTTTTATTTTGTTCGAGAATGTGTTACAATTAAATAATTATCTATCTCTTATATCTCTATAAAAGATCAAATTACCAATATCTTTACTAAGTCATTATCCAGATAACGCTATAATAAGCTGACAATCAAACTAGAAATCTCCCATTGAATTTATCCGAGGATAAAAGGGGATAAATCAATTAAGACTTGATTAAATCAAATCAATTCAATTTGATTAAATTTTTTCATAGTTATCTAATATCTTTCGATTAATTTGAAATTTTCAATTAGCATTATAACTAGTATATAAATATCCAACAAATAAATCAATAAAAGAGCTTTCAATTATTGTTGCCGTTCATGTTATTCTATCCAATTTATGGACAATTAAATCAATGAAAAGATTTATTCAAGTTAATTGATCTGATTTGATTAAATCTTAATTGGTTTATCCTCATTTAAGCTGCCCATCCTTCCGTGATACTACTATAATATGACTTAGGAATTAGGAAAAGGAATTATAGTTGGTGAGATGAGATCGGAGGGAAGGATCATAATATAGGGTATATGTCCTAGTTCAATTATACCTGACTCGGGAAATAGACTGAGTTGATGAGGTAACAACTTGGGGAAGGAAGAGAAAGTCCGGTAGTCAAAATGAAATTAGATAGTGACTCGAGAAAGTGAGTCGGGTTGAGGAGGAGCAACTCGAAAAATCAAAGTGGGGTATAAGTGTATGCGCTTTGTGGCCAAAACAAAGCTAAATAGCAACTCGGAGAGCCGAGTTGAGTTATATGCACCTCGGCTTAAACGACTAGGGCGATATAGGAAAGCAAGTCGGAAAAATAAGCCAAGGATAACTCGGGGAACATAGCCGAGCTGAGATAGGGATAAGAAGAAGTAACTAAGGAAAATAAGAGTCCTATGATTAGGTGAAGGTTGAGAAAAAAAGAAGATGCTCCTTATCATGCTTTCTCATGAGAATTTGTTATTCAGTGTAACAAACCAAAGCATCTAGAGGATCCCACAAAAGATTTTTGGTAGCCTTCACTCACTAATATTATAACAGAATTATTTTTCATGTTAGAAAGACCCTTCATGTGGATGGTGATCTAGGTAATTTGTTATGTAACAACTGGCTCCAAAGACGGCAAGTATAAAAGAAAGGAAGAAAAGAAGAAGAGGGCCGGGGACACGCTCTCGAGGGTGGACCTTTTGGACACTTCAACTTCTCTTACTCTCTCTCTCTCTCACTCTCGCTCTTTGGGGGAGGAGTTTTCGGAATAAAGATTGATCATCGGAAGAAAGAGGCGGAAAGTCATACAAGTCTTACTTTCTTTACTTTGTGCATATTTCTATCTATAATGAGTTTTCTTCACCTTTGAAAATATTTCTGAGAAGGAAGAATTATAATAAAGATGTCTAACGCCGGAGCTTACTCTAAAATTTACCCGTGGAATAGAAATTAAAATTCTGAGCTACATTAATTCTTTTATTATCGTCCTCCTTACTCTTCTATTATTTTTATTATTGAGGTCGAAGAAAGGCCCTAATCTCTCTAAATCTCTCTGATATCTTCATCCACAGATAGAAAATCCGTGCCGCATGGCAATCGATGAATTTATGGTGGATGCCATCGAGCACGAGAAACAATTTCCGAAGCCTGGATTTCATCCCCGTCGCCACATATATCGACCCACCCGAGCAGGGGAAAGCAGTCTGCCACGAAGAAGCTACCCACGGATCGACTTCCCTGAGCACGTCATAAAAGCCGAGGTCGTCTCCGGCGATGTCTCGACGGAAGGCCATCCTGCACGTCGCGATGCAGGAGAAGCACCGGTCACGTTGACGGTTAGAGAGTTCGAGACAAGGGAAGAGATATACTTCGTAATCCTCGCGACCTCGTCTTCCTTCACGGACGTAAAAGAGCATGATCTTTCTGGCGCCGAAGAATTCGACGGTGCAGAGCTTGCGTAGTTGCGTAGCTGAATGCGACGTCGAAGCGGCCGTAGGAGAGCTCGGAGGAGGCGACATTAATTGAGGGGGCAGGAGCAGCAGGCCAGGTCGAACGTCTTGAGGACGTCTCTGGCGAGGCGGCGGAGGAAACGACCACGGCGGAGCTAGACTTGGCCGAGCTTTAGTTGGATGAGCGGGCCGTACTACTTGGAGATTTCCCATAGGGACTAGTGCAGCAGATTGCCACGTATCTGGTGGAGGTTACCGATGATCGGGAGCTTCTGAATCGCCGGTTTGGTTCTTGCTTCTCGGCCGGCGGCCGGCGAGAAGAAGAGAGGAGAGGAGTGCGACGAGGAAGAGAAGAGACAAGCAGCATGCTGCATCCATCAAAATGTGGCAATTTATCAAGGAATTTTCAAAAAAAATATCCAAAACAAAAAACTTTACTTTCATATTTATCAAAAAAAAAATCTATTTACCAAAATATCTTGTTTTTCTCTTATGAAAAAATTAAAAAAAAAATAGCTCAAGAGAATTATGTGAATATTCATGACCATGCACAAGCTCATCCCTAAGATAAGATTTGGATAGTAATTTCGAAGTCCTTTAGATTTAGACAATTATTTTGTGACAAATATAAGTTTGATCATGAATTTATTTAGGTATTAAGTGGTACAATTGTAACAATGGATAATAATCCATTCTTTTGGGATTCATATCGTTTATTCATGATCTTCTATTGGGAGATGGTTCGATCATTATGATTTATTTTATTTCATGAATCGATAAAGAATATTCGAAATGAATATTACCATTTTTTACAATTTATTGTCGTGAATATTTTTGTAAAGCTTTTTATAATTTTATTTTGTCATCGTCATTTTTTTACTAAGAGTGAGGGGAAAAAAAAGAGAATTTTAACAAATAAACATGTCTTTTAGTAAATATAAGTGCATGTTTTGCAATTTCTTTGTTCTCTCGGGGACGATCTATTAATTAGAGTAGTGTAGATATTGTTACAAATGAATGGAGATCGAGTCTCAGCGTGAAATCTAGAACTGTCGTTCATGCTCAAAAGTAGTTCGTCTTTTCTGATCAACAGATTAAGGGATATAGCCTCCCGTGATTTATGGATCGACAAGCACTTAGGTTTGTAATAGTTCGGATTGATAGTTGATTGAGTTGTTTGTCATTTTGATCAACAATTTATTGTGTGTTTAAGAGGAAGATAACTCCTGTCGAAGTTCTATTTTCTCTTATAGACCATGAAGGATTAAGAGGGAGTTAAGTGATGACCTTTGACAAAGCCTTTTCAACGTTCAAGTCATACTTCGATGGAGAAAAAAAAAAATAGAGCAAGAGGAAAAAAAAACATATAGTAGAATAATAATATATGAATTCTGTGATTCAATTGATCAATTCTTTTGTTTGGACATTCTTTTTATACAAATTTAAGGGGACGCATTCTTTCTCATCTACCATGCTTGTTTAATGTGAAATTGCTCAGGTAAAATATTGTTGCCACTTGCCCTACTTGTTAACGTGCGTAACTGTCAGAGTTGTATAGACAACATCGACGCCCATTCCGGGCACTCAATCTGACCATGATTTGTCGAGCATTATCACATGAACATTCTTTTATATATATATATATATATATATATATATATATATATATAAAGGGAGGGGAAATTTTGCTTTCCACTTCAACTCGGTCACTTGTTCATAGTGATCCCTTCTATGTCCCCGGAAAAAAAAAATTATCCTTGACAAAAGTGATAGCCCAAGTAATCGTGTCATCGTCGTACTATTCGATTAGAGTAGTCACTTGAACAAACTTGTTGTTCATGCGACCAACCTCTATTCTACGAATAGTCGCGGAATAGACGATGTATGAGTCACTGACTTTTGTATTTATGTTCGGGGTCCAAGTATATTTAGCCACAAAACAGAATATATCATGCATATATAATTGAAAAATAATTACAAACATGTTACATATGAAGATAGATAAGTGTTATACCTCTCGATCTTCTATTGTATGACCTTCCTCCTTTCGGACGTCGTGTGGGCGATGATCTACCAAAAGTCGAAGCTCCTAGCTCACCAATCTTCCTTCCTTGCTCATTCCGAGCAAGAGGAAGAATAGAAACAAGACCCTTCTCCTTCCTTTAGCCAACCAACAAACAACAAGCAAGTTGCTTGTCGCCGGCCAACAAGGAGAAGGGAGAAAAGGATGGTTGCCGGCCAAGAGCTCCAAGGGAGGACCCTAAGCCTTGGTTCCACCGACCAAGGAGAGGAGAAGAAGCTGGTTTGGACGCCGGCCAAGGGATGAAAAGGTTGGTATGGGCGCCGACCACCAATGGAGAAGAAGAAGACAAGGAAAGAATTTCCTTATTTGGTGCCGCCAAGCTCCAAACCCTAATCCAAGCTTCTTGCCGCCAACTCCAAAGCTCCCTTGCTTCTCAATTGTTCTCCACGCCAACCCTAAAGCTTCCTTTTATAGAGTTTAGGGATAAGCCTTGTTTTAATCTCCACTATTAGTTCTAGGGATTTAATCTCAACCGTCGGATCTAAAGATTTATTTTCATCCATTGGATCTAGGCTTCATGAGATTTTAATAAGCTATAATATGGACCATGAGGAGGAGTTGGATTTTGGCCACCCAATGGATCAAACCCACATAAAGTCCGATCCATTAATGATAATCCAATCCACTAAAGGATTATCATTGATCTACCTCACCAACCCCCATAAGTTAATATGGGCTCCATATGTTATATGTACATTTTCTCCCCGTATTTAAAATCTCTAATGTCCATCGATTAATTAATTTACTGACCATTAATTAATCAACATCTAACTCCATGAGTAGTACCACTCAACCTTTTCATCATGCCAGACCAAGTTCACCTGCAGGGTTTACATGATGAACCTTATGAACTCCTCAAGGGGACATCATCATCCTAATACATAGGACACGGATTCCTCCTATAATCAACAGCACACCATATAAATAATACAATTTTTCAACTTACCGAGCCTATCGATTTAATCTATAAATCTCACCCATTGGTAAATCAAAGAAATGAATACTAAGTATATGTGCCCGTTATTATATCGGGATTAAGAGCATGTACAATATAATATCTAAGGTTTGATTCGATTATGTAGTCAGCAATAAATCGAATCACCTCTAAGTCGGTCCTGCTCAATATACACAAAGTGCACTAGTGTGATTCTATGGTCAAGATAAACCAATACCGAATCACACTACAACCATTCCAATGGTTTGTCCAAAGTCATCTCGGTTGTGAGCCTTTACTTATACTTTACAAGGAGCCGATAATATGATCTCCCGTGTGACACCACACACCATGTTATCTACAATGTAATGTATTAGACAATATGCATAACCATAAAAATATACAAACAATGATCATGTGATTCTTATTTCAAAATATAGATGTTCATACAAAAGATAGACTTTTCAGTATACATCCTAACAATCTCCCACTTATACTAAAAGATTATGTTGTCCTCAAACTGTCATACATCTGATCTCCATTCCCTCTATATGCCTATCAAAATCTCTCGCCGGAAGGGCCTTAGTGAAAGGATCTGCCAGGTTATCCTCCGATGCAATCTTGGCCACAACAACTTCTCCTCTCTTTATGATTTTTCGTATCAGGTGGTACTTGTGCTCTATGTGCTTACTTGCCTTATGGGCTCGTGGTTCCTTCGAGTTTGCAACTGCACCACTATTATCACAATAAATTGTAATAGTTCTGGGCAAACCAAGAATCACATCCAAATACATCAAGAAGTTCCTGAGCCACACAACTTCTTTGGCCGCCTCAGAGGCTGCCACATACTCAGCTTCCATGGTGGAGTCCGCCACGCATTTCTGCTTGACACTCCTCCATACAATGGCTCCATCTTCCAAAGTAAACATAAAACCTGAGGTAAACTTACTGTTATCCCTATCTGATTGGAAGTTGGAATCCGTTTAACCCACAGGGAGTAATTGGTTTGCTTGGTAAACTAACATATAATCCCTAGTCCTTCTCAGGTACTTCAATATATGCTTTACCGCAGTTCAATGTCTCTGTCCTGGATTACTCTGATATCTGCTGACCATGCCCATGGCAAAGCAGATATCTGGTCTCGTACATAGCATCGCATACATGAGGCTTTCTACTGCCGAAACATATGGAACCGCCTTCATCTCCTCTATCTCCTCAGATGTTCTAGGACACATCTCCTTAGATAAAGGAACTCGATGCTTGAAAGGTAGAAACCCCTTCTTGGAGTTCTGCATGCTAAAACGATCCATAATGGTGTCTATGTATGAAGCTTGGGATAAGCACAACATCCTTTTCCTGCGATCCCTTATAACCTTGATCCCAAGGATGTGTCCCACTTCTCCCAAGTCCTTCATATCAAACTGTTTGGACAACCATACCCTTACGTCCGATAATACCTTGACATTGTTGCCAATTAACAAAATATCATCTACGTATAGTACAAGAAATACCACTACGTTTCCGTCACATCTCTTATATATACAAGACTCATCCGGACTTTGAATAAATCTATAAGACTAGATTACCTCATCAAAGTGGATGTTCCAAGACCTCGAAGCTTGCTTCAATCCATAAATGAACCGATTAAGCTTACACACAAGATGTTCTTTGCCCTTAGCAATGAATCCCTCTGGTTGCTTCATATAGATGTTTTCCTCAAGACTTCCATTAAGGAAAACTGTCTTGACATCCATCTGCCACACCTCATAATTCATATGAGCTGCTATGCATAAGAGAATCCAGATAGACTTAAGCATGGCTATCGGCGAAAAGGTCTCCTCATATCGATACCCTCTTTCTGAGTATACCCCTTCGCAATAAGCCTCGCTTTAAAGGTCTCAACCTTCCCATCTATTCCTATCTTTCTTTTGTAGATCCACTTGCATCCAATGGTTTTTACACCATCGGGTGGTTCTACTAGCTCCCAGACTTGATTTGAATCCATAGATTCAATCTCAGTATTCATTGCACTTTGCCAAGATACTGCATCTTTATCTTGGATTGCCTCGTCATATGTCCAGGGATCAGGTTCATGTTCGCTAGGGACCAAATCAGAAGATTCTCCCAAGAACATGAATCTATCAGGCTGTCTCACAACCCTCCCACTACGACGAGGTATCACCTGTGTATCCTCTGTGACACGCGGTGTGTTGGTGCAATCGGCCCAGGTCACGATTGACCAGGACTCGAGTTTGACTCGAGTGATGTTTTGATGTTCGACAAAAACATATGACAATGTAATTGTCATAGGGAAGTCCAAGTCTTGAGTACTTGGCATGGGAAGTCTAAGTTGAACACTTGACATTTGCATGAGAAGTCCAAGGGGTTTGATATTGGCGGCGTAAAGTCCAAGCGGGAGTCTTGGCAGCATAAGTCCAATGGTTGGCGGTGTAAAGTCCAAGCGGAGTCTTGGCGGCGTAAGTCCAATGTGCCTTGGCGGTGTAGACACCGTTAGCATGACATAGTCGATGGAAGCACCTGAAGGCTAGCGCGATGGATGAACAAGTCATGGATGACTTGGAGGGATCCGAGAGGCGTGAGGCTGATGGAGGTGGCTAGAAGGCTTAGGTATAGGCTAAGGGTGGTCTAGCAAGTATGGGGGAACCATACTTGGGTTAAAACCTCATGTTTGAGGTGCCGATCGGCCCGGTGCCATGTGGCGTCGGACCGGACCGAGTCAACTAGGGTTTGATCGCGGGTTATGGTAGCCTAGCGATAATTGGAGGTGGGCAATCGATCGATGGCTCGAGCGCCGATCGATCGTGTGATCACCGATCGTGCTCGAAATCGACCACGAATCGGAGTCGAGGCTCGACCGGTCGAGTGAGGACTCCATCACGATCGATGGGTATGATCACCGATCGATGGTAGATTCGCTGGACTTATCCAACGCGTGGATCTAGCCGCGTTGTCTCACGACAAGCGGGCATCACGATCGATGGTCCCGATCAGTCGACTGATCGACCTTTTCCAGCACAAGTTGAAGCTATATAAGGAGCTCGTGATGGAAGAAAAGATAGCGATTTTCTTGAGCGAAATTGAAGGGGGAAGTTGGTGCTTTCCAGTCCTTCAAAGCTAGTTCAAGGCAATCAAAGATCAAGCAATCCAAAGCTCTTGTAAAGTGTTTTTTTTTCTTTACTTGCATTTGTATTTCATATTGTATTTGCTTGTATCTACTTGATTATTGTTGTAATCATATTATACGAGGTTTCTCCGCCTCCGGATTGTTTCGAGAAGGAGTTATTATTATAGTGGTGTGTGATTGGCATCGCTAGGGTTCGTACGAACCCGATCCGTGGAGTAGGAACCGTGCGGTTCCGAACCACGTTAAATCTTCGTGTCTTTGTGTTTGTGATTGTGTTTCGTTATTGTCATTATATATATATATATTCCGCTGTGCTAACGAAATTTGTAGACACGATCACGAACAAATTCCATCTACGAACGGTCAAACGCTATTCACCCCCCCCTCTAGCGGCGTCAAATCTTCTACAATTGGTATCAGAGCTTGGTGGCTCTTCAACGGATTAACAACCGGGAGCAAGACGCTAGAGAGTGAAGATGGAATTCCAAGACAAGCTTGGATGGGATATCAACACACTTATCCCTTATACCTTCTATGGACAAGAAGGATTCAATCAATGGAAGGTGAGGATTGAAGAATTCTTGATGATGAAGGACTTTGAAGAGTGGGGCATTTTGATGGAGGGATTTCAATATCCAAAAGGGCCCAAGGGAGGAATTCTCAAGATGAAGAAGTGGACCGAGGAACAAATCCAAGAGTTCGAAAAGAATACAAAGGTAATTAAATTCTTGGTTGATTTGATTCCTAATAAAATTATGTGTGAGTTAGGTAAATACAAGGATGCCAAAGAGCTTTGGAGTCAAGTGACAAAATATCATGAAGGCTCACAACCGATCCAAGAGGAAGAGACCGAAGAGGCTAATTCATCATCCTCACAAGAAAGTGAGGAGTCAACCTCCGGATCGGAGAAAGAAGAGGTGGAAGAAGTGGAAGAAGTATCCACTTCTAGGATTGAGGAGATTAGAGCATCCTCAACACCGGAGCAACAAGAAGTAACATCTATATCCGGTGAAGAGGAAGAACAAGCTCAAGAGATCCTCACCACTGAACTAGGTAACTCAAACACTCAAATTTCAAATAAAATCCATATATTGTGTTTTGAGTGTAGGAAGTATGGGCACTACAAGAGCAAGTGCCCAAAGAAGATTAAGAAGACTCCTCCGGCGCCTAAAAGTCAACAAAAGTCAAAGGATGCCGATTCCCCATCATCTAAAAACAAGGAGCATATCATTTGCTTCAAATGTCGACAACCGGAATATTACCGAAATCAATGTCCTAGGGGGAGCAAGAAGATCCAAGAAGGAGTATCACAAGTAGGGGGAGCTACTAAGGCAAACCCTAAGGTATATTTTCATAATGCTCATTCCTTAAATTCTAAGCAAAAGCATGCTAGAGTTAATTCAAATAATGTTGCTATTACTCATGAATCGAAGCATGCTAGGAATGATAAATCTAGGTCTATTTCAAAGAAGGAGAAATTTGGGACTAATGTCGCTAGAAATATCATTCCTAAGAAAGTAATTAAGAAAATCGAAAATCATTTAGGTATCAATTCCAATAAGAGTAAACATATGTCTAAGGCAAATGATAATTCCCAAAAACCTAATCAAAAATCATTTGGGCAATTAGAATTAGAAAACCAAGCTTTAAGGTCAAGGCTTGAAAAACTAGAAAAGACCCTAAATAAGCTACAAAATCAATTTCAAGGGTCTAATGGTCAAAGTCAAGGGTCAAGATCTCAAAGTCAACATTTAGGACCCAAAAGACAAAAGTCAACCGAGGGAAAGAAAGGTTTGGGTCACAAACCTAAGCCTAAGGTGACTTATCATTGTGTTCCATTTGACTATGGAACACAAACTAGGTCTAGAAAGACCAAGGTTGCAAGGGGAGTTACCTCTAGAGTCAACCTAGGTAAGACCGCAATGACCAAGGCTAACAAGCCTAGGAGGGTCATTAGGAAGGTATTTAGGGAGGTTATCCCTAAGGAATACCTAATTAATTCAATGAGCTCAAATAGATTTTGGGTTTCAAAGAGCGTGATTGATTCACGTTAAATGGATTAGAATGTGCCAATCATGATTGGATGAGTAGGTAACTCAACCATGGTAAATATGACACTTTAGGTTATTTTCAAGGTTATGGTTGCCTTGGAAAAACATTTGAGCTTTAATCCTAAAGGGTTTTAGGATGTGTCAATATAGTTTTTGAAAAACATAAAAATCAATAAAATTGGCACAATCTAGATTTAGAGATCATAGTGTGTAACTTTGATTGTTGACACACTTTAAAAGTTCATGTAAAAGTAACATCAAGAGTGATACTCAAGTGTCACACAACTTGATGTCTTGTACTCACCATGCTTCATATGTTTTGCCATATGTTTGCATGGAAGGAATGTCTAGGATGGATTGCATCTCATAAAACAAGTCTTTTACCTTGATTGTGTATTTTAACACTTAGAAAGGGTAAGATGTTAGGATTTGGAAATCATTGAATGTTAATGTTTGCAAAAATGAAATAAAATATTAAAATACATTAACGAATACATGAATATAATTATAACATCAATATGTTCGATATACAAGAATAAACATGATAAAATGGAATAAATTAATGAAGAAATCGAGATTTTCAGAATTTCAGAACTGGAAATCAGATATCAGTCGACTGATAACACTATAGCACGATACGATGCGGTCATCAGTCGAGTGCTAGCTTCATGACTCGATTGAACATCGATCGGTGATGGTACTGTTCACCGAGGTTGAGGGTCATCGATCAGTGCTCGACGCGAGTGATGCACATGTCGATCGATCGATGAGCAACATCACCGATCGATGTTAATGTAAGCACGCCAGCGTAAGGTTCGGGATCGATTGCCGAGCCGGATCGATCATCACGGCTCGGTAAACCGAGAATAAATCGCCGCGATCGGCCCGATCGATGCCGCATCGGCCGATCGCATCACGATTTTATAACGCCGAACCGCTAGGGTTCGGCGTCTTCACGCGACGCGCCTTCGGCTTTTCCTCTCCTCTCCTATCGTCATCTCCTTCTCCGACCAACCCTTCCGGACGTGCCAGCCGCCCAAGCTTTTAGGTTTGATAGATAAGCCCCTTTTCTTGCATTTTTCACTTATTTCAAGCCTTAGTTCACTCGTTCTAGGGTTTGGTTCCTTGTTTCCGATTAGGGTTCCGGCGTTTGAGTCCTCCGGCGAACTTTCCGGTGACCCCTTCAGCGATATCTGAGCATCCCATCGCCACACCTCCAAATGGCGCCTAAGTAACATTCTTCTTACCCAAGCCCTAATTTGCCTTTCCATTATAATTTAGTTTTATCTAATCATGTATTATTGTCCTTGCATGTCATATCATTACATTGCATTCATAATAGGAGAGCCAGTAGGAATGATCCACGAGGTGAATCTCGATTGTACCAACCTATGTTGGTTAGGTACATCGATAGGGACTTTTTCAATCGCCATTGTAGTGATGTCATGGAATTATTTGCATACTATAATCTTATGAAAATTGTCTTATGCACACATCCCATTAATGATGACCTCCTTAAGGAGTTTTATCAGAACTTGAAAAGGTGAGCGGCGACCCTACCTACACTACTGTTGCAGCGCGAGTTAGAGTTCCTCTGCGATCTGCGGGAGTTTCTCGAGTGTAAGCCCTCGGATGACACCTTTATTTTTTACCCTACCATGGATTTCCCTTTACCCGAGCCCTTTGACCATATCTCTATGGAGTCCATGCATGAGCATATCTTTGGTTATCCTCGTCCACCGACCCAGAATTTATTCCCTATCACTGAGTTATCTGCACCTGACAATGTACTTTACAAGGTCATTGTTGGGTGTTTTCTTCCCATCCTCACTCAGGGTCTGGCCAAGATTCGACCTCCCCATCTTTTTCTTCTATACGCCATGCGTCATAAGTTAGACATAAACTTTGTATTAAACATGTTTCATTGCATTGTGCATTTCATTTCCCCTGTACAAGGGAAAGTACATATGCCATATGGTCATATCATCACAACATGGCTAGAGTCCGTAGGCGTTAACATCCACAGGGGTTCTCTGAGAGCGCTATCTGAGATGTACGACTGTATATCAGTTCGTAACTTCTCATTAGCAAAGCTACGGATGGGGCCTGGACAGATGGAGTTGGCGCCTCGACCACCACCCAGGGCACGCAGAGAGCCTCCTTCGGTACCCAGAGAGGCGACAGAGAACTACGAGGATGCAGACGTCGCTGATAAGGATGATCAGATGCCGGCAGATGCATTAGCGGCGGGTCCATCAGATCATCGTGGCGAGTGTGAGTCGATTCGACTATCGGTGGTCGATTGACTCTAGGTGTCGAGAGATATTGGCGAGCCAAGCATCCTTCCGGCGCGTCTTGATCGGATGGAGGAGTCCCGAGCCGCGTCGGCGTCGGCTCGATATGTTAGAGATGATGCGAGCTGGACCTTGAGTCGACCTCCTCCACCGCCACCTCCTAGACGATTAGATATTGAGGATGTTAGATTTTCGTGGTTGTCGGTTTTTGTAGTGAGATTGAGCATAGCCAATCTCCATTTTGAATGTAAAAAGACTAAAAATTTTAAGTTAAATGAAATTTTTGTTTGTGAAAATCTTGTGTGTTTGGATGAGTATTTGTATTATTATATTGCTTATGAAAGTTGATATATCATGACATGAAATTGCATCCTATCATATACCATGTCATGTCATTGTTTAGGATTATTTTAGATGTCATGTGTTCTTAAAGTTCATCATATGTCATGACATCATGATCATTGGTCATGTTTTTATTTTGCCATCACTATGCCATGATCATTTCATGCATTAATTTGATTGAACATTGATTTAAGGAAAATGACATGACTTGAAGTCTCACTTATAAGGGAATCAAATAGGGTTGCCTAGGAAATACATGAAACCCTAGATAAAGTGAATCAAAACTCACATCTCACATCACATTGACATGTATGTGTATTTATACACCCTAGATACATGTGAGATGCTAGGATAATAAGTTAGGTTCAAGATGCATGGGTAGTGCATATAGATGAACTCAAACTTATTTTAATTATCACCAAGAATCATAAGGAAAGCTAATATACAAGCTATGTATATTTAGCCAATAAATTATGGTTCAAAATAGGCTTTCAAAAATATTTTAAAATCAATTTGGAAAACCTTGGTGAAATCTATCTTTTGATAGCCATCATCATTGTAGAAGTTGATACAAAGTGGATCAAAAACTTTAAAGTTTTTAATAGTTTTGAACTTTGTACCAATCTCCTATTTCAATGGTAAAAATATTTTTCCAAAATTTTTCACCTATTGTATTGGTCATAAGTATTATACGTACCAAATTTCGTGATTTTTCGATATACGTATAATTATTTATGATTTTCTGAAATTCAACTCTGATAACTGAAATTCGGAAATTTCAGTTTTGATCGCGCCATTGGTGGCGGTCGGTGATGGAGGTGCCGATCGTGATTCTGAATCACTCATTGGTAGCTTCGATTGGGTAAACAAGGTTGTTTAACCCGATTTCAGCTACGGTTATGGTCCCTAATCACTCCTAACCCTAGGATATGCTTTGGGTAGCATTATAAAGGGTGAAAATCCATTGGATATGGATTAGGAGAAGTGTTTAGGGTTTGTATCAATTTTAAGGTGTTGGAAAG
Organism: Wurfbainia villosa; assembly: GCA_025175895.1. Taxonomy (NCBI): domain Eukaryota; kingdom Viridiplantae; phylum Streptophyta; class Magnoliopsida; order Zingiberales; family Zingiberaceae; genus Wurfbainia; species Wurfbainia villosa. The sequence continues at coordinate 984,006 of JAKLTH010000099.1, read as the reverse complement.
TTCAATATTGAATTTCTAACCTTAATTTTGATGGTTTAGAGTTCCTATTGGCTTAGGGACTTCCCAAGGACATTGTTGGTGCAATGGTCAAGGGGGAGCAAGCCTTTAGGGGGAGGTATCCATCTTGGGATGATGGATGTGAGAGGAGAAGTTATTGGGAGAATATGACATCAATTGGGAAATTGATGAGACTTTTGAGAGACCCAATTTGGAAATTGGGAGAGTAAATGGGATTGCCTCTCTTGAATGATATTGGACTTATCACTAGGAAGATGGTAGGCATCCTAAGTATTTTTGGACCAAGGGGGAGATTATAAGATCTCATTGGGATATGAGACATTGACCTCCTTGGAGAGGAAACCTTTTTGATGTTAGTCAAAAAGGGGGAGAATGTTTGGGGGAGAACATTTGGAGAGTATTTACCAATTTGGGATAATTGGTAAGGGATTTGAGTTAGTGTTCTAACTCAATAATTTGTTTGGTTTTTGTCAAACATCAAAAAGGGAGAGATTGTTGGTGCAATCGGCCTAGGTCACGATTGACCAGGACTCGAGTTTGACTCGAGTGATGTTTTGATGTTCGACAAAAACATATGACAATGTAATTATCATAGGGAAGTCCAAGTATTGAGTACTTGGCATGGGAAGTCCAAGTTGAACACTTGACATTTGCATGAGAAGTCCAAGGGGTTTGATATTGGCAGCGTAAAGTCCAAGCGGGAGTCTTGGCAGCATAAGTCCAATGGTTGGCAGCGTAAAATCCAAGCGGAGTCTTGGCGGCGTAAGTCCAATGTGCCTTGGCGGTGTAGACATTGTTAGCATGACATAGTCGATGGAAGCACCTGAAGGCTAGCGCGATGGATGAACAAGTCATGGATGACTTGGAGGGATCCGAGAGGCGTGAGGCTGATGGAGGTGGCTAGAAGGCTTAGGTCTAGGCTAAGGGTGGTCTAGCAAGTATGGGGGAACCATACTTGGGTTAAAACCTCATGTTTGAGGTGTGCCACGGTCGGTGTCATGTGGCGATCGACCTCGACCGAGTCAACTAGGGTTTGATCAAGCGGGTTATGGCCTAGCGCCAATCGCCGAGGTGGGCGATCGATGGCTCGAGTAGTCGGACGATTGTGTGATCACGACCGGGGTGCTCGAAATCGGCCACGCGAGAATGGAGTCGAGACTCGATCGTCGAGTGAGGACTCCATCACCGATCGGGATGGGTATGATCAGTCGACTGATGGTAGATCCGTTGGACTTATCCAACGTGGATCTAGCCGTTGTCTCACGACAACAGTGGCATCAGTCGACTGATGGTCCCGATCAGTCGACTGATCGATCTTTTCCAGCACAGGTTGAAGCTATATAAGGAGCTCGTGATGGAAGAAAAGATAGCGATTTTCTTGAGCGAAATTGAAGGGGGAAGTTGGTGCTTTCCAGTTCTTCAAAGCTAGTTCAAGGCAATCAAAGATCAAGCAATCCAAAGCTCTTGTAAAGTGTTTTTTTTTCTTTACTTGCATTTGTATTTCATATTGTATTTGCTTGTATCTACTTGATTATTGTTGTAATCATATTGTACGAGGTTTCTCCGCCTCCGGATTGTTCCGAGAAGGAGTTATTATTATAGTGGTGTGTGATTGGCATTGCTAGGGTTCGTACGAACCCGATCCGTGGAGTAGGAACCGTGCGGTTCCGAACCACGTTAAATCTTCGTGTCTTTGTGTTTGTGATTGTGTTTCGTTATTGTCATTATATATATATATTCCGCTGTGCTAACGAAACTTATAGACACGATCACGAACAAATTCCATCTGCGAACGGTCAAACGCTATTCACCTCCCCCCCCCTCTAGCGGCGTCAAATCTTCTACACGGTGCAGTGACTTGTGGTATATCCTCTTATATCGGTGGTACTGAAGAAGTGGCTTCCCCTTTTATTTTCTCCAAAACAATCTTACTCATGGGCTTGTGATTCATCACATAGTCTTCCTCTAGAAATCTGGCGTTCGTGCTAACGATCACCTTCTGATCTCTAGGACTATAAAACAAACCACCTTTCGTTTCTCTAGGATAGCTAACGAACATGCGTACTTCTGTACGAGGTTCCAACTTACCAGCATCTGCCTTCAGCACATGTGCTGGACTCCCCCATATCCGAATATGTCTTAGACTATGCTTTCGCCCAGTCTACAATTCTTTGGGAGTAGAAGACACTGATTTAGATGGAACCAAGTTCAGAATGTACATCGTCGTATCTAGAGCATATCCCCAGAACTAATCTGGCAACTCAGAATAACTCATCATCGGTCTAACCATCTCCATAAGAGTCATATTCCTTCGCTCTGCTACACCATTCTGCTGGGGTGTACCAGGTGCAGACAATTGAGATTGAATCTCAACCTCTGATAAGTAATTCCTAAACTCTCCCAAGAGGTACTCACCACCACGATCAGATCGTAGCATCTTGATACTTTTACCTTGACGTTTCTCCACATCAGCCTTAAATTCTTTGAACTTGTCAAAGCATTCAGACTTGCGGTGCATCAAGTAAATGTATCCATATCTCGAATAATCATCTATAAAAGAGACGAAATACTCAAAACCACCTCTAGCCTGGATAGACATAGGACCACACAAATCAGAATGAATCAACTCCAACACATCTTTGGCTCTATACCCCTTGGCCTTAAAAGACCTTTTAGTCATTTTACCCTCCAAGCAAGATTCACAGGTTGAGAAATCCTCCACCACTAATGAACCCAGAGGTCCATCAACTATCAACCTTTGAATTCTACTTAGGTTAATATGACCAAGTCTTAGATGCCAAAGATATGTTTGGTTCATCTTCGAAGGCTCTTTTCTCTTATTGGAATTAGAAGATGAGTTATTAACCTCTATTTGCATCGTGGGAGCTTTTGGTTCTAGTGTATACAAATTTCCTATCAATACACCCGAACAGATAATCTCCCTATTCTTTTTTATAATAACTCTGTCATTAAAAGAAATAGAATATCCATCCATAAACAATTTAGAAATCGAAATTAAATTCTTTCTAAATAAAGGTACATAAAGGCAATTCTTAAGAACTAAAATTTTATTTTTTTCAAAAGATAAATGAACGTCTCCCACTGCAACAACCGCCACCTTCGTGGCATCGCCCAAGTACACGGTAATCTCCCCTCAGCCAGTCGTCTGGTTTCCTGGAACCCCTGCAAAGTATTGCATACATGATCAGTGACTACTGTATCTACACACCAGGTACCGGTAGATAACACCGCTAAACATGTTTCAACGACTAGACCAAAAGATATACCTTTGTTATGCTTGCGGTTGGAGCAGTCCTTCTTCCAGTGTCCAGTCTGCTTACAAGTGAAGCACTTGCCTTTCGGCTTCTTCACTTTTCCTTGAGTTCCTCCCACCGCCTTTGCCCCAGCTTGTTTCTTTTTCTTCTTGCCTTTTGGCTTAGAAGTAGAAACATTTTGGGTCAGCATGGTATGCGCCTGAGCACTCTGACGAAATAGCTCCTCTGCCGCCTGGAGTTCTGTCAAAAGCTCCGCCAACGAATACAACCTCTTGTTCATGTTGTAATTCAGGCGAAACTGCTCAAAACTCCTAGGTAGAGACTGGAGAATGATATCGACCTGGGTTTCCCCATCGATCTCAGCTCTAAGGACTTCCAACTCATTCAAATGAGTCATCATCTTGAGAACATGATCTCTCACGGGTGTTCCCTCGATCATGGTGGTCGTCATCAAGTTTCTCATGGCTTCCTGCCTTGCAGCCCGATTCTGGTGTCCGAAAAGCTCTTTGAGATTGAGCATCATATCATAAGCAGTGGGCATGACTTGATGCTGATGTTGCAGTACATTTGACATAGATGCCAAAATGTAACACCGCGCCATCTCATCGTCCTTTATCCACTTCTTATAACTCTCTTTCTCCTTTTCCCCAGAATCATCCGCAAGCTTAGGAGGACACTCTTCGAGGAGTACATATTTATATTCCTTAGCAGTCAAGACAATGTCAAGATTCCTCTTCCAATCAACATAGTTGGGTCCAGTAAGTTTATTCTCTTTCAGTATCACAGCAAGTGGGTTGAAAGTCATTTTGAAAGAAAACCTAAGAATCACATAGATCAAAACATTAGATTTCAAAAAATTATTGATTCCTCAAACAATAAAATTTTAAAATTAACCAACACCTCAAAACACCGAGAATATCGTATGCCACGATAGTGTGGACGTATACGAATTCTACATTTGTAAGAGGAGGTTTTACCCATTAATTTTACTATCTTGTCAACCTAACTTTTTGACAAGTAAAATTAATAGTTGGTTCCTCTTTGACCCTACAAATAAAAGCAGTGACTTCGATGGGGAGGATACTTATATTTGTATCTAAGTGTTCACCATTACTCAGTACCAAGGTAATTATCTCGGGTTATGTGCCTTCCGATGGGGAAGTACACACGCTCCTTGATAATTTCCTATATCCATATTTGACCTTGTGATCCGCAAACAAACCCATCCGATGGGGAGGAAGGCACTTAGAGCTGACGCGCAAGTTTATTTGCATCACATGTCAAATCGTAATGGAGGCCGTGAGAATTTATAAAAATATCCCTCTCCCACTTAGTAATTTAAAATTGAAGAATTTTCTAGCCTACGACATGCATATCAAACAATAAGCAATAAATATGAAAAATAAAAATTTTCCAACTATTATGGCTTTTGTCTTCAATATGTCTCCCGTCGTATCGCCTTCTCGTCCGCTCCTCCTATGCCATGTACGAGCTATCCAGAGATCCGAGCCGAGACTAAATATTTTAATTTACATCCATCGATCCTATACTCCACGAGGGAGTGTACATGAAATCTAGATCGAAAGTAAACTAAAATAAAAAGAGTGGCTAAACAATGTCGTATCTAATTTACAAAAACTAAATACTAGCTTCGTCAACCCCGAGGATTCAACAAAATATACATTTACACACATACAATCACATACACACATATGACCATAATAGTTGGATCCTATGCCTGCAACCAAAGAGTTAACCTACGCATATCCTACTATTATCCGACACATATAATATATGAAAAGTGCATAAAAGTAACTGAATCCTAAACACACAAAACCGGAAATCGTGGCTCTGATACCACTTGAAGGGAGGGGAAACTTCGCTTCCCACTTCAACTCGGTCGCTTGTTCATGGCGATCCCTTCTACGTCCCCGGATAAAAAAAATTTATCCTTGACAAGAGGGATAGCTCAAGAAACCGTGTCATCGTCGTGCTATTCGATTAAAGTAGTCACTTGAACAAACTTGTTGTTCAAGCGACCAACCTCTATTCTACGAATAGCCGCGGAATAGACGATATACGGATCGCCGGCTTTTGTGTTTATGTTCGGGATCCAAGTATATTTAGCCACAAAACAGAATATATCATGCATATATAATTGAAAAATAATTACAAACATATTACATATGAAGATAGATAAGTGTTATACCTCTCGATCTTCTATTGTATGACCTTCCTCCTTTTGAACGTCATGTGGGCGACGATCTACCAAAAGTCGAAGCTCCTAGATCACCAATCTTCCTTCCTTGCTCGTTCCGAGCAAGAGGAAGAATAGAAACAAGACCCTTCTCCTTTCTTTAGCCAACCAACAAACAACAAGCAAGTTGCTTGCCGCCGGCCAACAAGGAGAAGGGAGAAAAGGATGGTTGCCGGCCAAGAGCTCCAAGGGAGGACCCTAAGCCTTGGTTCTACCGGCCAAGGAGAGGAGAAGAAGTTGGTTTGGACGCTAGCCAAGGGCTGGAAAGGCTGGTATGGGCGTCGACCACCAATGGAGAAGAAGAAGACAAGGAAAGAATTTCCTTATTTGGTGCCGCCAAGTTCCAAACCCTAATCCAAGCTTCTTGCCGCCAACTCCAAAGCTCCCTTGCTTCTCAATTGTTCTCTACGCCAACCCTAAAGCCTCATTTTATAGAGTTTAGGGATAAGTCTTGTTTTAATCTCCACCATTGGTTCTAGGGATTTAATCTTAACCGTCGGATCTAGAGATTTATTTCCATCCATTGGATCTAGGCTTCATGAGATTTTAATAGGCTACAATATGGACCATGAGGAGGAGTTGGATCTTGGCCACCCAATGGATCAAGCTCACATAAAGTCTGACCCATTAATGATAATCCAATCCACTAAAGGATTATCATTGATCTACCTCACCAACCCCCATAAGTTAATATGGGCTCCATATGTTATATGTACATTTTCTTCCCGTGTTTAAGATCTCGAATGTCCGTCGATTAATTAATTTACTGACCATTAATTAATCAACATTTAACTCCATGAGTAGTACCACTCAACCTTTTCATCATGTCGGACCAAGTCCACCTGCAGGGTTTACATGATGAACCTTATGAGCTCCTCAAGGGGACATCATCATCCTAATACATAGGACACGGTTTCCTTCTATAATCAACAGCACACCATATAAATAATATCATTTCCCAACTTACCGAGCCTATCGATTTAATCTATAAATCTCGCCCATTGGTAAATCAAAGAAATGAATACTAAGTATACGTTTCCGTTATTATATCGGGATTAAGAGCATGTACAATATAATATCTAAGGTTTAATTCGATTATGTAGTCAACAATAAATCGAATCACCTCTAAATCGGTCCTGCTCAATACACACAAAGTGCACCAGTGTGATTTTATGGTCAAGACAAATCAATACCGAATCACACTACAACCATTCCAATGGTTTGTCCAAAGTCATCTTGGTCGTGAGCCTTTACTTATACTTTACAATGAGCCGATAATATGATCTCCCGTGTGACACCACACACCATGTTATCTACAATGTAATGTATTAGACAATATGCATAACCATAAAAATATGCAAATAATGATTATGTGATTCTTATTTCAAAATATAAATGTTCATACAAAAGATAAACTTTTTAGTATACATCCCAACAATATATATATGTGCGATATCTATTGCGCGTCTGTGCGCTCCACGCCGACCCACACTCGTTGTCGTCGTCGTCGCGCCGTCTGGCCACCGGACCGAGCGCGATCGACGCGCAACTCGCTAAAGGTTCAACGGAACTCGGATTCCGGCCGGTTAGCGCCCAGAATCCAGCACAAACTGGCTAGAAAAGAACGAAACTCGCGGTCGTGATGGCGTACATCGCCGATCGCGATCGGGTCGATTCGATGATTGCGGTCGGGATCCGGCTCGCGCCGTCCGGTATACTCGGTCGACCTTGATTCAGCCGGCCGACGGCCGAATCAAAGTCGGGTGAGTATATCGGACGAACCGGTGTCGGTCGTCGGTCCATCCGGTGCCAGATTCTGGCCTCGTGTTTCGGTCTTTTTCGATCGGCCATACTGGATTCGACACTAACCTACGAATTTGAGTCCCGCCGAATCGACGAACGAGTTGCGATCGATCGCGCCGCCCGATCAAACGGCTGGGGCCAATGACTGGCAGCTAGTGAGCGGGTGTGGAGCGCATGGACGCACGACGTAAGTTCCACAGCAGATCATTTCTCTCTCTCTCTCTCTCTCTATATATATATATATTCACAGTATGATGACAAAATTTAAGAGGGCATTTGGTTCGTAGAAAATTTTTTATTTTTTATTTTCATTCTTTTTTTTCCGGAAAATAGAAAACGATTTTTTTTTAGAAAATAAAAATGGAAACAGAAAATGATTATCTCTCGTTTTTCAAAAAATACTCCTTAATTTTTAGAAAAATGAAGATGAAAAATATGAATTAAATGTGTTTTCTTATTTTCGCAGAAAATAAAAATAGAAAACGGAAAAGAAAATATCTACCAAATACCCTCTAATCTTTTCAATCCGTCATCCTATAAGATAGTTCAATATCAAAATTATATTTTATTTGTGAAGATAAATTTTTAATTCAATCGATTTGATTCGGAACTATCAAATAAATTTTTTTTTTTATATTCTTTGTTAATATATGTCTCAAAAGATTGAATTAATCTCATCTAATGCTCTGTTTCTTGAAGTTGGGGTTGGGGAAGGAAATATAAATACTGAGAAAAAGAATTTCTTGATGTAAATAAATTATTTTTCTTTTTCTTTTTCTTTTATATATTTAATGGGTGGAACAATTATTGAACTGTCTTATTCATTCAATTCTGTCTTATTTATTCAATTTCACAAGCGTTTGAGAGATCAACGGTATCCGCTCAGTCTGCCTCAGATCTGGCGGCCATCAGACACAAAGCATGCTTCCTGTGCACAGTCACCCCCGCGGCTTCTTCCATGCTCACGTCCTCCTCCCTCATTCCCGGCGGCAACTGCCAGCCGAAGGAGTACAAGAGGTTGGCCAGCAGCAGCTCCGACATAACCATCCCTAGGTTCTTCCCCAGGCAAATCCTCCGCCCCTCGCCGAACGGGATCAGCTTGAAATCATAGTGCGCCGACGAGTCCACCGCCGGCGGCGTGGGAGCCTGAGCCTCCTCCGTGTTCACGAACCTCTCCGTGTCGAACACCTCCGGTCTCTCCCACTCATCCGGATCCCTGCCGATCGCCCAAGCGTTCACGTAGATCGCTGTCTCGGGAGGAATTTGGTACCCGTCGCTTACAATGACCGGGTGCATGGTTTCCCCGTTGACGAGCAGTGGCGCCGGCGGGTGCAGCCTCATCGTCTCCTTGACGATCCCTTTGAGGTAGTGAAGCTGGTGCAGGTCCCTCTCCTCCACCTTCCCTTTGCTTCTCCCCACGCAGTTTCTCACTTCCTCTCGGGCTCTCTTCATCAACTTCGGCCGCCGGATGAGCTCCGCCATCGCCCACTCCACCACCGCCGACGAGGTATCCGTCCCGCCGATGAAAATATTCTGCCGATGATCGAATCAGTTTTAACTTGTATAATTTATTTTGACAACGAAACCAAAAATAATTGTCACCATAAGAATTCCTTTAACGTTCTCCTCCGTCAGCTGCCCATCCTTCAGCAACCGGAGCAGAACATCCAAGAAATCCTCATTCTCTTCGCTTCCGGATCGACTTTCCACGTCGAGATGGCAATCGACGAGTCTCTGGTAGATGCCGTCGAGCGCAAGAAACGATTTCCGAAGCCTGGATTTCATCCCCGTCGCCACATCCACCCACCCGAGCAGCGGAAAGTAGTCTGCAATGAAGAAGCTGCCCAACGCCTCCTGCGCTTCCCTGAGCACGTCATAAAGGCTGGGGTCGTCTCCGACGAAGTCTCGACGGAAGGCCATCCTGCATGTCGTGTTGCAGGAGAAGCACAGGGCGAGCTTACCCACGTTGACTGGGAGAGAGCTCGAGACAAGGGAAGAGATATGCTTCACCATCCTCACGACCTCATCTTCCCTCACGGACGTGAAAGAGCAGATCTTTTTGGCGCTGAAGAATTCGACGGTGTAGAGCTTGCGTAGCTGTCTCCAGCGCTCGCCGACGTCGGATCTGCCGTAGGAGACCTCGGATAAGGCGAAGGTGAGGGGGCGGGAGCAGCAGGACAGGTCAAAGGTCTGGAGGAAGTCCCTGGCGAGGGCGGCGGAGGAGACGACCACGGCGGAGACTTGGCCGAGCTTTAGGTGCATGAGCGGGCCGTACTGCTTGGAGATTTCCCATAGGGACTGGTGCAGCAGATTGCCACGTATCTGGTGGAAGTTACCGATGATCGGGAGCTTCCGGATCGCCGGTTTGGTGCTTGCTTCTCGGCCGCCGGCGAGAAAAAGACAGGAGAGGAGTTGGACGGAGAAGAGAAGAAACAAGACAAACGCTACCATTTTTGACAAATAAAAGGAGGCACTGCACGAAGACATAAACCGCTCTGCCTCCATTTAAATATGGCAATTTAGCAAGGAATTTTCAAAAACATCCAAAACAATTACTTTACTTTAATATTTATCAAAAAAATAATAATATCCATATACCAAAATACCATTTTTGACAAAAAGACAAAAAAAAAAAAACACTGCACGGAGAAATGAAGAACCGCCCTGCAACCATATAAAAATGGCAATTTAAATATTTTCCTCCGTTTACTAAGAGAACAAAAAAAAAAGAGAGAGGGAACATTACGTGTCTTTTAGTAAATATAAGAATGAAGTGCATGTTTTTCAATTTCTTTCAAATTTTGCTACCTGAGTTTTGTTTGGGTTTCCAAGTGAGATTTGACAAGTGAATTTCTGAATGGGCTTTTTTGACTGTGAAGTCGTAGTATGGATCAGCAAGCGGTTAGTTTTGTAGCAGTGCAGATTGACAGTTTCATATATACAGAATAAGAATATATACAGATGAAAGATAATTTTTTGTTCCACCGGATGATATCATAGTTAAAGTATAATTATATTTATAGATAAAATATGGATTTATTTTGAAAAAGATTTTTTTTTTTAATTTAGATAATTTCTACGTGTTTAGCTTGGTCACTATGTCAAAGTTTATAAAAAATTTTATGATTTATCTCTTTCACAATTACTGTAAGATAGACCGATGAAAATCATTAAATTAACAGTTCGAGGAAGATAATTTCTTACCCTTAGAAATTAATAAATAAATAAATAAATATATATATATATATATAATTTGTTCAAAGATAAGATAAGTTGATTTTTTTTTTCTATAGATAGTGAAGAATTAAAAGGAGCTAAGAAATTATCTTTAGTGAAAATTCAATCAGCTTAGATTTCGATGGAGAAAAAGAAAAAAGAACAAAGAACAAAGAATAAAATAACACACGGTGCAACTATAAAAATGAAGAGATATTTTATAGAATAACACAATGTTTAACTTGGTCATCATATCAAGATTTATAAAAATTTTCGTGATTTATCTCCTTCATAATGATTGTAAAATAGATCAATGAAAATCATTAGATTGATAGTTCTAATATTTTGAAGATAACTTCCTACCCTTAGAAATTAATAAATACATATATATATAAAATTTATTCAAAGATAATATAAGTTGATTTTTTTTCTATACAGTGAAGAATTAAAAGGAGCTAAGAAATGATCTTTAGCGAAAATTCAATCAACTTAGATTTCGATGGAGAAAAAGAAAAAAGAACAAAGAATAAAATAACACTCGATGCAATTGTAAAAATGAAAAGATATTTTATAGAAGAACACAGTTTAATTTTCTACTATAATATTATTCGATAGTGAATTTAAAAAAATTCATTTGGGCGGTCTTAAAGTTCAGGAGTTTGTTCAATGGATGGAGTATAACTTCGATGTTAGATCGTTATTTAAGGATGATATGACTGTGGAATCCGTATTGAATTGTAAAAAAAATTATGAGTATTTTTTTGATTTACCTTTGATGTCCGATAAAGATCACTTGAATTTCGATTTTATTTCACTCGATTATTAATGAGATATCTTGAAGATTCGTAAGATATGATCGATCATTTTTTTAAAATTAATCGGATCGAATATTTAAATATTTCAGTGTCAATAAAAAAACACAGAATATATGACTTTCTCTGTTATTCAATTGATCGATCCTCTAACACTTTTCTTATATAAATATGAGAGTAGGTGAATGGATACCACTGCATGCCAACTGCATCTGTTAACATTTACCGTGCTCATTTAATACAAAATTTGTAAAAGATTGAAATCTGTCAATCGAATAATCCCTATCAATGTGTTATATAATTATTATGAGGAAAATAAATTATGAAAGATCTTATGAGCTTTGACATGATGATCAAACTATATGAGAATTATCTGAATCTAGAAAAAGATTTTAGATCTCCTTCGAAATCGATCCTTATCTTATCTGTAAATTTCATCGTGTCTTAATCACTACGCTATCCCGGGGGAACGATATAAAATCGCTCATGCAAAACATCATTGTCGTCCACCTTAATCGTTAATGGGCATAACCAGTCCCTACGGGGATGACGCGATGATAAGACGGAGTGTTGCTTGCAGAATGAGCTGGGTTCGATGCCGGATGAAGGGTTTAATTAAATCTCTTTGATTTCAAATGGACCCCTCCCTGTCTTGCCACCGTGTCAAGAGACTTTGTCCCCCATGATTTATCTCTCTCTCGTCAATATCCTGAAACCGACAACAAAGAACTATTAATTAGACATATTCCCAACTTTTACGGAACGAGCATAACCGTTAAAGTTGTTAAATAGTGTCCATTCACCCGTCTTATTTAGTCATTATCCACTCAGCCTGAACAGAGCTAATCCTATACGCTAGAGGACTATTGGGCTTCGTCCAAAAAATATTTTACCATCAAGGAAAACTTAATTTTTAAATTTTGTAATGAAAATAGAGTTTAATTTTCAATTTTTATCTAAAATTTTAAATTCAAATTTTAAAATCAAAATCAACTCAAAAATTTTGTAAGTCTTAAATAGATACTATCTCTTTTGATTGTTACTCATGTGTGTTTTTTTTTACTTCTTTAGGATTTTATTCAAGTTGATTGATTTAAATAAGAAATTAAATTATTTTCAATTTATGTAGCAATTTTATTTAAAATTACAATATTAGTTTACATTGTTTAGTCTCAAACTCTTGAACTTTTAATATTATATATATATATATATATATATATATATATAGAAATGATACTCTGTCCAACCGATCAATGTGCACCCATATGTGATTGTCCTCAACCGTCCGATCTCACAGGATTACATATTAATGAGAAAAATACACAATGCTTCCTCTCCTACGAAGTTCTTATCTAGTGAGTCTTATAGTCAATCCTTAAATTCATTGGGGTCGCCACCGTCCTCTGTTAAATACTGGAAAATTTAAACATGTAAATTTAATGGCCAAATAATTAAGGAAATAATCCTAGAAATTTTTCGAGATTTTTAGGGAATTTTAGGAATTTTTGTGGAATTTTTCTGGATTTAAATGGAGCTTGTAAGAGATTTGTACGGGGATAAAATAAATAGGCTTTATTTAAAGGGTATTAACCTAAATCGGAAAAAAAACCTAATTTCTATTTTTCCTTTCTTTTTCTTCCCCTCGCCGCAAGACCTCCTTCGGCAGTTCCATCTGAGCCTCTTCTTCCCTGCCGCGCTCGACGCCCTCCCTTCTCCGCCATCGCTCCCTTCTCCGTCGGCAGCGAGGCCGCGCCACCCTCCTCAGCGCGCCGCCCTTGTGAGGCGCGCGGGACGACCCGATCGCCGACCCGGCCGCGTCGCGCCGATTTCTTACGCCCTAGGCAGCGATCGCGCCTCCTCCCGTTATCGATCGCGGCCAAAGCCGGAGTCTTCTCCCACCGTGCTGGCCATGCATGCGCCCGTGCCCGCAGCTCCACCGTCATCACCGTCGCCCGCTTGTATGTGTTCCCCCTTCACTTTGCCTTCCGCCGCCCGCCCAGGCCAGTCCTCGGCGTGCTCCTCCTCTGCCGGACCCAGAGCCTCCCTTTTTCCCTTTGTGATTACGGCCAGGAGATTCGCCGTAGCTGTGGGAATTAGAGGCAGGAGGCGGGTTTATTTCTCCGGTGAACCAAGCGGCTAGGAGGTCTGTTGCAACCGTTGTATATTGTAGGTTATCTACTGTTGGTTGGTTAATTGGGTTTGGGTAGATGGTGGTGTGGGTGGATGTCGATTGTGAATTTAAGAAATTGAGTTTGGGGTATCATTTGTCGGTGGACTTCTAGGCGGGTGAGCTTGATTGGTCGATTCAATGATTCTGGGATGGTATTGGTTGATCGGTATGATATTTGGAGGATTAGGAATTAATTGGGTTAATTGGGTTATAAAGGAAATCGATTAAGTATTCGATTCGTTGTTGAATTGCTTTTTGGTGCTTAACTATAGTTATGCTATATGCAGGTTTCGATTACGAGGCAGGTTCACGGTCGTGACGATTTGGTTCTTTTGCGGACATTTTATCAGGCGGGTACTTTGACTTATCTTTTAGATATAGTCAAGTTGATATGCTAGTTAGGATAGCATGCAATACTTTTCATGTTTATATGCCTAGGAGGTTTTTGTGCCTACTAGAGACATGCATTTGATCAGTATGTTTATATCTTCTCGCTTTACTTGGATCATGGTATTTGGATTATGGATATGTACATATTGATTGTACATATTATTCGGATATATATTTTGAGTAGGATTTACATGCTTTAGTATCATGCACCATCTTGCATGATTGCATCTTTGAGACGGGTTCCATTATTGTTGAGCACCGATATACGGCTCGCACACCTCGCCACTCATGGGTTAATGGTACATCGAGGGTGTGCATTGCTCTGTCACAGTTCATTGGACCGCTCATGGGTAGCGGCAGGCAATGGTAGCGGCAGGATCCCTCCTCTGCTATGACACCGAGATGAGAGCTTAGCTCCCCACTATGTTTGGGGCGAGGATAGGTGTACTCGACAAGATCCTGTCCACTCGGTCACTCAGGAGCAGTGATGGCAGAGTGCACAGTTGTCATAGCCCTACCCACTCGGCTTCACCATTGCGTGTGAGGCGGCTGACTGGCGTCAGGGGTGACCATGTCATTGGCACGACATGCATTTTGCACGGATTGCATTTGTATTGTGTCACGCATTATTGTATTGATGCCTTGGATGTTGCATATGATTGACATGCATACTGTGATTCATATTCTTATATGGTGATGACTTTATCTCTTATAGTAGGCACATGCTCCTATATCGAGTAGGAGACTTCGTGAGTACTTTTGCATTTATTTCTTGCTTACCATATATATGAGACTATCGCATGATTAGTATTGTTAGCTATTTCTTACTATTCATATCAACTAGTATCCGCTAAGTTCTTTGAACTTACCCCGTGGTTTTATTTTTATTTCGATGAAGAAGCCAGAGAGTCCAGTACATACCCCCTCGTAGTGACAGCTTTATTAGTTGTATGAGTTATGATTTGGATTTTTGTATAGAAGATATGTTTAGGCTTGGAATTGGATTTATATATACTGTGGATTTTTTTTGGGTCCTTGTGACCATTGGTCGGATCTTATTTTGATTGGTTTGGTTGGGTATTCTCGCCTGGATGAAGGGGTAAGTCTAGTTAGTGTAGACTTTTATTTACCTAGATTTGTTGGGCCCGAGGCCTTATTATTATCGCGATGTGTTGGTATTGATTCCTCGTGGTTGACGATGTATAGTGGCCGGTAGGCCTTGTATAAATTGATATTGTCACCCGCACAGGGAGAGTGTGACGGATTTTTGTCGCGGGACTCTGGGCGTGACAATTTATTTGGCATCGAGCGAGGTTTCGAGTTCCTTAGGGTCTTTGGGTTTATGGAGTTCGCCAAGTTCGTAGGTTAACTGGTATTTTCGAGTTGTATGGATTTCACCATTTTTATGTTTCGAAATTGAGGTATTATCGACGAGGTCAATATGGGGATTTGCGAACAGACATCTCCAGAACTAATGTGTAAATAAATTCTAGAAAATTTTCTAGATTTAGTACATATTTATATTGGTTATGCGGTGATATCATGTTTTGGCTGGTATTATTTTAACCTGATATCTATTTGACTGTTAGATTTTTAGGTTGCTGGTTTATAGATAGCATTTGGTTATAAATTGCTATTACTGCTATACGTAGCTTGTTATCATTGTGATAAAAAAATGATTAGATATTATTGGTAGATG
Source organism: Wurfbainia villosa (assembly GCA_025175895.1). Taxonomy (NCBI): domain Eukaryota; kingdom Viridiplantae; phylum Streptophyta; class Magnoliopsida; order Zingiberales; family Zingiberaceae; genus Wurfbainia; species Wurfbainia villosa. Next base: position 968,366 of record JAKLTH010000099.1, on the reverse strand, counting down.
TTTACCACTTAGGATTTGACTAGTATTCGGATTATTAGACTAGTTGAATAATATGACTAAGATGGATAAATTCGTAGAAGGCATGAGGACATGAATACATAGCTTATGTAGTTTAGGGTATATATAAGCATCTGATGCTTTATTTATATATTGCCTTGACTTTGTTCTGGCATTGACTTTGTTCTGGCATGACCCTTTAGTAATACCCTAATTAATTTCAGCCATTGATTCCCATTAGTAGGACTATGCTGTCGTTTATTAGACAGCATGTTATATGTTTATGGTTATGAGTTTTTGCGGTGGATATCATGATTAAGACTAGTAGAAATAGAATAACTTAGATGAAGTTATTCTGTAGGAGCGGATCTCCGAAATGAAACAACTTTAGTAGAACCCTAGGTGTTGGAACCCTAGGCATAATAACCCGGATGTGCATATTGGTATGTGATTTATCCAATTACTGTTTCAGTGGATATGGTGATCGGACTAGGAGAGGTCGAATGATTAGGATGCGATTAATCCTTACTATATCTCTCATTCTTGGTGGAGAGAGAGTCTGCAGTAGAGTCTCTCTATAGGTAGGTGCTTTGTATATTGTGGTCAATCATGCCCCCATACATGGTTGAGATAATCTACTGTAAGGATATACTCTTGCGTTATTCGTTCAGAGTTGGTGATAGCTAGATAGCTACTTTACGGGTTAAGTAACCCACGAGATCTGCTCGTGGTAGCATGTCAGCATGCATGATTGAACCGGTAGTAGGACGATATAATTTAGGCTTAACCCTCAAGGGCTTGATAGTAGATTTGTGGTCCTTTATTGGCTTTGATAGGCGCTTTCTGTTAGTTGGGACGAAACCCTATGATTAATCGCCTCGACGCGATTATTAGTGGACTTATGATTTTGATCGACCTTGATACCATCATGTTAGAAGGGTTGGAAGGCTAGATTTAATCATCTAGACTTATTTATTTATAAGTTGATGATCTTTATCGATTTGATAAACATTTCAGTATTAGAGGTGTTGAAACCTCGCCGACCGCCTCAATGGGTTTAATTGTAGATCGGTGATCTTTAGCGACGCCAATGGTCGCTTATATGATGTATTGATAACCCGAGGTTTAACAACCTAGGATAATCGATCGCCACGTGACCTATTGGTGATAGTACGCTAATGCCCGCAATGAATAATTAGATATTTATATACACCGCCTATCCACGAGTCTCATTCGTGGAGACCGTGCTATTGATTGTTGGCCCATGGGTTACGCTCGCGTAGCTCATAGATAGTTCCTTTTGCGAGAGCCACGAGACTTTATCGTGGTATCCGGATGTGCACCGCTTGTTGCAAAGGTTGTGTATGTTGCGCGTATATTTATTATACGGCCGATCGGGTTAATAGTGCATCGATATTGGTACTCGAGGGTTGGGTTACTTTAGTTTGTTCCCTGTGACTTTCATTATGTGCATTATGATTATGCACTATTGTTTATACATCCACAGAGTGGTTGTACTTATCCCCTCCTCATTTATCCTCTAGGTTAACCGATGGAGGACGTGTCATGTTGACCTACCTTCGTGTCGCCAGAGAGTTCTTCGTCGCTCTCCCAATCGCATCGTCGAGATGCCGCTTTGTTTACTTTATTGGTATTGCATTTTATTTATGCACTTTGGATTTTTGGTCGCAATTGGATTTGGGGTCATAAAACTATTTTACTTTAATGGATATATGTTTAGCCGTGCATGCATGCAGTTATTAAAATACTAGTATTACTATAACTATTTTGAGGTTTTTACTAGATTTGGTCCATGGATTCTGGATATTGTCACTAAGGGGCTCCCTTGTCATTTGGATGACGGATATGCCCCGTGACGTGACAATTTATATTGGTTTGGTTTGGTTTGGTGTTTCGAGGATTTTCTTTTCCTTGGATTTTTGGGAGTTCTCGTTTTGGGACGTGACAAGTCAAGGATATCTCTGAGCTATAGGAAAAGTATTGTCTTTAGTAGTTACGGTACTTTTGTGGCTAGGAAAACTATTGACTTAGTGAAATTGTTCCTACTCATGGTCGTGGATGAGTTCGACGACGTATTTGATCTTGAGGAATCAAATGATGATTTCAGAGGTACGGATTCTTTAGAGGTGCCGACTGATGTCGAATTAGGAGGCTAGGGTTAGACCCGCTAGCCACCCATTAGGAGGACAAGGAGTAAACCCTCAGAGAATATCAGTCTCTGCTATTAGTGATTTGGTTATGGATAAGGCGTGTATGCCTACACTGGTTAAGACGATGAAAGATCGTTTTACCTTATTATAGGAGGTGTTGTATGGGATATTTATCTGTCCCAGTAGTTTTCCAGAGAAGATCCGAAACTCTTTGTTAAAAGAGAGACGGACCTTTGAGGTTATGCATCGATTATCGATGATAGAATGCGGTAGTTGTGGAAGGAAATGAATATCCTTCATTGTGGATAGAGGATCTATTTAGATCAACTATAGGATACCTATATATACTCTAGGATTGATTAGTGATCGTGTGATGATATTGTAGTGACATGGTGTCCTACACTTATCATTGTCGTTGTGATGATTGTTATATCATCAGCGGAGAGTAAAGAGACTAGATGTGTGGAGCGATGACAATTTCATACTTGGTATGAATTGTTTGAGCTTTGATTATCTTATTAGACTTATTGTGACTTAGTCGTCCAGGGATTTGGGAAATCGTGTATTCTGGACACGATTGGATTATTTGTGAGGGTGATATTCGGAGTTGAGCACTCGACCACCGTAGATGATGGTTTTTTGGTATTGATTTGATTATTACCATAGATATGGATAGGATGTTCTAGTGGTACTATACGGGTGATGGAATTTATTTGGTCTAAAGCTTGTGAAATTAGTTTCACATAATGATTGACTTTACACCGTGTTGTTTCGATCATTCTCGGGTGGAAGGAAGGGTATTGTATCGGATGCAATGTTTCGGAGAATGGAGCGTTCGATTTAGTTGATCGAGACGTATCCCGTGTTTACGTCAAATGAGGAACTACGAGATGGGTTGTCATATATTTATGACGTGGACTTCGCAGTTATTATATGGTTTAGAAGAGGTGAGGAGCAGAAATGCTCATGGAGTTTTGGCTAGCTACTGGATAGCTACTATAGAGTAGCTGGAACACGAACGGTTGTAACAAGGAAGTTTGATCGCGATAGCCTACCATGCACTTACAGAGTGTGTGGTGGAGTGGATTTTGGACGGTAGATGGACTACCATCTCTGACTTCGAGGAGGATAATGGTTTTCGGAGTTACTTTAGTTTAAGGAACAGATGCTTCAGGAAATTCCGATTCCGGAATGGAAGTGGAAGTGTATTATTTTAGATGTTGTGGTAGGTTTGCCTAGGACACATCAAGGCCATGACGTGATTTGGGTAGTCGTTGACCGACTAATCACATTCGCGCACTTCTTAGCGATTTGGAAGACCAACTCTTTGGATCGTTTGACAGAGTTTTATTGTCGGGATATCATCAAATTGCATGGTGTCCTTTGAGCATTATATCAGATAGAGATCCCCGGTTCACGCCTTGCTTTTGCAGAGTCCGCAGCAGCCTTAGGCATGCTTGCTTTAGTAGTGCATTCCATCCGCAGATAGATGGACAATCTGAGCGGACCATTTAGATACTAGAGGATTTGCTGGGGTCCTGTGTTATGGATTTCGGGGGCAACTGGGAGGACCAGTTGTTAGGACCCATAGAGCTCAGTATGAGATAGGGTTGGTCCGCATTTCATCGACGAGGATGGCAGAGGCACAGGATCGCGTAAGAGTTATGCAGATCGAGACGGAGACCTCGGAGTTCTCTATTGGTAATCATGTATTCTCGAGTCTCACCCATGAAAGGGGTGAAGAGATTTGAACTCCGTGGTAAGCTTAGCTCCTAGGTACATTGATCCGTTTCGGTTTTGGAGAGGATCGGAGCACCTCGCCTAGGGCTACCACCGTTTTTAGCTGGTATCCAGGATGTGTTTCATGTGTCCATGTTGAGGAAGTATAAGTCAGACTCTACACATTCTATCAGATGTGTCAGGTTCCATTCAACCTGATGCTACTTACGCAGAGGTTCCGGTACGGATTCTGGATCACAAGGAAAGACAGTTGCGGAACAAGGTTGTGTGACTTGTCAAGGTCGGGTGGAGTCACCACACCAACGAGGAGGCTACTTGGGAGCTCGAGGAAAAGATCCGAGCTCAATACTCTCACTTGTTTACTTAAGGTACGTGAGGTATATTTTCAGTACCTATGGTATTTCTTACTCGTGCATCTGAGTAGGAAATTTGGGGACCAAATTTTTATTAGTGGGGGAGAATGTTAAATACTGGAAAATTTAAACATGTAAATTTAATGGCCAAATAATTAAGGAAATAATCCTAGAAATTTTTCGAGATTTTTAGGGAATTTTAGGAATTTTTGTGGAATTTTTCTGGATTTAAATGGAGCTTGTAAGAGATTTGTACGGGGATAAAATAAATAGGCTTTATTTAAAGGGTATTAACCTAAACCGGAAAAAAAACCTAATTTCTATTTTTCCTTTCTTTTTCTTCCGCAAGACCTCCTTGGCGATTCCATCTGAGCCTCTTCTTCGGCTCGACGCCCTCCTTCTCCGCCATCGCTCCCTTCTCCGTCGGCAGCGAGAACCCTCCTCGCCGCCCTTTCATAGGATCGTCGCCGATTTCTTCTGCCCTAGACGACGATCGTCGCCTCCTCCCCGTTGTCGATCGCGACCGAAGCCACTGAGTCTTCTCCCACCGCGCCGCGCGGCAGCACCCGACGCGACGCGAGCGTCAGCTCACCGTCGCCCGCCCGCGCTGTGTTCCCCTTCACTGCCTTCCGCCGCCGCCCCGACCAGTCCTCGGCGTGCTCGCCGACTCCTCTGCCACCGGACCGCCCGAGCCTCCCTTTTTCCCTTTGCTGTGATTCTGGCCGGAGATTCGCCGTAGCCAGGGAATTAGGGCAGAGGCAGGTTTATTTCTCCGGTGAACCAAGCGGCTAGGAGGTTGCAACCGCAGGTATATTGTGGGTTATCTACTGTTGGTATGTTGGTTAATTGGGTTTGGGTAGATGGTGGCTGTGGGTGGATGTGTCGACTGTGAATTTAAGAAATTGAGTTGGGGGTATCGGCTGTCGGTGGACTTCCTAGGGCGGGTGAGCTTGATTGGTCGATTTGGGCTGATTCGGATGGTATTCGGTTGATCGGTATGATATTTGGAGGATTAGGAATTAATTGGGTTAATTGGGTTATAAAGGAAATCGATTAAGTATTCGATTTGTTGTTGAATTGCTTTTTGGTGCTTAACTATAGTTATGCTATATGCAGGTTTCGGTCACGAGGCAGGTTCACGGTCGTGACGATTTGGTTCTTTTGCGGACATTTTATCAGGCGGGTACTTTGACTTATCTTTTAGATATAGTCAAGTTGATATGTTAGTTAGGATAGCATGCAATACTTTTCATGTTTATATGCCTAGTATGTTTTTGTGCCTACTAGATACATGCATTTGATCAGTATGTTTATATCTTCCTGTTTTACTTGGATCATGGTATTTGGATTATGGATATGTACATATTGATTGTACATATTATTCGGATATATATTTTGAGTAGGATTTACATGCTTTAGTATCATGCACCATCTTGCATGATTGCATGCTGGCTGGACGGGGTTCCATTATTGTTGAGCCCGCCCGATTACATCGCACACCGCCACTCATGGTTAGTGGTACATCAGAGGGTGTGTGCGATTGCTCTGTCGAGCTCAGGACCGCTTCATGCGGTAGCAGGCGGCGTGGTAGCGGCGAGATCCTCCTCCTGGTCTATGACACCGGAGATGAGAGCTTAGCTCCCCACTATGTTTGGGGGGAGGATAGGTGTACTCACAAAGATCATCGTCCACTCTGGCCACTCAGAGCAAAGTGATGGCGAGTGCAGATTGTCATAGCCCTACCCACTCGGCTTCACCATTGCGTGAGGCGGTCCGCGTCGGGTGACCATGTCATTGTACGACATGCATTTTGCACGGATTGCATTTGTATTGTGTTTCTCGCATTATTGTATTGATGCCTTGGATGTTGCATATGATTGACATGCATCGGTGATTCATATTCTTATATGGTGATGACTTTATCTCTTATAGTAGGGCACATGCTCCTATATCGGTAGGAGACTTCGTGAGTCTGATCCTTTTGCATTTATTTCTTGCTTACCATATATATGAGACTGGCATGATTAGTATTGTTAGCTATTTCTTACTATTCATATCAACTAGTATCCGCTAAGTTCTTTGAACTTACCCCGTGGTTTTATTTTTATTTCAGGATGAAGCTGTCAGGAGAGTCCAGTTGCCATACCCCCCCCTCGTAGTGACAGTTTATTAGTTGTATGAGTTATGATTTGGATTTTTGTATAGAAGATATGTTTAGGCTTGGAATTGGATTTATATATACTCGTGGATTTTTTTTTTTGGGTCCTTGTGGACCATTGGTCGGATCTTATATTTATTGGTTTGGTTGGGTATTCCTGCCCAGATGGCAGAAGGGGTAAGTCTAGTTAGTGTAGACTTTTATTTACCTAGATTTGTTGGCCTGAGGCCTTATTATTATCTGCGTGTGTTGTGGTATGATTCCGGTCGTGTTGACCGATGTATAGTGGCCGTGTAGGCCTTGTATAAAAATTGATATTGTCACCTGTACAGGGGAGATGCTGCCGGATTTTTGTCTGGCGGGGACTCCCTCGGGGCGTGACATCCTCGCCACTGTCATCGTCCGACCAATCGAATTGCAGTTGGGTTTCAACTAGATTCCAGTCAGAATTTGAGTTAATTGTGGCCGCTGACGATCACAATTGCGACTGATTCTGGTCGTAATTCGGTTGGAATCTGATCGTGATCCGACTGACACCAAAGTTCGATCGAGTTGCGATTGGATTTCGATTGGATTGCGGCTGGAATCAACCACTATTGCTGCCGTCGGTGGCCATGGTACTGGCAGTCGCAATTCGGCCAGATTCCGACCACAATTCGATTGCAATCCAATCGGACTCCGGATCACGGTCGGATTCCGATCGGAATCTGACAGAATTGTAAATACAATGTGGCTAGATTATGGTGATTGTGGTCGGCTTCGGATCACGTGATTGTGGCCGGAATCAATGACAATTGTGGTCGTAAATCGACTATAATTGTGGCCAGAATTGACTACGATTGTGATTGCCAGTGACCGCAACGTTAGTGGTCGCAATTCGATTGGATTCCAGAGTTACTATGGCAAGATAGAAATACAGGATCCCTTAGCTTAGGGAAGAACAAATCTATATATTACAAAAATCATAGGATTCTATGTGTATGTACTGAAACATTTTAGACCCAAGTGAGATGGTAAAAAAATGAGTTAAGTTTAAGGTGTTCATATGTCGCATAAAAAATGAACTCAAACTTTTCGAATGAGAAGTATAAATCATAAGGAAAGCTAATATACAAGTTATGTACACTTTGACCCACTAATCATGAAATATAGTTTGAAAATATTTTTAAAATTATTTTGAAAAACCTTGGTGAAATCTATTTGTTGATAAGAATCACCATTGATGATATTAATTCAAAGTTAGGTTAAAATATTAAAAGTTTCAATAGTTTTCAACTTTATTTCATTATTTGAAAATAATGGGTATTTTCATAGAAACTTATTTTTCTTCCATAGTATTTGATATAAGTAATGTCTATATGAAGTTTTATGATTTTGCAAAAATCATTGAATTACTTATGTATTTTTCAATTTCGTAAAACTTTGATTTCTAAAAAACAGAGATCAACCGACTGCTTCATAGACCAATCGACTAGTACTAGTATCAATCGATTAGTTGTTAAAACTAGTCAATTGATCAAACTGATTTTGTCTAAACAGGTTCGTTTCGCTATTTATCAATAGTCCTAGGTTAGTTAACTACTCTTGACTCTCTAATATGCTTAGGCAATCATTGAAAGGGCGAGATTTTTAGTGAAAATAAATAGGAGAGTTAATTATGATAAAAATTATTTTTTAAGGGAGGTTAAAGTCTAAGGTTGAATTTTTACTCTCGTGATTGGATTTTAAATCTCTTATAGGCTTAAGACCTCTCTAAAGACATTGTTGGTTAATGGTTATAAAGGAGGAGCAAGTCTTTAGGGAAAGGTTGACCAACAAGGTGTGATGGTTTATTAGTGATGAGTGATTCATCACTAAGGAGAATGAAGGATTAAAGTGAAGGATGAAAGGATTGAATCGAAATGAAGTATGGAGGAAGAGAAAAACTTTTTAATGTATATCAAAGAGGGAGAATGAAGGGTTTAAATTAAAAAACCATCATTATGTTTTGGCATAAGAAGAGATAAATTGGGCTTATGGATTAACCTAACTTAAAAATATTGTCAAACATCAAGAAGAGAGACATTGTTGGTGCAATTGACCTCAGGTCAAGGTTGACCAAACTCGAGTGAGACTCAGTTGAGTTTCGATATTTGATAATATGACTATAGATAGGAGGAGATTGTTGAGATTGATGGTGCAATCGGTCCCAAGTCATAGTTGACCAAGCTCGAGTGAGACTCGAGTAGAGTTTTAATGTTTGACAAATATGATTATAGGATGATATAAGACATCCGAGGTCATATAAAAGAGAGTGTTGGTGTAATCATCATTGAGTCAAGATGACCATGATGATGGATGATGGAAAGTCCAACAAGATGTTGGCAAGCTAGAAGTTAAGTTGGTTAAGGTTAACTAAATTCTTGACAAGGTGAGAAATCCAAGTGGGTTAGGGAGGATCGAATACTTGGTAGTTGGAAGTCTAATAGGGAGTTGACAAGTGCAAAATCCAAGTCAATCAGAGAAGACTGAACACTTGGTGATCGAAAGTCCAATAAAGAGTAGGCAAGGAAAAGTCCAAGTGGGTTAAGGAGGACTGGATGTTTGGTGTTGGTGAGGTTCTGGCAGGTCACAATTGACCGATTGTTAAGCAGGTGGAAAGTTCAAATAGGTCAAAGAGGACTGGATGTTTGGTGAAGTGAAGTCTCGGCAAGTCATGGGTGATTGGATGTTATGCAAGGAAAAGTCTAAGCATGTCAAGGATGACCAGATGCTTGGTGTTGGTGAAATTCCGACAGGTCAAGATGACCGTGCTTAGAAAGAGAAGTCTTGACAGGTTTGGAGATCAGATGATTAGGCAAGTGAAGTCCTGGCAAATCAAGATTGATCAGATGACTAGGTAAGTGAAGTCCCGAGAGGTCAAGGTGACCATGCTTAGCAAGTGAAGACTTGGCCAATCAAGGTGACTGTGCTTAGCAAGAGAAGTTTCGATAGGTCACAGTCGATCGAATGCTTGGTAAAGAGAGATTCCAGCAGGTCAAGAGTGACTGGATGTTGAACGAGAAAAGTCTTGGTAGATTGAGGTCAACCAGATACTAGGTGAACCGAGAGTTGGCTTGAAACTAGGCTGAAACTGAGATATCAGTCGACTGGTAATAGTGCTCGAGCATGTTTTGAGTTCATAACTTAATTGCCGACTCGGCTGGTTGAGTAGTCGACAGATAGGGTTGAGCAGTCGACTGATGATATGTCAATCGACTGATGTCATTGAATAGTAAGCAATCGACCGATGTTACTATTCAAGCTTCATCCCAACTCGATTGAAGGCTATTAATCGATTGATGGGGTTGATCAGTCGAATGAGGCTTGACAGTCGACTATTATCATTGTAGCAAGCCATAGAAGGCTAGCAACTCGACTGACTAGTTGATTGGTTGCTTAGCAGTCGACTGATGGAAAATGAAAGTCAACTGATGGATCAGAATTCTATGTCAATCATGTCATTGGAGCGTTAGATCATGCAACAGTTGACTGAGGGTAAGACAAGTCGACTAGTAGACGGAAATCAACCCGTTGAAGACCCTATAAAAAAAGGGTTTCATGGAGATTTTGAGGTATCAATTCTTGAAGACTTTGAAAGGGAGTTGTTGCATTCTATATCTTCAAGAGGCTTTCCAATGAAATCAAACTACAATCAAGCAAGATTTCAATCGTATAAAGTGGTTTTTGTTCTTGCTCTTTCATTTCCTTTGTATTTTTGTATTTGGTTGTATTTATTGTGAAAGAACATGTTGTAAGAGGTTTATTTGCCTTCAAAAGGTTTTCGAGAATGAGGAAAGATAGTGAGACTATCGTAGGAGCTAGATCGTGGAGTGAGAATCAGAGATTCCGAATCACGTAAAATTCGATGTGTTGTGTTAGTGTTTTGTATTTGTTTATCTTTTGTTTCCACTACATTAATCTCTTGTAGACAAGTACGAACGAAATCACGATCGATTCGAGTCACTATTCACTCTCCTCTAACGCACCAAGGTCCTAACAATATGTATATACAGTTTTGATATCCTAGGTGATGTTCCTATGCACGGTCTTGGGCAAAAATGAGGAATGTATAATAACTTCCTTTTTTCGCTCGCGCTAAGAGCTTGGCGTCTTCGAATTTCAATCGGATTCCGACCGCAATTCGATCAAAATCCGACTGTGATCCAGTCAAACTCTGATTCCGACCGGATCGCAATCAGAATTTGTCTCTACTGTGACCGCGATCGAAAGGCACATGCATTTGATTGGGTTTAGACATTGGCTATAGTGCGGATGGTGATCAACGGTGCCAGAATCAAATAGGGAAGGTGGTTGGGGCGGTGAGTCATGCATGGGCATGTAGGAACAATGAAGGTAATCGAGATGGTGAGTCACACGTATGCCCTTGACGACCCAAGAAGTAACAACATGGGCAGACACGATCATGTACTAACCAGACACATGCAAATGTGGTGGCAAATCTTAATTAAGTAGGGGTAAAAAACGACTTAAGGGGGACACATTTATAACAGTAGAGGGAAGGTTCTTCGAGTGGTAGCTGCCAGATGCAATTATAGGTAGCAGTGATATGAGCTGAGATAGCCAAGTCCTAGGGAACTACGGGTAGACATGATGTCATGCCACCGAAAGGCATGGATGAGGTGCTGCCGAAGTACTCATTAATTGTGACGAGGAGCCGAATCTATAAAAGGGCGAAGGTACATAACGGGCAAAGATAATGAAAAATTTGTAAATTAAATCACTTCATCTTCATATATATTACTTTTCTGTTGTCTGTCTTAGACATTAAAAGGGCATCGTCGAAGCACCCTTTGACCTGTGTTATTTTAGATAAGACCTTACTATGGCCGAGCATACGGACTCTCCCTAGAGGACTTGACAAGAGAGAGTCAATCTCCAACTACGTCATACATGAAAGTAAATTTCATATTCAATTTTAATAATATATATAGCTTCTTTGTCGTAATTCTTATGTATATTAAAGAAATTAATGATATAAGTGAAAAACTCGATTAAGCATCTCTCTTTTAATTGTCAACACAATATGCACCGATGGAATTATATTATTGTACAACTAACTTAATCTAGTCTTTGCCAAAGGAAAAGATTGATTTAGGGTATAACATGTCTAAGAGTGAACTATCAAATTCATGGCTCCAAAATGCATGTATATATTATTTTAAGTGTTTTTTATAGACTCATATTTAAACAACAAACACTAGGGGAAAAAATTAATTAAAAGAATCTATCAATGACTTATCTTTATATTCATTAACTATGATACTGCTGTTACCTTTTTCTCCATGAACCGGGTAAAAGGGTTCGCATGTAAAATACTATCTGAATCAAATAATCGATTCAGCGAAGAAAGAAAGGAATTAAAGAACGGTTCGGACGTGATCGCCTGGGACAATAGATACGGGAGAGCCAGTTGAAGTAATTGACACGGCGAAGCAAAGGTGGAGATCACTCCGCTAGAAGATGAACGAAAATCGGTTCGGTTTAGTAGGCCTAGAAGCAGATGGGACGGATGAGAATCAACTCAGCCTAGTTCGTCCAGAAACAATTTGGTGCGGAAAGAAGGGGAGTCGGTCTGGGCTGCTGAAAAGTCCAAAGGCTATGCTACACGTGAGCTATAGGTCTAGTTTCACCGAAGGCAAATGGTTTAAGGGGACAGGTTAGCCTATTTCTCAAAATGTAGATGAGAATGTGTTATACAACAGAAGGGGGGTCCCACACAATATTCCGAGGAGCCTTCGCTCATTATATCTGTAACAGAATTATTCTTCAGGTGGACGTGGTGGTCACGTGTATGATGGGGAAAGCTTGCGAGACAACAACTGATCAGTGAGGGAGAATAAAAGGGAGAGAGAGGATAGAAGGAAGGGGATTCACATTATTCCAACCAGCAAGAAACAAAGACGGATTGGGAGAAGGAGAGCTACCACTTCGTCGGAGAAGAAGAGTAGTGATCTTCGCCTTTCGTGTACTTTTTCTTGTATCTTGATTTGACTGTAAGAGGTTTTGCTCCTCCACCTCCGGAAGTTCCTTTCCGCGAAGGAGGATGTTCATAGTGGAAGTGCTATGACATTGCATCCGGTGAGAGAGCTCACCTCCGTGGAGTAGGAATCCTTATTCCGAACCACGTTACATCCTGTGTCTTGGTTTTATGGTCTGTGTTGGTTTGCACTTCTCTGCTTTACGCTTTCATCTTTACTGTTGCGGCCGGAGAAAACCCCCTAAGCTTCCTTCGAACTTCATCGCATTGAAAGGAAGTCAACAGATCTTCTTCACCGCATCAAACTAGAATTAGATTTTTATTCTCCTTTTGCATTTATATATATATTTATAATCATTATAGTGAATTATCTCTTTAAGCAAAGTTAGACTAAATTAAACTACTAAACTGTAAATGAGCTTGGACATTCATAATAATTTTGGTTCGATAAATTTATTTATGTTCATTCAATTTTATATATATATATATATATATATATATATATATATATATATATATATATATATATATATATATATATATATATATATATATATTTTGCTAACTAGCTCGATTTATTTATGTTAAAAAATAATATTCATAAATAATGTTCATGAACAATTAATTAATATTTGTATTTTAGACACTTGCACTCCCATCCTATTAGTGCTAGATTGGATGACACACAAATACTCTCTATGATTTATCTCCCTTACGATGATTGTGAAGTCGGTTGATAAGGGTTGCCAAGGTGATGATTTCATCTTTTTACTATAATAAATAATGTTTGAATGCCTCCATGGGCGTAGCCAAGTTGATACTTGAATGATAGATTTACTGCAATATATAAGAGTCAATCCACAATCCACGGTGGAATTAATTCTTGTAGGAAAAAAATATCTTCTCATCTAAGAGATCATTCAGTCATCGCGATTTACTCTTGTCCAAGTGTTGTGGGATCAGAGGTAGTTGGGATGAGCGTTATTACTTTTTTACTGCAATGAATAATATTTGTAAACAATTATCACTACTAAAAAAGCTATTTTTAACGACGAAATTTACCGATGGTATCAAAATACCGTCGTTATTAATGGTTCAACAACGACGGAATTTAATACTCGTCGTTAATGTATATGCATTAACGATGATATTTTGTCCCGTCGTTGATACTTTGTCATTAAAGGTGATTTTTTTTGTTTTGGTCGGTAAAGGTATACCTATAACGATGATATTTTTTCCCGTCGTTAAAAATTTTGATAAAGTCTATTTAGATTATTAAATTATTGAGTGATTTACTTGATATTTAAATCCCTATAACCTAAGTTTTATCCCGTGCCCTTTTCCCCATCCATTGCCATTCTTCGCTCGAGCCCCAGTTCGGCGACTTCATCGCCGCGGTCGATTGCCGGTGTTGCTGGCCCTCTCCCTCAGTAGTTGCCTTTTCTTCTTCCTCTGTCGCAAACAGCTTCTTCCACTGCCGACCAGTCTTTGATCGAGTGGTTTTGCATTCTCCAATCGCCCCTGCAGTCTCTTCCTCGCGCCATTGCCTGGGCCTCCCCTGCGAGCATCGATCATCGTGGTCAGCCCCTCTCTGCCCGCGAGCAACTCCGTCGCCGTTTGTTTCACCGTCAACCCCACGATCCCAGCGCTGCCCACCTCTACGATCGTCAGCTTACCGTGCACTGTGCGCAACAACACCGGTCGTCGATCTAATGTGCGCTGTGGGTAGCAGCATCGCTGTGCACCCTTCCAATCTCCACTACAAGCAACAGCTTCCCATCGGCCATCGCTACCCTGCCGAGAAGGTACCTGTCACGCTGAGAAGGTAGTATACATCCTATGATAAATACCTTATTTATCATTGCAGTTTCATTTCTTGGACCCAGTAATAGTGATTGAGAAAATTTTATCAAGACCATTCATTATACTTTCCTTTAATGTTGTCAGAAAGATTTTGTCAAGACAACTATTATCTAACTCGTTAGCTATTCAAAATGTTTTACTAAACTATGATTCACAATGGAACCAATAATCTGTGTACACAAATTGATAATTCTCAATAATAATATCAATATACCATGCTTGCTACTCTATGATGGTTTTGATCTGAATCCTGGTGTGGGCTTATGTGTATGATTCAACCTTTTCTTTTCTTGTTTTTTTTATATCTATCCTACATTTTATTTTCAAAATGTTAGGCAGCGAAACATTTTTTGCATGTAAACATATAAGTTGGATTAGCCTTCAATTAGAAGTTGAAGGAAGTGTCTTTTTTTCTACATTATGGCCTTTGAGGTTGTCATTTTTAATTCAGTTTGGTCTTTGGTTTTGTCATTATATACTCGTCAACCTTGTTCATGAATGCCCAGGGAGCCTTGTCATTCTGGAACTTAGATTACAGATTATATTCTTGTCCTTTTTCCTTCTATTGGTTGTGATTGGAAGGATATTATCCATTTTGATGCCGTGTTCATCTGTTGAGAAACCTCTTTTATTATGAAGAGGTGTAATCATCTTACGAGCTTCAAACTGCAGGATGACTTGTAAGTTCTTTTGCTATCATCTTCATTATTCTTTTCCCTTGTTCTCCTTTTATTCCTTTCAGAAACAATATATTTCTTTTGGAACTCAACTTGATTGTGTTCATCATGGACATAAATTGTCATAATGGATTGTCACTGTGACAATAACACTGAGACTACCTCTTGTCCAAACTCCAATTGAGTTTCTAGCTCATTTCCAAGTTCACAACTCGCCTTTAAACTTGTTAGATGATACTGAGAATTTAAATCACATTACGCTAGAGCATACTTATGAAAATCAACGTCAGACTCTCCCAGACGGGGGGGTGTGGAATAGCAACATTTCGGGTTAATACATGGCCCGTAGGCCCGCAATAACAACAACATATATGTATGAAAACAAAAACTACACAAGACACAGCGGAAACATACTACAACAATAGGATATCAATCCCACACATGCATACCGGTATGACTAACACAACACAACAACACATAACCTCGACAAAATCCGAATATACAATATGTACATCAAGAAAACTCCAAATACGGACGCAAAAGCCCAAATACACACGGGAGCCTCGGAGGTGAGATGAGACGATGTCAGCCGGCGATGCTCCAATGTCATCACGAAGTCTTCTCCCTGTTACCTGGGCGACAAAAAACCCAGGGTCCGCGGGGGGTGGTGAGTAAAACTCAGCAGATAATAGAAAACATGTATATATATATAATATCACATGTATTTCGACAACATAATCTAGATGTACAACAGGTATATCAGCATAGTATATAAATACAAGCATATACCGTCTAACTGAATGAACAACATAAAAATGCAGACATACCTGAAGTCTGCCACGCTACTCTGATCCAACCTGAACATATATCCAACATATATATATATATATATAACAGGAAGAGTAGACCAACTCAAAATATACTCTAGCTACAGGTCAAGGTATCTAGGGTCTGTCCAACACATACCAATATCCGACTCAATCGTATAATAAATGTAAGAGACATGCATGAATATGATGTCCACCCAAATGCAGCAAGCATAGTACAAACAAATGCAACATCACAATAATCATATATATATAGACTGTATCCATATATATATTAATCTCAACCATCCATATATATATATACATACATATATGTATCTATATATGGTAATATGCAAAGTGCCATCAGATATGACAATGCGGCATGCATGGACAGAGGCCGGCCGGCAATGACTGATCAGAGGCGATGACGAGCGAAGAGAAGACGCCGACGCTAAACTCCAACGGCGATCTGCGATCGGGAGAGGACATCGCGGATGTGGACGGCGAGGTCGTCGAGCTGCTTGCGCAAGGAGGCCGACGGGTTGGGATGGGAGAGATCGATGGAATCACTCGCGTGGCTTGCGCAGCAAGCGGCGGCGAGGGGACGGCTGATTCTCCTTCTCGGTCTCGAGATCTCTTCGGGAGAGGCTGACGCTGGCTGGAGATTGACGAAGCCTCCTCACGCCGCCGGTCGCAAGCGAAGAAGTCGGGAGAGAAGGGGAATCGCGAAAGGGGGAGGGAACGGCTTAATCGGGAAATCAGGGAAAACGGAAGGTTTATAAAGGTTTTTAATTAAACCTATTAATTCTTATCCGATCGTCTAAACAGGCTTTACAAAAGCCTATCCGCTTTATCGCCATAAAATATCCATAAGACCTCCGTTTAAATCCAGAAAAATTTCTAAAAATTCCTGAAAAATTCACAAGATATTTTATCAATTACTGAGGAATATTTTTATATATATATTTTTTTCTCCAATATTTTACATTCTCCCCCACTTATAAAAAATTTGGTCCCCAAATTTCGTACTTAAATGTAAGAACCAATTCAAGAGACTTCTTGAACTACTACATGCCTCAAGTGAACAAATGAGGATATCGAGCTCGGATAGTATCCTCCAGCTCTCACATAGTCTCCTCATCGGTATGATGTTGTCATCCAACTTTTATGAGTCGGATGGTTTTCGTTCCATAATTTTCGTTCATTACGACCCAGGATCCACCCTGGAATCACCTCGTAAGTCACATTAGACTGAGGTAGAATCGGAACCTCTTTCAGAATATGGTCAGATCACGACACGTATTTCCTCAGTATAGAGACGGGAAATACGTTGTGAACACCCACAAGTGTCGGAGGTAAAGCCAACCGATAAGCTACACCTCCATAATCCACGACACAAGATCTGAATAGATCCTCCAACATCTAAATGATACACTCAGACTGTTCATCTATTTGCGGATGAAACATTGCACTAAGCCGAAGCTCTATACCCATAGTCTAGTGCAGACTCTGCCAAAATTGTAAGTTAAAATGCGGATCTCTATCAGATATAGTACTCAAAAGTACCTCACGCGATCTAATAATCTTTCGACAATATAACTCTGCCGGAACGATCCAATGGGTACGACCCACGAATAGGAAAGAAGTGAGCTGATTTGGTCAGCTGATCCACAATCACCCAAATCGCATCACGTCCTTTAAGGTTCTAGACAATCCCGTAACGCAATCAATCGTGATATGCTCCTACTTCCATTCCGAAATCGGAATTTTCTAGAGCAATCCAGCGAGTTTCTGATGTTCAGCCTTCACTTACTAGCATAGTAACATCGAGCAGCAAAATCTGCTATAACTCTCTTTATACCATTCCACCCGTATAAACGTCTCCAATCTCGGTACATCTGAGTACCGCCAAGGTAGATAACCCATCTCGAATGATGTGCTTTCTGCAGCAACTCTTTCTTAAACACTGCAACTGCGGAACCCACAATCCTTATCAGAGATGGGGAATTATTTTCTCAAAAGAGAAATCCATCAACCTTTCAAGATCCCCTCTACCACACACTCTGTAATTGCATGGAAGACTATAGCGATCAAATCTCGCAAATTACAACTATTCGCGTTCCAGCAACTTTATACTAGCTACCCAGTAGTTAGTTAAAATCTCATGAGCATTCCTGCTCCATATATCCATAAATTCAGACAATAACTACTAAAGTCACGTCATGTATATGACAGACTATCTCGTAGTTTATTAACTGTCGTAGGCATAAGATATGCCTCATTCATCTGCATCGGAATCATTTCGATCCCTGAAACGACGCATCTGCGTACATCATCCCTTTTTATCCACTCCGGAAGGATTAACTAACTCGTGTAAAGTTAACGCCGTAGGTCTTATTTGGTTTCACGACTTACTAAATGATTTCCATCATCACCTTTGTCAAACAAGTCTGTGGTATAGTAATGCTAAGTCATTCTATCCACATCTACAGTACTAACCAAAACATACAAGGAAAACCACCATCTACGATGGTCGAGTGCGCAACTCCAACTACCAAAATCAACAGTGGCTAAGTTACACGACTCCAACAACTACAAAAGGATCCAATCATGTTCAGGATACACGATTCTCAAATTCTGTGATGACTAAATCGTTAATTTGTCTAAAAACTTTATCAAAACTCATACAATTCATACCAAGTATGAAATTATTGTCTCCACAAACCTGCATCCCCTTTACTCTAAGCTGATGATATATATTAATCGTCATAACGACCATGATAATCGTATGACATCACGTCACTACAATATTCCAGTCGTAAATCAACCTTAGAGTATACACAGGTGTCCTTTGCTGATCTAAACAGCTCATTTATCCTCAACGTAGGATATTTACTTTCAACAATTTGACCATCCGTAAGGATATGTCTACAGCAAAAGTATGTCTATCAAAGTCTAAGGGTATCCCTTGACTTCTTAATTATTGATCCACATCTCACCAGACGGTAGAGATACCACCGACCCACAAGTCGATGTAAAGGACCCTTCTAATCAACTAAGAATGTTCTAGACAAAGATACCTGTAAACTACAAGTATCTCTCATATATTAACTCAGAGGGTAAAACTAGAGTAATACCCTGAACGATGACATATCTGTCGAACCGATCCCAAAGGCTCCACACAGGTCTCGGCCTTTCTCCGAAGAGAATAAGATCAGATCCAACAATCCGCGACAAAACAGTCGCATTTCTGCGATGAATGATCCAAGGATTCTTTCCCAGATCATCTAATCCATCCCTAAATCCTACGAGCTACAACTGTAGAATACTGAATAGATACGACCTTCGTCGTATACTCTCTCTTCTGCACTAAGCAAAACACATCTGGAGGTAACTGCTTGTTGTTGTCTGCTAAGTCTTCTACAATGTCTTCTGTTGATGCTGCCTCTGTGCTGATCTCTACTGAAGGGGAGTATCAAGGAACTCTAACCACTCCTAGGGTAGTAGGTCGCTGCTGATGAGATAACCCAATCTTCTATGTTGATCTCTACTGTCGAGATGATGCATCTTCCTTCCGGAACACCATTGGTAGTCTTCAAATGAGTCTTCAAAGGATAGCTCCCCAAATATACTGGTTGCTCACAATAGCAACAAATGAACTGATCCAACGAATATCTGACTTCACTTGTCTTCGTGATCTGCACTGCACTCACACAATCCCTTCGAAGTCTTTGTTCTGACTTTGCTGATATCCACGAGAACCTTCTGATGATCTGCGATTGGTCTTCTATAATCGGAAAGTAGCCTCAAGGCCTCTGACTCCGATCTTGCTCCTTTTGTCCAACATTCGGAGGCTTCTTACTCCAATATCTGACTTGCAATATCTTATCGATCTTCATCTCCTAAACACTTATACGGAGTCATTCCTAAACTCCTGTCTCAATCCAATGTCTTTCAGCAGGATCTGGTAGAAGATCCCGACATCCTAATCCAACTATAAGCCAATAGCTCTGGGCGACTTAAATCATCCTTTCATCTTCTTGAGCTATTAGGTGGTCGTAACCTCCACAAGTCTCACGACTCTGCACAGTACATTGTTACTAACCAATCACCCTTTCTTGAAGCTCAAGAATCCCTTATAATGTGTCACTAAAAGTGACACGGGGAAATACACTCTTTCAACATCACTAAACCATGATCAAGTGATATATTATTTCCCGAAGATTATTTTCTGCATTTATCACCAAATACTGGCTTGACCCCGATAATGGTATGCAATTAACTCTACTTCCTCGGTATAACATGAGTTAAGTACTTAAAAGTACTCTCAAAGTTATACAACTCAAGATTTAACAACTTCGTAGATAAAATCCTATGAAACTCCATAACCTATATCTCGTGATCAACAATAGTTCATAAGCTCATTACCCACAGGTAATGATCCGACTAGCACAGTTAGTGGAAATCTCTAAGACTGTAGTCTCTGATTTCCATAATAAATGTGACGACTTGGCCCCTGTTTTCCAACTCGGTATCAGTCGGCTCTCAGAGGTAAATCACCTCCTCGACACAGGTTCAAGACTCACCGACTCAACAGGTCGTTCCCGTGGTCAACTCATACCACGATTACGAATAATAACCAACACACTATAGGTTATTCCCTGGTATAAGCATCTAAATGCATAGCCAACATAACCGGAAGTATAAACCCTAAAGGTCACTCCGGTTGGTCGCCTCGATGGACGACCCCTACTACAAGTCTGCACAGGTGTCATAACTATATTGTATACACCTACTGATCAAGTTTAGATAAATACCTACTAGACCATAAGTTATCAGGAATTCTTACCTCGTGCTGCTTGGAGCTCAGGCCGCTGTCCATCTCATCTCAGAAAACCAAAACCGAATAAATCGACTCCCGAGAATCCAAGACTCGACACAAAAACAATATTGTATGGCATCGCAGAACCTTGGGCTCTGATACCACTAAAGTTGTCACGCCCCGAGAGCATACCGAGCCGAAAATCAAACGGACGGCACCTCCCCTGTACGTGGCAACATTTCGGGTTAATACATGGCCCGTAGGCCCACAATAACAACAACATATATGTATGAAAACAAAAACTACACAAGACACAGCGGAAACATACTACAACAATAGGATATCAATCCCACACATGCATACCGGTATGACTAACACAACACAACAACACAGAACCTCGACAAAATCCGAATATACAATATGTACATCAAGAAAACTCCAAATACAATACACGGCGGACGCAAAGCCCAAATACACACGGGAGCCTCGGAGGTGAGATGAGACGATGTCAGCCGGCGATGCTCCAATGTCATCACGAAGTCTTCTCCCTGTTACCTGGGCGACAAAAAACCCAGGGTCCGCGGGGGGTGGTGAGTAAAACTCAGCAGGTAATAGAAAACATGTATATATATATAATATCACATGTATTTCGACAACATAATCTAGATGTACAACAGGTATATCAACATAGTATATAAATACAAGCATATACCGCCTAATCAATGAACAACATAAAAATGCAGACATACACAAGTGCCACGCTACTCGATCCAACTCGAACATATATCCAATATATATATATATATAACAGAAGAGTAGACTAACTCAAAATATACTCTAGCTTGTGTCAAGGTATCTAGGGTCCATCTAACACATACCAATATCCGACTAATCAGATAACAAATGTGTAAGAGAAATGCATGAATATGATGTCCACCCAAATGCAGCAAGCATAGTACAAACAAATGCAACATCACAATAATCATATATATATAGACTGTATCCATATATATATTAATCTCAACCATTCATATATATATATACATACATATATGTATCTATATATGGCAATATGCAAAGTGCCATCGATATGACAATGCGGGCATGCATGGTCATGTCGCCACACCTAAAGCTACCACGACCCGTGTGGCCTCTGGCTCGAGCATGACAACTGTCCCAACTCAACACCAACCACTACTCTCGAGTGGCCGAGTGGGCAGTATGATCGAGTAGCATATAAGCGTAAAGAGCAAGCTACACGATGGGGGTCCCTACTGTTGGTCACTCCGACAGTCACTACCCATGAGTGGTCGAGTACCACACACGCAGGACTACGACACGCAAATCCAACTACCACCGTCTATAGTGGTAGAGTGTGGCACCTCAATGCTCTGCCCTCACACCGGTTACTCCTCCTATGAGTAACCGTGGAGGCAGGATGACTGGCGACCCTCTCAACCACAAGGGAGACCTCGTCGCCAGCGTGCATGTAAATGCATGAATGCAATGTCTCACATACAGACATCCACCATAGACTCTCTATCCTGTAGAGAGTCATACCAATCTACTCGACGCACTCTCTATCCTGTAGAGAGTCGTACTCAACTGATCATAATACTCTATCCTGTAGAGAGTCATACTAATCTACTCGACGCACTCTCTATCCTGTAGAGAGTCGTACTCATCTGATTATAACAAGCTAGGACCACCGGTCCGTAGCGATACCCTAAGTATCATTCCTCTGACCATTTACACAACACATGTTCGGTGGTAACATACAACCTAAGGGTACTAGAACTAACCCTAGGTTAAAGTCATTATCTACCTACGGATGACCTTTTTGCCCAATGTACAATCAGGTTGTCATCCGGACTTTACCATTTGCACTTAACTTAAACAAATTCTAAGTTACTTGCATCACCTATATGTATAACTCCTAATCATGGTAAAATAAACATGATATCAGCAATAGAGTTAATAGCCAACGGTAAAGGATCAAGCATACGATAAAAAGAACAGGGTCAAGGAAATATGAACACCTAACATGCTCATATCAAAGACTAAATCTGAATGAAATACAACTACCCAGACAAGGTGTCACGCCCCGAGAGTATGCCGTGCCGAAAAGCAAACGGACGACATCTCCCCTGTACGTGGCAACATATCGGGTTAATACAAGGCCCGTAGGCCCACAACAACAATATATAAATGGACAATACCAAACAATATATCCACAACAACACAAGAGGTGCGCACCGGTGCGACTCTAACATACTACACACAACAACGTACAAATCCACAGCAAGATACAACACTGATTATACATGGTCATAATATAAAATAACAGCGGAAGCAAATACGTGGAAAACCCCAAATGTTCGGTGTGAGATGGGATCAGCTGGCGGAGCTCCAAACGTCCAAGGAATCTTCTACCTGTTATCTGGGCGACAGAAAACCCAGGGTCCAGGGGTGGTGAGTATAACTCAGGGGTAATATATAGAAAGTGCATGAACAACATATAAGGATAGATCTACAAGTATACATGTGAAGATCTACAGGTATACAGCATGAGTCCAATAGACATACAGTCATATCCAACTCTAATAACAAGTAACTACAGTAAAATCATACTCAAGGTATATACTAAACTGATCAACTGAACATAAAGTAATGTACCAACGTACCTGACGGTCTGTAACGCCATATGCTAGATCATCCTGAACAGGTATACTATAACAGAACCATATAACGTACCAGGTCAATCACATACCTGACCAATACTCAGACATATGAACAGTATATGATCACCTGTATAATAACCCGGTCCGTACCACACAATGACATGATGCTAATCAAATGCATATAACAGTCTGAATCAACGCATGTATCATGCTCAACACATAGCAGTAAATAAAATGCAAATGACATGTATCATGATGAACAAGCATGTGCAACAATCATAGCTCAATCAAATGCAGCATCTCACAGGCATATGTAAAACATATATCAAATACATGCATACATATATATATCTGCAATGCATATGCATGGTCATGCCTGCGCACCCCACTCGCTACCATGACCCCAGTGTGACCTAGGTGGCAGGACATGACAACTATCTCAACTCCAGCTGGCACCACTCTCGAGTGACCGAGTTGGGTAGTATGAAACAGTAGCTAGCCCGCCATAGAGCTATATGCTACCCACACGGGGGTCCCTGCTACTAGTTGCTCCGTCCCTACCTAGGAGTAGACGAGCACCGCACCCAGGACAACTGCACATCACACGACCACCGCCTATAGTGGGTGAGTGCGCTAACTACCACTCCGCATGCGGTGGCGCGATCTCCACTACCACCATCCATAGTGGCCGAGAACGGCACGCAGCAACAATGCTCGCCTCAACCTCAGAACCACTACCCCGAGTGGCCGAGGAAGCGGGATGAGTGACTCGTCTCAACCACAAAGCGCAGACCCGATCGCCAAGATGCATGAAATGTAATGATGCATAGCTTACACACAAATCCTCGCAACACTCCCTAACTCACGGGGAGACCTAGTCAACCAAAAGTCAACTATGCAAGGACTATAATCCATAAGACTTTCTCTATCACACAAAGTCATACACACACCGATACCAACCATGCTAAGACCTCTAGTCAAGGCGAGATACCATCGACCGTCCATATAACCATACTCAGGCACACAATCCATAATGGATATACCATCACGCTAGGACCTCTAGTCCATGGTTACATACTGACACCCATACACTTATCCATGCACAGACAACTAGATCCACCATAAATGCAACACTAAAACGGATATGGTATAACAATCGACTCCATAATCCAAACCATCACCTAACCCTAGTGATGTAATACAGCAACCTAATCTGAAGTCACAAAGATAAACCTAACCACTTGTACTTACTGAACATCCATCAGCTAATATATAATAGAGTTTATAATTCCTATCCGTGCTAGATAATCAATGAGTAACAGAGTATATATCTCAAAGGTCAAGGCAGTACAAGCATATGATTAAATAAGAGTGGATTTAAGGTAAACAGGTATAAACATAACTCCAAGATCATGCACTGGAATTGATCAAAACTACCGGACCAGGTAGATATTACCCACCTGATACGAAGCTCGAATAATGCTCACGGCCACGGACCTGCTACGTATCACACACCTGCACAATAACAACAATCATGGTTAAGTACAAGTATCCAACAAACATAGGAACTAACACTACATCGTTCCTATACTCACATCCTTTCCTCGTCTACGAGGTAGAAACTCCAATTAACCCAATTTGATACACCAAAACCAAATTCGCTCCCAAATCAACAAGATCACTATATAGATCTAAACAACACTCTAAACAGGGTTGTAATAGAAGCTCACAACTGTGCCCAATACACATCACAACTCCTTCAATAGCCAGGAACAGATCACTTCACACTCGATCCACAACTCTAACATCACCATAGCCACTCAATTCACACACACACCATCGTTCACAGCCATGGCAGCTCCATCATTTACAGTAACACCCAACCATGAGCATAACCAGATCATCCACACAATCAATTAAAGGAAAATCAAATTAAACAATTCTCAACTCAATCGGCACAAACAACTTCACTGATCTGAGCCAATCACCAACTACAACGAAACAACAACTCCAAGATTACTGCACAACACAAATCTAGCATTCCCAACTCAACTTCGATCACCCACTGCCTCCCTTAGCGTCTGCCCAATCATCGATTGCCAACCAGCGGTATTCCTCCCCAATCCACTCTGTTAACCGGCGAGATTCTGAGTTTTGATCAGAAATTGCATCAAGCAGACAAATCTAAACCAACATCAAGGAAAACAACAACCCTCACCTAGCTACCACCGAGATCAGCCGGAGTACAGTCACTGTCGATCCAAGCTCCCAGCCACATGCGCATTCACCGTTCCAGCTCGCGATCGAGATGGCAGGCGACAGCGCAAGTGCAGACCTCCGACGCGACGATGGCAAGCTGCTGTTGTCGAATCGGAAAAGAAGGCACGACCCGCGGAGACTAGCCGACACATCTAGCTATGGCGGAGATCGGGCAGAGACAACCAACTGATGCGGCGAGGTCAAGCTCGCTCCAGCGTCGGCGGTATCAGATCGGCCGATGCTGCTGCTACAGGCGTTCGACGAAAATGGGAAAGGCGACGGCTGAGATGGAGAAAGGCGATGGCGAGCCGATCTTGAGCGTCGACGGTGGCAGATCGACCTCACAGCGAGCAGGGCCGACGGAGGTTGGCGCTTGCGGCATCCGACGAAACTGGCGACGACGAGCAGCTCCGACAGCGGCAATAATGCGGTAGAAAAGGCAAGGCAACAGATTCCCGAGCTCGAGCAGTGGAGATTAGGAAGAAGAACCGATGGGAAGAAGCTCGGAGAGAAGGCATTCGCGCCAGAGAAGAATCGGCGTCACCAGAGAGAAGAAGAAGAAGGAATCGCGCGATCGGAAAGAAAAATCGCGATTTGAGGGAGAAGTTGCGGCTGGGAAAAGAAAAGGATGAAAACGGGTCGGATCGGGTCAACCCAAACTGGTTCAGGTCCAATCCAAGTTCAGCCATCTAGTCCAAGCCCATTTCAAGCCCAACAGGTTTTAGCCCAATTTCAGCCCAATCCGAAACCAGCCCAATGGACTCAATCCAACTAGCTAATCCACCTCATTAGCCCACTAATTAAGCCCAATTAATCCACTAATTAAACCCAATTAATTAAAGGGTTAAATTTAATTTATTTTTTTTTCGTATTTTACACCAGGTAGGAAATTACCCACCTGTTAAATAGCTCCGCTCGCTACCCAAGCGTACAAGCATCTGTCACTAATCAAAGTCCTGCAAGACAACATGAACAAATATTAAGTTCTATTTTACAACAAGTGATCGAATCGAATGCTACATGACTTCGTATCCCGATCAACTAGATTGATCTAGTTATCCACTATAAAAGATAAGATTTGATCTGAACTTACCCATCGCAGTCCCTTCAATCTGAACACTTCACATCCTGCCATCGAAGGAGCAGGAAACAAACCTTGCTAACATCGCCTAGAACCCATTACAAACCTTCATGAAAACTACTCCTTGCATCCATAATTCAAGAACAGAACAAAGAAAACATCACAGCTGTAAATACAGCTTACCTGTCTTAGAAATCTCTCGGCAGTCCCCCACCCCTTTCCTCCCCTATTCAAAGTTATATCGGATCTATATTTCCAATTGATCCACTGATCATGCAGTCTCAATTTATAGCAACAAAAGGATGAACGGAATTACCCGACATCAATGGGGTTGATTTGTGGATCTTATCTCAAACCCTCGCGGACTGCCCCGAAGCTTATTGTGGTGGAGATCGATGAGATCAACTGTCGACAGAGGCATACAACGGCGACCATGGCGACCAGTGAGGGAGGGAAGGCTGTCGGAGTTTACTGTCGTCTGGATCGACAGATCGAACAAGGGCACGGCAAGGAGATGGTGGCACGCGGCTGATCTGCTCGCTCGGGAGAAAAACAGAGGAAATCAACGACTCCCTCACCAAAAATGGACTCGCTCTAGGCCGACTGGGCGCCGGCGATCGAAAAGGAGCCCGCGGCTGGCTTGAGGCTTGCGTTGGCTGGAGGCCAGCCGACAATGACTGATCAGAGGCAATGACGAGCGAAGAGAAGACGCCGACGCTAAACTCCAACGGCGATCTGCGATTGGGAGAGGACATCGCGGTTGTGGACGGCGAGGTCGTCGAGCTGCTTGCACAAGGAGGCCGACGGGTTGGGATGGGAGAGATCGATGGAATCGCTCGCGTGGCTTGCGTGAGGCCAGCGAGGCAGGATTCTCCTTCTCCTTCTCGAGATCTCTTGAGAGGCCGAGCGGGCCGAGATTGACGAAGCCTCCTCACGCCGCCGGTCGCAAGCGAAGAAGTCGGGAGAGAAGGGGAATCGCGGAAGGGGGAGGGAACGACTTAATCGGGAAATCAGGGAAAACGGAAGGTTTATAAAGGTTTTTAATTAAACCTATTAATTCTTATCTGATCGTCTAAATAGGCTTTACAAAAGCCTATCCGCTTTATCGCCATAAAATATCCATAAGACCTCCGTTTAAATCCAGAAAAATTTCTAAAAATTCCTGAAAAATTCACAAGATATTTTATCAATTACCGAGGAATATTTTTATATATATTTTTTTTCTCCGGTATTTTACATAAACCATTTGAGTTTGTCCATCTTGTAATATGCTAATTACTTATTTACTATGCACCGAGAGAACTGCAGATATGAACTAGTTATATAGTCAACAAAATAAAATTTTCAGCATTATGTACTGGTATAGGAAATAGTGATAAGTTTTTTTTTTTTTTGCATAAGTTGCATACAACTAATATAATTTCCTATTGGAAAATTATAATGGGCACATCTCATGTTCGAGTTGTCTAAATTAAACTTGGAGCAAACATAATTTGTAAATTGTATGAAGGTTTGAAATCTCATTCTGAGTTGGGGTATTAATACCGAGCATGAATGTTATATTGTCAAGCTTGAGTTGGTGCCTTGATGTAATATAACAATCTTTCTGTTATGTTTAAATATAAATGTAAACTAAAGTGATGAAACCTTGCAAGAACCCAGCTGAACATCAATTAGAAATATAACAAAATTTAGGCACTCTGTTTCAATTTTGGGAATGTTTATGAAAATATTTGACTCTTGCTAAACAAGGCTGCAACATTGATTCACTTTGTCTTCTTTTTGATTATTTTTTTCAGAGTTGGCGAGCATGCTTCCCAAAGTTGGATGTGATAAAGTGCAACAATCGATATGGTCAGTCAAATTTCTTTCTAAAATCAGTTAGCATATATAATTCATTTTATCTATTATGTGAAGAAATGACAACCTTCATTTGGGAAGTTGTTGGCTTAATGACTTTTGTTTCCTATATAAATTGAATGCTCAGGTGTTTAATTGTCATATGCATATGTTGTAGTAGTTGATTATGTTTGTTTCATATTGACAAATCCCTTTTTTTAAACACGAAGATTTACCATTAATTAATACTTGGTAAATTATATTAGACCATAGATTGTGCTTTTACTGTCTTATTCTTATAGTTATTATTTTAATAAACATAAATTATGTTTTTAGCTTACAGGACTATTTAAGAACCCTATTACTCTTATGTGGAAAGGTGGTGGATGTTCCTTAGTAGAGATTTATGGACTTGACGTTGGATGGGGACAGGTGTGTTATTTACCATGATTTTAATAAAATAATTTGCAATCATAATCTTGCCTTTTGTTGATTTGCTTTTGAAATGATAAATCATATATATATTGCCATATTGGAATCACTTAATTCAAGTTTGCAGTATATATTCAAAGTCATGTAACAATTATTAGTTATTAATCATTTTGCATTCTTCTGTTATTTCTTAATTAAAATATTGTTTTTGTAGAACTTTTTCTTAAGTACATTTGAGTAGAAATACATAAAGCATATTCATTTTCTCTCCTACCCTGCCTCTCAACCTCTCAATGTTGCATTGTTTGAACAAATTGGATATGATGATTTTCATGCTTCCACTTAAGTATGATAAATTCCATACTGCACTATTTGTTGGATGATAATGTTCATGCTGCACTATAACGTAAAACTAATTATTATTGTAATGTTGAAAAATTGTAATACTAAGAAGGTGCTAAATGTCTTTTAATATTTATCATTTATCTCTTATTTTTATTATTATCTCTTGTTTGTTGAAATTAAATTGTAGATTTAATATTTTGTATATCAAGATTTCTAAATTCTTTTAAAGATCTAATTGTGATGTTCTTTTTTTTTTGTCTATTTATTGTAGGTATTGGAGATTTGCAGCTAAATTGATTTGTTGGAGTTTTTGTGAATGTCAATATTTTGCATACGAAGACTAGCTTTAGAGAAATATTCTCTTTTGATGTAAATGAATATTCATTTTACAAATTTAATGATGTATATACATTCATTATGAATTACTGGATGATTTTTAATATATATGGTGTTTTGATTTTTATTAGTATTCATTAATATATATTGTATAAGTAATAATGACTAAATCATCATTAAACAATTAAACGATAATAAATTATTAATGATAATACATATATCCGTCGTTGTTGTTATTAACGACGGTACATATAACCATCGTTGTTGTTATTAACGACGGTACATATGACCGTCGTTGTTGCCATTAACGACGGTATATAAATCCGTCGTTAATATCAATAACGACGGTAGTTAATACCGTCGTTAAAACTCATTAACGACGGTACTTTTATTCCCGTCGTTAGTCTTTTCCCGACGGGGCCTTTTAGCGACAACTTCCTACGGTATTTAATACCGTCGTTAAAACTCATTAACGACGGAAATTGACTTTTTAACGACGGGAAATCCCGTCGTTAAAAGGCTCATTTTTAGTATGAATAAACTTATTTATTAATTTATATAAATTTGGTTGTCAAAAATAGTATATATAAAAAATATATATCCGTGGATAATTTTATAGATTTTTTTTCTTTCCAGATCTATATTCATAATATATTAAAAATAAAAAAATAATATAAATTTCATGCCTGAATTAATAAAAATCTAACATAAATTATAAAAATAATAATGCTGATATATAATTTAGCTTATTAAAAACTTGAATAATATTAATGTTCACAAGCTTAAATTAATTCAGCTCAAGTTCTACATAAGCTCGATAAATAAATAAGCTTCAACACAGTTAATTAACTTTAGCTTGTATTTATTTTCTCTAATTCTCATGACATTTTCATGTTCTGGCTAGCTGCTAATAACTTTCACGAAGCTTTGCAAAAGAAAGATGCTACAAGAGAAAGAAAAGTGGAAAGATTTAAAAGGCGTTTACGACAGAGAAGACAGACAGACTGAAGCATGCAGGGAGAAAACTTAGGAGCTAAGAATGGTGCCAAGAAAGATCGATCAAATCTTAGACAATGAGACGACAATCCGCATCAGTCATCAGAGAAGGTTCTCCTTCACAGGAGATGGGAGGAACGACAGCTGTAAAGATCCAACAGCCTTAACAATTAAAGCGTGCGCAGTGTTAAAGATCCTCCGTCCTTATCGCAGCATGTAGCTCCCTATGATTCTTCTGCCTTCTACTGTTGCCATGGCATCCTATGAAGCATATGGAAATTAAACCATGCAATATTACTGCACTCTTTTCGTACAAGTTCTTGCCTGATGGATGGGAGGAGAAAGAGGAATGAAGGCAGCTATAGGGACTGATCAGTGAAGAAGAAGATTTCTGCAAAGATTTCAGTGGAAACGAGTGGAGTTACGTTAATCGAATGCTGCTGTAGTTGTCTTATGTACTGCGATCGAGATCTGTGCAAAAATTATCGCGTAATGTTCTTCATTTATTGGATTATATTAATTGCGCGACTGAATTTTAATTAATCCTGTAAATTTACACTCGTTTAATTTCTTCCATATATTCCTCCTTTTCTTGTTCCTTTTCTCAATTAACTGATATCGAATGCCAACGTTGGAAAGTTTTAATTAATACTGTAATTTCGGATTCAGCTTAACGATAGTTTACACAGTGAAATTAATCAGAACACGACGAGCTATAGCATGCATGGAGTTTTATTCATCCGGAAGGAGTGCACAAGAAAGAAACAAGAAACACGATCGATGATCGATGACGATGATGACGCATGATGGAGATCACTTAAACAATGATGGCCTGCCGCTCGGAGTCCGTGGACCTGGAAGCGTAGAATCTAGCAATGAAGTCCGAGGCCTTCTCGTCCACGTCCGGAGCGCCGAACCAGCCGCCGTGGCCGCCGTCGTCGTCGCTCGGCCTTACCTTCCGCGCGTGCCGCTGCTCCCACTCGGTGGCGCCTGTGGCTTCCTGATGATCAGCTTCTCTCTTCGGCCGACCAAAGCAAAGGCCGCAGAAGGACATGGAAGAAGAGCACTTCTTGCCTCCCATGGAGTGTGCTGCTGCCTGCTCCTTCCCCACCTTCGTTTGTACCTGGAGGAAGACAAGCTTCGCCATGGCGCAATTTATAAGGGCTGATCGGTGGCGATCGATCGAATGATTCTTAACAGGAAAAAGAAAAGAAATGATCGTGAAGCTTTCAGGTCGAAGTTAATTATCTGTCTGCTCTCCCTTTATTCGAAGCAGCAGACGAATGGAGCTTAATTTTAACTAGTTCTCTCCTTGCTGATGCCTCTGGCCGGAATCTAGACTCCCTATTGCTTAAGTAGAATGCAACATGTAAAATTTTTTTAGGCAAAAATCGATAAAGCACCTTTTCTTAGTTAAAAATCATACTGTTCTTCGAATCAACATTTTAACATTTTATATTTTTCATTTTATTAAAAAAAAATAGTGATATTTGAGAGACTGAGTGAACACTTTATCGATCGCTTACTATAGTCCACGAGCTAATGATCATATTTTTATTAAGCAGTTGTAATGTGGTTGTTATAGTGTGTTAAAATAAGATTTCCCTACTTAAAATTATTATTATTATTATATATATATATATATATATATATATACGTTTTTGTTTCGATTGAAAGTGTGGGATGAGCATAGCTTCGCAAATAGGTCGAACACGAATCGAGTCGTTGTTGGATAGGTGCTTCCTTATTTGGCCCTCGACCCAACAACTAACCAGGCCGACAACCCTCCGAGCCCACAAGTGATCGAGTAGCTACGAACAATAAAGAAAGTTAGAAGGAAGTCGAGAGGAACTTTGACTAAATCCTCCCAATATTTAAGTCAAATATCGCCAAAATTGAAAGAAGAGAAAGACTAAGTAGTAGAGAAAAAAATAGTATTATTTCCGAAACTAATTATCTATACGGACATACTTTTATATCAATATGAGAATAGAGAAAGAAAAGTTCCCTCAAGATGATCCGTTGATTAGAGCAGTATAGATATTGTTACAGATGAACAGGAATTGATTTTCGATGTATGATTTAAAATAATCCTCATATGGACTTAGAAGTTTCTTCATCATCATCAAGGGACCGATGATGAAAAGCGCTGAGGGAAAGTGAGTGTACTCATCTTTTACTACATAGAATAGAGAAAGAAAAGCTTCAATTGTACAATGAAGAAAGATAAATCATATGAGAAACTATGCCTCTGGATTCATTTGCCAGAATAGCAAAGAGTTTCTGTGTTCAAATAAAAATTTTAAATTTCATATCGAAAATCGATCTCTGCCTTAGATGGGATGGACCCGATGTGTCACGCTACCGTTTCGACCACATCAATTATATAAAAATATTGTTCATTAACTCGAATTTAAAATCATTTCCACTTGGTTAAGATTAGGTACTATTTTACCAAGTATTGCCTATAACGTTGATCAAGTTTTGATTAAATTAAAGTAATTTCTATCAAATTTAAATAATATCAATTAAATTAATAATAAAAAATATTTTAATATATATATTTTTTTACTAATTTTACTCTACACTCTGACCGCTACTTTACCATACTGAAATAAATAAAGAATATTTGAACATTGTTTTATTATTATTATTATTATTTACTTTTGATAAATACTACGCTAAGAAACAGTTTTTTTTTTAATTACCTCGGCAAACTACCATTCGATGCTATTTTATTTTATTTTTTTCGGTCTCTATTATATTTTTTTTTTTCACACAGTTAAAATTATCAAGGATCAATCTCATATAATTTTGACTACGCCCTCTGTCATTTTCTTCTGTCATCTAAAGTAGCTAGGTTCTGAGTATCAAGATCAAGCTATGCGATATATACGTACCTCCACATGTTGCCTGATCTTTTGTAATCTCTTTAACTTCAATGATTGTGAAAGAGCTTGCAAGGTAGAATATGAAAAGGAGAATTGTGGTCCTTTTTTCTCTCTTTGAATAAGTGCTCCATTCCCAGCACTGATTAATTAAGTTCGTCCAAGAGCATCCCCTTGCCTTGCCTTTCCTTTTGAACTGCAAGCTGTTCTCCTCTCGTATAAAATATAAAATCGTCATATTAGTGGTCTTCTTTGACTGTCTCTATTAATGGAAGAGGTAAATCAAGATTTCAGATAGGAAGTACAAAGAAAAGAGTCGGTCGATAGCTCATATATATAGAATTGTAAAAAATTTTATAGTGTTCATATTTGTTTAATAAGATAATCAAACCGAGCTAAGCTAAGCTTAAAATTAATCAAGGTATTGAAAAATTTATTCAAACTTGACTTGATTTTTTTTTAGAGATTGAGCTTGACTTGTTTGTTGGGTATCAAGCTTTAAGTTCGATTCAAGTTTGAATCAAACTTGATTCAAACTGGTGATTTATATTAACATTATCAAACTTTAATCTTGTTTGTTTATTTTAAATTTTTAATATTTTAATTCTTATTTATACATGAGTATAAATAAATTCATAGATAATTTTTAAATAAATTTGATCACGAATATTATTCACGAACACTGTTCATAAACATTAACACAAACCGAATATATATATGTTTAAGTTTATTTATTTAATTTACTAAGTTGTTCAAATTTATTTATTAATTGAACGAAAGTAAATATTAACTTTGTTCATAGATACTTGATTCATTTATAACTCTAATAGCTCAGTACGATGAAATTCTCAAAAATTCCCACTTAAGAATTATTTTTTTCCTCTCAGGACAATATGCAGTGTGAGTGAGAATAAGGCACGAGATGTTTTGGCCATGCACAATTAGTGAAGCAGATGAGCTCCAGATATCCCACTTTACTTTCCATTACGTACACTTTCCCTCTTTGTGCTCCTCCTTTAATCCATATTAAACCATTCTTGCCCTAATCACCTTCATTTAAAACTATATTAGTGGAATCCTAATCATTAGGTGGCTCTTTTCGTGGGATATGATCAAATTATTCTCTCCTAATTCCTCAACTACGTGCTCATGATTTCACTAATTCTAAGATGATCGATTCAACTTCACAAAAAAAAATTATCAATCACTTGAATAGATTTAAAAGTACTTATAGTGGCCAACCCAATATCTCGGAATTTTTCATCCCACTGAGAAAAATATTTTGTAGGATATTATAATTGAAAATTGAATCGAAGATATCTAAAAGACTATGTGAGTATTCTATTGTTGCACCGTAGTGCAAGGACTATTTGCTCATGTTTAACTCATATGATCAAATTACTTCCCCACTTTTGATGGAATTTCAATTCATTATGGATCACGCTGAAAACATATGAATCGACAAATGATCTAGCTCGTAATCTTTACAACGAATATGCAAAAAGAAATGCAGGAGAAATGTCTTATTATTGTTGGAAGAACTTAAATATTGGAAACAAAATAAACAGTATGATCTTTCATAGGTACGATAGTGACAACTTTGAAATCTCAATCTAGACCCAGACCTTTCAGACCGTGGTCAACGATCAGTCATGATTTTTAAAAAATCGAACTGTCAATTTTTTTATAAAAAAAATAAAAAATAAAAATAAACGGTCATGATTTCGTGGCCGTTGATCATCAACGACCACGATTTCATGGCCGTTGTGCAACGGGCGACCCGCCAGGTCGGTCGGAACCGAACCCGACGGGTCGACCATTTTATTTTATTTTTTTTAAACAAAAATTTGTACGGCCACAATTTCGTGGCCGTTGTGCAACGGCCGACCCGTCGGGTCGGCCCGATTTGGACTCGGCGAGTCGGCCGTTAGAATATTTTTTTTAATGTTTTTTTCCTATAAATGCTCCTCCACTCCCTTTCATTTTTCACAAATCACAAATTCTCTTCTCTAATTCTCATTGTCTCATTTGCTCTCAAGTCTCAAGTCATATTTTTACAAATGTCTGGAGCCGGATCAAGTCGTAAGGGTGTGGTCGGTGCCAAAGGAAAGGGAAATAGCATAATGCCACCACCGCCCGAGTTCGAGTTCGAGCAAGACGGCGATTCACCTCAATTCGATATCGGTGACTATGATCTTGATATTTCCGGTGATAAATATCAAATACGTCATCATCATCAAATTCAATAAAGTAGGAGCAATACATCCAGTACGATGGCGGATTCTATGGCTACAAGACCAACTCGAGTGCCTCGCCCAGCATCCGATATCTTCACCAAATATTTCGAAAAAGTAATGCTCTCTTCTGGTGATATGCAAGCAAAATACAAATATTGTTCGAAATATTACAAATTTCAACAAGGAGGAGGTTACGTAACTTTTACTCGACACGTGGAGAGAAATCATTCGGTGGAAATTGGTATCGATCGTTCTCAAACTCAAATTCTGACATTCTCTTCTCAATCGGGTTGGGATAACGAATCTAAACTTTTTAAATTTGACGAATCTAGATTTAGAGAAGAAACTGCTAAATTTTGTACGATTGAACAACTTTCTTTTAGTTTTAGTGATAAATTATCTTTTGAAAATTGACTTTCTACAAGTGCAAATCCTTCTATTAAACGTATCCCAATAAATACTCTAAAACGCACACTTTTAAAATTAGTCTTAGAACAAAAAAAAAGAATTGATTAAAGAATTTTCTAGTTTAAATAGTAAAGTTTTTTTGTGTTCCGATATTTGGAGTGATCATTGGTAAAGTTGTTCATATATGAGTATTACTTGTCATTGGATTGATAATAATTAGAACATTCAAAAAAGATTGTTAGCATATAAATGTTTTAACGATACACACACAACACAAAATATTTCACAACTTATTTTTGTTATTTTAGTAGAATATGGTCTAACTTCTAAAGTTTTTTCAATTTCTTTTGATAATGCTAGTGCAAATACCTCTAGTATTAGTGAGCTAATTGATATATGTAAACCATCAATAGGTGAAAGATTTTTTTATATTAGGTGTACATGTCACATTTTAAATTTGTGTGTTCAAGATGGACTTAAAAATTTATGATCACATATTCAACCAATTAGGAGTGCAATTCATTATTTATGGACACATCCTCAAGTTATAAAAGAATGGAGAAAATTTTGCAAAATAAATGGTATGAAGTCTAAACGGTTTGCACGTGACGTCCCAACTCGTTGGAATTCTACTTACAAATTATTGTTATCTACTTTTGAATACAAAGATTTATTATGTATGTTTTTTCATCAACATATTCAATCACGTGATATTTATTTGTTTTCAAATCAATGGAATATATGTACTAGTATTTGTGAAATTTTAAAAGTTTTTAATGATGCTAGTGACCAATTATCCAGTGTTTATTATCAAATTTCACATTTAGTTTTAACACATTGTTGTAATATTGTATGTATTTTTAATGAACATATTCATGGTTGTATTCATTGTTGTAATATTCAATCAAATGATAATTATTTATCTCAATGTATTTATGTAATGAAAGAAAAATGGGAAAAATATTTCTTAAACATTCTTGAAATATTTTTATGTCCTTTTGTTTTAGATCCTAGACTTAAATTAGATGGTTTGCAAGATATGTTAGCATTATATTATGAATCTTTAAGCCCTATTACCGAAACTGCTCATAATATTTCTTTGATTTTGTTTAATATTAAAACTCATTTACATGATATTTATAATGAATATAACATTAAATGTCACGCCAAGGAGTCCTTGAAAAATCCGACGATCTCTCACATGCGGGTGACAATACCAATTTTCATACAAGGCCTACACGACCACTATACATCGTCCAGGAATCCAAGCAGGCCTCAGACCAACAATCAAATGATATAATAAACAGTCTATCACATCTAAACCTACCCCTTCTGCCATCTGGGCAGGAATACTCAACCGAAATCCAATCCAGAACAAAACTCCGAATAAAGGTCCATAAGGATACCAAAAATCCACGAGTACATAATTCCAACTTCATTCCTAAAATATATCTTCTAATCAAAATATCCAAAACCACAATTCAAATAACGAATAAAACTATCACGACGAGAGGGGTTTGGCAGCTGGACTCTCCTGACAGCTTCATCCTGAAATAGATATAAATCAACGGGGTAAGTTCAAAGAACTCAGCGGATATAATCGATATGCAAAGTAAGATATAGCTAACAATAAGAATCATGCCAGTACAGTCTCACATAAATAGGGTATGCAAGAAAGAAATACAAAAGAACTGTACTTACCTGAATCTCCTACCCGGATATAGGAGCATGTACCATACTATAAGAGATAAAGTCATCACCATATACAAATATGAATCATGTATGCATGACAATCATATGCAACATCCAAAGCATCAATAAAAATGCAGCAAACACAATACAAATGCTATCCATGCAAAATGTATGACGTGCAAATGACATGGTCACCCCTAACGTCAGTCAGCCGCCTCACACGCGATGGTGAAGCCGAGTGGGTAGGGCTATAACAACTGTGCACTCTGCCATCACTGTTCTTGAGTGACCGAGTGGACAGGATGCTGTCGGAGTACACCTATCCTCCTGCCCCAAACAGAGTGGGAGAGCTAAGCTCTCATCTCCCGGTGTCATAGACCAGAGGAGGGATCCCTGCCCGCTACCACGCTGCCTCATCGCTACCCATGAGCGATCAATGAGCTCGATAGAGCAACCGCACACACCTCCTCGATGTACCACTAACCCATGAGGTGTGTGCAAAGCAGCCATGTAATCGTCATGGCTCAACTATAAAAGAACTCCGTCCAACCAGCATGCAATAATGCAAGATGGTGCATGATACTAAAGCATGTAAATCCAACTAAAACACATATCCGAATAATATGCACAACCAATAAGTACATATTTATGATTCAAGTAAACCAAGGAAGATATAATCATGAACCGATCAAATGCATGTATCAAGTAGGCATAAAAAAAACATACTAGACATATAAACATGAAAATTATTGCAAGTTATCCTAACTATCATATCAACATGACTATATCTAAGAGATAAGTCAAAATACCTGCCTGATAAAATGCTCGAGAAAATAACCAAATCACACGATCGCTGAACTCCGCCATAAATGAAACTCCGTATATAACATAACTATTGTTAAGCACTAAAAATGAAATCCACCGTCAAATCGAATACTTAATCGATTTTTTCTACATAACTAATTAACTCAAAGTAAATCCATCAAATCCAAGCACACGACAACGTACTAAATTACTACTATGTATCCCCAAGTAGACCCTCAACCCGTAGGTCACAAATTGTGATTAACTCTTCAATCCAAGAACATATCCTTACAATTAATCTCACCATAATCAATACTCATCATATGAAAATATATCCATAATGGCAACAATCACCATAGTATTACAATGATAAAATATTTGATTCCACCTCCAAAACAATCAATCAATCAATCTCAACCCAAAATAAAAACATCCCAATATCACCTCATCTAATTGGATAGCAACCAATACAATCATCATATTATCATCAACCTCAATTTATTGTCCTCACCGCCAACTCACCAAAAGTAGTTCCATCTCACAACCCAGAATTTATCCGAAATCAACAACATATCACCCAACCATCCCATATCCTCCAAGTACAATACAATTAACCGAATAACACCAAAATCGTGCTTACCAACCCTAGGATCCCACCGGCAGCCGATATTCCCAACTCACAGCCCACTTCATGATCGAGAACCTCACAACTGACCATATCCACCCATAGCCCATCAACCAAAAACACCTTCTATAATCACCCCCCCCCCTCCTTCACAATCGGGCAACAACTCCAAAATTAGCCCATTTACAACCGTTTACATCCCTAAACGGAACCTCACAGCCAACCCCATCTCCATCCCTCCGTTCAACCTCACCCAAAATAGATCCACAGCAACAATCCGCCTGAACAGACAAAAGAAAAGAAAAACAAAATATATCGGAAATTGAAGCTCCTCGGCATCTCCTAAGTGTCGATCACAACGGGCAGAGATCGCCGAGAACGGTCGACGATGCAGAGGAGGGCACGTGTCGTCTGTGGCCGAGGAGGCCGGCGCGGCTCTGGGTCGGTGAGGCGCCGCGGCCGTCGCAGAGGAGGCGGCACGCGGGCGAACAATGGGAAGAGGGTACCCGCGACGACTGTCCTGTGGCTATGGACGCGTTGCGACGGCTGTGCTCATGGGAGACGAGCGTGCAAAGGGTCATTCGCGTGAGCAGCGACGGCGGCGCGACCTCGATGTCGGACGACAAGCAGCGGCGACCTCGACGTCGGACGACGAACTACGACGACAGCAAATCGCTGCTACTGCTTGCGGTGGCTACGATGCGAGGAAGGGGAAACCGACGGCCTGGGCACGCGGTCAGCGGCGAGGAGGGCGGCGTCGGCTGCCGGTTGCGGCGGGAAGAAGGAGTTCCGCGAGAGAGCAACCGCAAGATCACGAGAGAGAAGAGGCGTCGGGCGCGACGAGGGAAAAGAAAAAGGAAATAGAAAATAGAAAAGAAAAACTTAGGTTTTCTAATTAAAACTATAGGTTAATAAAATTTATTAACCCCTCAATACAAATAAGCCAAACAGGTCTTTTAAAAGTCTGTTTACTCTTTCCATATATAATATCATAAGAACTCCGTTTAAATCTAGAAAAATTTCTAAAATTCTCGAAAAATTTCCAGGAGTATTTCTCTTAATTTTTGGCTATTTATTTTGGTATTTTAAATTTTTCGTATTTAACATTAAATATGGTGAACAAACTATTAGACATTGTTAAA
This sequence comes from Wurfbainia villosa, assembly GCA_025175895.1. Lineage (NCBI taxonomy): Eukaryota > Viridiplantae > Streptophyta > Magnoliopsida > Zingiberales > Zingiberaceae > Wurfbainia > Wurfbainia villosa. The sequence continues at coordinate 927,992 of JAKLTH010000099.1, read as the reverse complement.
TACTGGAAAATTTTAAAAAAAATGTAAAATTAATGGCCAAAGAATTAAGGAAATAATCCTAGAAATTTTTCGGGAATTTTGGGGAATTTTAGGAATTTTTCCGGAATTTTTTTGAATTTAAACAGAGTCCGTACGAGATTTTTACGGGGATAAAATAAATAGGCTTTATTAAGGGGTATTACGGAAAACCTAAGTTTTTATTTTTCTAATTACTTTTTTTTCTTTCCACGCCATACTGACTCGCTTTCCCTTCTAGCTTCCTTTCGCGATCAACCTTTTCTTTCTCGCCGATCCCTTAACGCCTCCTCGCCAGCCGCTCGCCGACGCAGAACCTCCATCTCCAACCGCAGACCCAACGAGGCCGCCGAGTTCTTTTTCCCTTTCGTGACGCTCCGCCGCCGTGGGCTACATCGGAACCAAGAATGAAGTCTTCTTCTCCTCCCCGCAAGGCCGGCCACGGCAGGTCTTCCCTTCTCCATCCGACGCCTAGGTCTAGCGGGCCGCCGCCACCGCAGCTACCTTCCGCCATCGCTTCTCTCGCTGACGCCGGCCCACACCGCCTCACGCTCTTCCGCCGGTGGTCGCCGGAGTAGGTAAGGGTCTTTTCTTTCTTGGTCGATCGGTGAGTATGGATGGTGTTAGTGATTAGGGCTGCGAGGAATTTGGGCCGGCTGAGAGCGAGTTGTGCAAGGTCGGATGTTAGTGGGCTGTGGGTGGATGTGTCGACTGTGAATTTAAGAAATTGAGTTGGGGGTATCGGCTGTCGGTGGAATTCCTAGGGCGGGTGAGCTTGATTGGTCGATTTGGGCTGATTTTGGTGTTATTCGATTGATCGGTATGGTATTCGGAGGATATGGGATTTGGGTGATATTGTTTGATCTTGAGGATTTTTCTAGGTGTTGAATTAGGTTAAGTGATTAGGAATTAATTTGGTAAATTAATTGGTACAATTATTGGATAAATTAAAAGCCATTAAATTTTATTTATTTGGCTTAGGTTGTTAAAATGCGGGTTAAACCATGTTTAATTGATTAATTAGCTTATCATTAATTAATCAAAAATTTTATCAATTGATTTAGTGGGCTAAATTAATTGTATGGATAGTTGTGATAGGAAAAAGATTAATAAGAGGGTTGGAAAATTAGTGGAATTGGAAATAGTTTGGGTTAATTGGGTTATGAAGGAAATCGATTTATGAATTGCATTTTTTGTGCTTAACTATAGTTATGTTATATGCAAGTTTCGGTCACGAGGCAGGTCTCCAGTCGTGACGATTTAGTTCTTTTTGCGGATATATATTCAGGCGGGTATTTTAACTTATCTTTTAGATATAGTCATTGTTGATATGCTAGTTAGGATAGCTTACAATAATTTTTCGTGTTTATATGCCTAGTATGCTTTTGGTGCCTACTTGATACATGCATGTGATAAGATATGATTATATCTCCCTGTTTGACTTAGATCATAGTACTTGGATTAGGAATATGTACATACTGATTGTACATATTATTCGGATAGGTATTTTGAGTAGGATTTACATGCTTTAGTATCATGCACCATTTTTGCATGATTGCATCTTCAGTTGACGGGTTCCATTATTGTTGAGCCCATTAGTTACATGACACATACACCCCACTCATGGGTTAGTGGTACATCAGGAGGGTGTGTGCAGTTGCTCTGTCAGGCTCCGCTGGTCCGCTCATGGGTAGCGATGAGGCAGCATGGTAACGGGTAGGGATCCCTCCTCTGGTCTATGACACCGGGAGATGAGAGCTTAGCTCCCCTACTCTGTTTGGGGTAGGAGGATAGGTGTACTCCGACATCATCCTGTCCACTCGGTCACTCAGGAGCAGTGATGGCAGAGTGCACAGTTGTCATAGCCCTACCCACTCGGCTTCACCATCGTGTGTGAGGCGGTTGACTGGCGTCAGAGGTGACCATGTCATTGGCACAACATGCACTTTGCACGTATCGCATTTGTATTGTGTTTGCTGCATTTTTATTGATGTCTTGGATGTGCATATGATTGTCATGCATACATGATACATATTTTTATATATGGTGAGGACTTTATTACTTCTAGTCGTGCACGGCTCTATATCGTGGTAGGAGATTCGTGTAAGTCTGATCCTTTTGTATTTCTTGCTTGCATACCCTATTTATGTGAGACTGTACTGGCATGATTTTTATTGTTAGCTATACCTTACTTTGCATATCGACTATATCTGCTAAGTTCTTCTTTGAACTTACCCCATTGATTTATATTTATTTCAGGATGAAGCTGTCAGGAGAGGGCAGCTGTCGAACCCCACTCGTCGTAAATGTTTTATTTGGATATTTGTTTTATGGTTTGGATATTTTGGTTAGAGGACATGTATAGGTTTGGAGATTGATGTTTGTATTCATGGATTTTTGGTGTCCTTGTGGACCTTATTCGGATTTTGGTTTGATTGGATTTTGTTGAGTATTCCTGCCCAGATGGCAGAAGAGGTAAGTCTATTTATTTTAGACTGTTTATCATTAAATTTGGTTGGTGGCCTGAGGCCAAATTATATAACTACGTGTGTGTTTGGATTTCGATCGTGTTGACCGATGTATTGTGGCCGTGTAGGCCTTGTTTGTAAATTAGGATTGTCATCCGTACAGGGGAGATGTTGTAGGATTTTCGTCTGGCGGGGTCTCCTTTGGGGCATGACAATTTATTTGGTATCAGAGCCCTAGGTTTTCGAGTTCCTAGGGGTTTTTGAATTTTTCGGAGTTTGCCATGTATTGGAAGGTTTTGTGGGACAATTTGGAAAATTTTGGATTGGTATGGATTTCCGATGATTTTTATGTTTCGGAAATTCGAGGATTTTTTACGAGATCAATATGGGGTTTTGGCGGCTACGGGACCTCTCCTCACGGTGAAATAGGTATGATGATTAATTTAATATGTTTTTATTTGTGGTAATATCTGTATTCATTTAACAGATATGAGACGAGGTGGGCGTGCTTCTGCGCCGAGACTTGGTGTGGGACGGCCACGCCAGAGGACCCTGAGATCTTTGGCGACAGAGTTGCCAGGAAGATCTACTGAGGACGAGATTATTGATCAGGTTCAGATTCCACAGGGTGCTACGGGAGTTGTGGATCCTCAGTTCTCGGCGGATCCTCCTCCCGAGATACCCGCTTCTGGAGTATCCGATGTACCAGCAGGAGATCCTGCTGCTACACATCAGCCACCCCCGCCAGTAGGACCAGCTACTACAGACCCGACATACCCATTAGTGGAGCCGGTCGACCCTCACTCGGTATCTGACCCTGCTCAGGCAGCGACACCATCTACGGTAGTTTCACTAGCTCCTACGACAGCCCCTGTCACGCCCCGAGAGTATGCCGTGCCGAAAAGCAAACGGACGACATCTCCCCTGTACGTGGCAACATATCGGGTTAATACAAGGCCCGTAGGCCCACAACAATAATATATAAATGGACAATACCAAAATAATATATCCACAACAACACAAGAGGTGCGCACCGGTGCGACTCTAACATACTACACAAAATAACATACAAATCCACAGCCAGATACAACACTGATTATACACGGCCATAATACAAAATAACAGCGGAAGCAAATACGTGGAAACCCCAAATGTTCGGTGTGAGATGGGATCAGCTGGCGGAGCTCCAAAGCGTCGAGAATCTTCTACATTATCAGGCGACGAAAACCCGTGGTCGAGGTGGTGAGTATAAACTCGGGGTAATATATAGAAAGTGCATGAACATATAGGGTAAAGAAATCTACAAGTATACATGTGAAGATCTACGGTATACATGAGTCAATAGACATACAGTCTTATCCAACTCTAATAACAAGTAACTACGATGAAAGTCATACGCAATGTATATACTAAACTAATCAAGGAACATAAAGTAATGTACCAGCGTACTGATGATGCAACACCTAAGCTATATCATCACAGCAGATATACCATAACATAACCCATATAATGTATCAAGTCAATCTCATACGACCAATACTCCAACATATGAACAATATATATGATCACTGTAATAACAACGGTCGTACCACACAATGACATGATGCTAATCAAATGCATATAACGATGCGAATCAGCGCATGTATCATGCTCGACACATAGCGATAAATAAAATGCAAATGGCATGTATCATGATGTACAAGCATGTGCGACAATCATAGCTCATCAAATGCAACATCTCACGGGCATATGTAAAACATATATCAAATACATGCATACATATATATCGAGATGCATATGCATAGTCCTTTGTCTGCGGACCCGTCCAACCACGACCCGAGTGGCGGGGTGTACGACGAATGACAACTAGCCCGACTCGGTGCCACCACTCTCGGTGGCCAGGGTTGGGTAGTATGGTAGTAGCGTGTAAGCGTAAAAAGCTAACTACTCTGAGGGCCCTCGCCGCAAGCCACTGTCCCTACCCATGAGTAGACAAACGCCGCACATAGGACAACTACACCTCACACAACCACCGTCTATAGTGGGCGAGTGCTAACACCACTCAAGGGTGGCAAAGCGCATCTCCACTACCACCATCCATAGTGGCGAGCGGACATCCAATGCTCGCCTCAACCTGCTACCACTACCCCGAGTGGCCGGGAGGCAGGGATGACGACGACTTGTCTCAATCCACAAGGGAGACCCAGTTAACAGCATGCATGCAATGTGATGATGCATAGCTCCATACATGTATCCTCGCGACACTCCCTATCCCACGGGGAGTCCTGGTCAACTAAAAGTCAACTATGCAAGGACTACAATCCATAAGACTCTCTCTCTATCGCATAAAGAGTCATACTCATCGGACAGTCAACCACGCTAAAACCTCTAGTAAGTAGCGATATACAATCGACCATCCATATAACCATACACAGACATACAATCCCTAATGGATATACCATCACACTAGGACTTCTAGTCCATGGTCACATACTGACAACCACACACCTATCTATGCATAGACAACTAGATCCACCATAGATGCACCACTAATACGAGTATGATATAACAATCGACTCCATAATCCAATCCATCACCTAACCCTAGTGATGTAACACCGTAACCCAATCTGAAGTCACAAAGATAACCCTAACCACATATACTTTCTAAACATATATCAGCTAATACATAATAGGGTTTATAGTTCCTATCCGTGCTAGATAATCAATGAGTAACAGAGTATATATCTCAAAGGTCAAGGCAGTATAAGCATATGATTAAATAAGAGTGGATTTAAGGTAAACAAGTATAAACATAAATCCAAGATCATGCACTAGAATTGATCAAAACTACCGGACCAGGTAGATATTACCCACCTGATATGTAATACGTGTTATCCGTCTCCACATTCATGTATCCCTCACCGTCCAAGTCCTGTAACAATAGGATACAATTAAATACCATCACATATCAAATGATCACGAATAAACATGATTGTTCTCCAACTATACCATCACTAGATCAAGCTTACCAAACTCAATTCCATCATCTACAGTAGCTCTGGAATAAAGCCCTCAAATGAATAGAAACAATCCCTAGTTCAATACCAAGAATACCTGAAATCACAATATATATATATATATATATATATATATATATATATATATATATATATATATATATATATATATATATATATATATATATATATATCTGTTTTCATCCGATCCTCACTTCCAACATCCATATTCAAATAAACAATTATGCTCATCCCATAGCTAAATCAACAACGGAAAAACCTTACCTTATACTGCCAACACATTACCAAGAATCCAATATCCTATCACCTCCATCGATGTCCATCAAGGCAAGACGATCACAAATACAGAGTAGGTGATCCATGAGTGCAACTCTACAGAGGGAAATCACACCAAACCCAAAAATCGAAATGCAGAGATCCTTCTTCACCGCACCATTTCTCCTGCTCACCGCCGACCAAAGAAGCTCCACAACCGCCCAAACATCGATTAAAAACCGAATGATGCATCCACAGCCACATCCAGAGGAAACCGAGATTGAAACCTAACCCAAAATCACAAAGACTGTCGGCTAGCCAAGGATCAAATCCCTAGCGCCCTAGGCACAACAGAAAGAATCGATGAAAAAAGAAAGGAATCAAGCTTATCCGAGCGATCAAGTGTTTGCGACATCTTCGTACGCTTGCACGAGGAAACCGACGAATCGAGATGGGAGAGCTCGACAATCCTACCGAGGCGTAGATGGGCATGAAGAACAGATCGAATAGAGAGCACGATGTCTCTCCCATCGGCGATCCGCCACCGCTCGGCAGAATTGGTTCTCGCGATGAGATCAACCGCACAGAATGTAAGGTCACGATCGAGCTCGGGCGACGGCGAGATTCGCAGATAGGCCAATTAGGGCAACCGACGAGCCGATGGCGACGACGCGATCCGGCGATCGGCCCGGCATCGGTGGTGGCAATCGACCGATGTCGCACCGCAGCGCTCGACGAGCGTAATTACCCGGCTAACGCTGAGGGAAAGAGGAGAAGCGCGAAGCCGAGTTGCTCGATCGTAATGCCGACGGCCCGAAGAAGGCGACGGAAAAAAATGCGCGAGGAAAAGAAGAGAAGAGAAGGGGCGATCGCAACAAATGGCCCGCCGCTCGCTCGATCCTTTAAAAGTCGTCATCCAATTCTTAAACCAACCTAAGTTCAACCTAATCGCTTGATCCAATCCAAATAAGCCCAATACAAATACCCCAATACCAAGCCCAAATTCAAATCAATTTCCAGCCCAATTAACCCACCAATCAAACCCAATTAATTTAAAGGGTTTAATCCATATAATTTTTTTTTTCGTATTTTACATTCTCCCCCACTTATAAAAATTTGGTCCCCAAATTTCCGACTCATGTACGAGTACAAGATGTCACAATAACCATCTCGAGTATCTGGTGCAAAGTCACACCTCAAGTGACTACGTGAGGTACTGAGCTCGAATATTATATTTCCAACTCTTATATACTCTCTCAACATATCGACCATCTATCAAAGATACATAACTGTACCAGAGTGGAGCTCTATACTCGTAACCGATGGGAGCCTTTACCAGAATCATAAGGTGAATCATGAATCACTATCAGAAATGATATTCAAGGATAATCCATGGATATAATTCCATCAAGCGATCCAACGAAATCCATCTTACGACTTGGAAGAAAATGAGCGGACCTAGCTAATCGATCATCGACTACCCAAATCCAATCAAGTCCTTTCCGAATTCTAGATAATCTCCCAACACAGTCTAATGTATTAGGCTCCCACTTCATCACGGTACGTAACCCTACAGGTCACTAATATTCCACCTTTGCTTGTTGGCATACCCAACATCAAACTACGAAATTAACCATGTCCCATATATCGTTCCACCAACATGAACATCTCAATACTCACTATTTTCGGATACACTCCGAATAAATCACCACTCTTGAATGAAGATTCTCCTGAAACAACTCTTCCTAAATCGAATGCAACTCCGGAACCACTATCCTTCCCAGAGGCGGAGATTTATTCTCACAAGAGAAATTAATCTAATGTCCAAAATTCACTCTGTCACCCAGAACTGAAAGTAACTGGAAGACTATAATGACTAATCTCGCTAGTTTCTCAACTAACATACACATAATATACGTCTCATTCAACTGCATCGGGATCGCTCCTAATCCCTGAAATGATGCATCTACGTACAATACTCTTCCATCCATATCGGACTAATTAACTAACACTGACACGAGAGTCAGTCACCGTCTAGGCCCTGAAACCTAGCTTCACCAACTTTTGACCAGGTGATTCCCATCACCTTCTTGGTCCAACAAGTTGACGGTATCGTATCGCTAGAACATCCTATCCTCATCTATGGTAAATACCAAATCAATCTAGGGAAACCACAACTTCCCTCAAGATTGAGAATATATCCATAAATATATCCTCCACAGATATGATGACAATCGGTCTCAAATACTCCAAGAGTACTTGATTCCTCAAATTCATGAACGACTAAATCGTCGATAAGTCTAACAACATTATCAACATCTCCTAAAATTCATACCAAGTATGAAATGTCGTCTTCACACACCTGCATCCTTTTACTCTAAGCTACAGATAAACTCAATCATCACACTGACAATGATAATTGTATGACACTAAGTCACTACAGTATCAAACCTCCAGTCGTAGGCCAACCCTAGGATATACACAGGTGTCATTTAGCTGATCTAAACAAATCATCTATCCACAACGAAGGATATTCATTCACAACAACTACTGCATTCCAATCGTCGATAATTGATGCATAAACTCAAGGTCTGACTCTCTTCTAACAAAGAGTTACAAGTCTTCTCAAGAAGAAACACTGAGGCAGATAAATCTCCCATAGTGTTTAGCAACACTGATACCCATAAAATCATCTCCCGGTATGAGGTCCCCAATATCAGGATTATTCCCGAAATCACCTCAATCGCATATTCCACTTGCCCATGCAATGACCAGCCCGAGAGTTCATCCGTAACTACATCCGAATACTCTCGGATTATACGTACATCCGAGAGTCCTAGTATACCAACGCTCCAACAATCCAACTATCCGTAAGGATATGTCTATAGTGGAGGTAGGTCTAGCAAAGGCTAAGGGTATCCCTTGACTTCTTGATTGTTGATCAACATCTCACCTAACGGTAGAGAAAATCACCAACCCACAAGTCGATAGGAACCCTTCGAACCCTATTCAAGAATGTTCTAGACAAAGATACTTGTAAACTACCAGTATCTCTCGATATATCCGCAAATAGGATAACCTAAAGTAATGCCCCGAATGACCGATCCTTCGGTCTTCTATACTTTTTCTCGAGTAATCATGTAAACTCGTCCAACATCTGTTCTAGACGACTGAGCTCAAGTAGCTACAAAAATCTGCCATGGAGGAAATGAAATCAACTGCTGAAAACGGAGGTACAAACTGAAACAACTGCACGGAGATGATAACCACTGTTGTACTGGCAAAAGATACACATCCGGCTGTAAAATACTGAAGAACTGTCAACATCATAGCACGCTCCATCTCTGTGAAAGGTATAGCTGCGTCTGAAGAATGCAGAATAGACACGACCATTGTCGTATACTCTCTCTTTCCTCTGAACAAATCATAACCACGCCTTGGAAAGGTAACAGTTGTTGTCGTCTGGGAAGGTAACAGTTGTTGTCTGAATGTCTGAATCTTCTGAGATGTCTTCGGCTGATACTGCTGAGTAACTTACTTCTTCCGGATGAAAGTATCAAAGAGCTTCAACTATATCTGAGGTAGTAGATCGCTGCTGATGTGATAATCCATTCTTCTGTAATGATCTCAACTTTCGAGGTTGTGGATCATCCGCTCGAAAGCATCATCCCTAGTCTTCAACTGAGTCTTCAAAATACATACTCTCCTCGTAGATACCGGCTGCTTATAGTAGAAACAAATACAATGGTCCATCGGATAATCTGACTCTGTGTCTCGTCGTAACTCGCACTGCACACACATAATCTCCTTTCGGAGTCTTTCCTCTGAGTTCGCTGATAAACATGAGAAGCTGCTGACAATCTACAATCGCTCTTCTATGATCGGAAAACTCTCCAATAGTCGCTTGTGACTTACGACTTTAATCTTGCTCCTTTTTATCCAACATTTGGAGATTTCGAATTCCAATAATTTGACTCGCAATATCTGCTTATCAAATCTCCAACTCTTTAAAACACTTACTACGGAGTCATTTCTATACACATGACTCGGTCTATACACTTCCGGTAGGATCTGGTAGGAGATCCAAACATCCCGATAAAGATGTCAACCGATAACCTGTGGGTGGCCAAAACCAACCCAATCACATTCTCGAGCTATTAGGGGGTCGTAACCCTTGTAAGTCTAGCGACTCTGCAGGGTACTTTCGTCACCAGACGATCACCCAACCTGAAGCTCAAGAATTCCCTGACGATGAGTCAAAAAAAATTGACGTGGAAGAATACCCTCTCACAACATCACTACACCGTGGCCAAGTGATGTGTGATTTCCCGAAGGTTATTTCCTATCTCTTCCACCAAGTACCGTCTAAATCCGGATAATGGTATTCGACAAACACTACTATCTTCGTATAACCCGAGTCAAGTACTCCAAAAGTACTTCCGATGTTATACAACCTAGAACGACCAATTCAGGGATCAAAATCCCTATGAATATCTCCAAACTAATCCTCTACTATCTGCATCAGCAATATTGTACTCGCTTGTCCATTACCCCATAGGTAATGATCTGACTAACATAATTAGTGAAAATTCTTAGGATCGTAATCCTTGATCTTTACAAGAGATGTGACTACCTAACCCCTGCTTTCCGACTCGGTATCAGTCGGCTCTCAAAGGTAATTACCTTTTCGATAGCAGGTACATGTCTAATAACCTCAACATATCGTTCCCGTGGTCAACTCAAACCACGGTTACGAATACTGATTAACATACTACAAGTCGTGCACGGTTATAAGCAACTAAAGGCATCGCCAAACAGAAGGATATGTAATAACAGTTAACATACCTTAATCCTTGTAGCTCGGAGATGTCCGCAACAGCCAGATCCCAGAACTCACAAAACCAAGACCGAGTAAAGCAAAACTCGATGTCCGAACGAAATAAAATCCGAAAATGGACTTGACCTAGGGCTCGATACAATAAAATTGTCACGCCCGAGAGTATGCCGTCTTGCGAAAAAGCAAACGGACGACATCTCCCCTGTACGTGGCAACATATCGGGTTAATACAAGGCCCGTAGGCCCACAACAACAATATATAAATGGACAATACCAAAACAATATATCCACAACAACACAAGAGGTGCGCACCGGTGCGACTCTAACATACTACACACAACAACGTACAAATCCACAGCCAGATACAACACTGATTATACCTGGCCATAATACAAAATAACAGCGGACGCAAAAACGTGGAACACCCCCAATGTTCGGTGTGAGATGGGATCACCGGTGAGCTCCAAACGTCAAGGAATCTTCTACCGTTATGCGATGAAACCGAGTGGTCAGGTGGTGAGTATAAACTCGGGTAATATATAGAAAGTGCATGAACATATAGGGTAAAGAAATCTACAAGTATACATGTGAAGATCTACAGGTATACAACATGAGTCCAATAGACATACAGTCTTATCCAACTCTAATAACAAGTAACTCTGATGAAAAGTCATACGCAATGTATATACTAAAGCGATCAATCAACATAAAGTAATGTACCAGCGTGCACTGACGATGCGCAACACCTAAGCTATATCATCGACAGGATATACCATAACATAACCCATATAATGTATCAAGTCAATCTCATACGACCAATACTCCAACATATGAACAATATACGATCACACTACTAACAACCAGGTCTGTACCACACAATGACATGATGCTAATCAAATGCATATAACAGTCTGAATCAACGCATGTATCATGCTCAACACATAGCAGTACATAACAATGCAAATGGCATGTATCATGATGTACAAGTATGTGCAACAATCATAGCTCATCAAATGCAGCATCTCACAGGCATATGTAAAACATATATCAAATACATGCATACATATATATCAGCAATGCATATGCATGGTCACTGTCTGCGGACTCGTCGACCACGACCCAGTGGCGGTGTACGACATGACATGACTAGCCCGACTCCGCCACCACTCTCGAGTGACCAAGTTGGGTAGTATGGTGAGTAGCGTGTAGCGTAAAAAGCTAACTACTCCTAGGGGCCCACTGTGCAAGTCCCATTGTCCCTACCCATGAGTAGACAAACGCCGCACAGGACAACTGCACCTCACACAACCACCGTCTATAGTGGGCGAGTGCTAACACCACTCTGCACAGTGGCCAGGTGCGCATCTCCAGCTACCACCATCCATAGTGGCCGAGCGCGGCACATCCAATGCTCTGCCCTCAACCCTGCTACCACTACCCCGAGTGGCCGGGGAGGCAGGATGACTGACGACTTGTCTCAATCCATAAGGGAGACCTAGTCAACAGCATGCATGCAATGTGATGATGCATAGCTCCATCCATGTATCCTCGCGACACTCCCTATCCCACGGGGAGTCCTGGTCAACTAAAAGTCAACTATGCAAGGACTACAATCCATAAGACTCTCTCTATCGCATAAAGAGTCATACTCATCGGACAGTCAACCACGCTAAGACCTCTAGTCAGTAGCGATATACAATCGACCATCCATATAACCATACACAGGCATACAATCCCTAATGGATATACCATCACACTAGGACTTCTAGTCCATGGTCACATACTGACAACCACACACCTATCTATGCATAGACAACTAGATCCACCATAGATGCACCACTAATACGAGTATGATATAACAATCGACTCCATAATCCAATCCATCACCTAACCCTAGTGATGTAACACCGTAACCCAATCTGAAGTCACAAAGATAACCCTAACCACATGTACTTACTGAACATATATCAGCTAATACATAATAGGGTTTATAGTTCCTATCCGTGCTAGATAATCAATGAGTAATAGAGTATATATCTCAAAGGTCAAGGCAGTACAAGCATATGATTAAATAAGAGTGGATTTAAGGTAAACAGGTATAAATATAAATCCAAGATCATGCACTAGAATTGATCAAAACTATCGGACCAGGTAGATATTACCCACCTGATATGTAATACGTGTTATCCGTCTCCACATTCATGTATCCCTCACCGTCCAAGTCCTGTAACAATAGGATACAATTAAATACCATCACATATCAAATGATCACGAATAAACATGATTGTTCTCCAACTATACCATCACTAGATCAAGCTTACCAAACTCAATTCCATCATCTACAGTAGCTCTGGAATAAAGCCCTCAAATGAATAGAAACAATCCCTAGTTCAATACCAAGAATACCTGAAATCACAATATATATATATATATATATATATATATATATATATATATATATATATATATATATATATATATATATATATATATATATATATATATATATATATATCTATTTTCATCCGAGCCTCACTGCCAACATCCATATTCAAATAAACAATTATGCTCAGCCCATAGCTAAATCAACAACGAAAAAAACTGACCTTATCGACACATTACCAAGAATCCAATATCCTATCACCTCCATCGATCTGCTCCTGCGTGCAAGATTCGATCACAAATCTGAGTAGGTGATCCACAGTGTGAGTGCAACTCTTCTGAAGGGAAATCACACGAAAAACCCAAAATCGAAATGCAGAGATCCTTCTTCACCGCACCATTTCTCCTGTTCACCGTCGACCGACAAGCTCCACAAGCGCCCAAAACATCGATTAAAACCGAATGATGCATCCATAGCTACATCGGAGAAGCAGATTGAAACCTAACCCAAAATCACACACATGTGCGAGGCGCGATCAAATCCCTAGCATCCTAGGCACAACAGGAAAGAATCGATGAAATCCCGGAAGAAAGGAATCAAGCTATCCGGAGCGACCAGTCGTGTCGGCGACATCTTCGTCTTTGCTTGCGAGAAGCCAACGGCGAGATGGGAGAGCTCGCAGCGGAATCCGGTGAAAGGCGAGATGGGCGATGAAGAAACGGTCGGGAATAGAGAAACCACGATGTCTCTCCCACCGGCGAATCGCCACCGTCGGCGGCAATTGGTTCTCGAGATGAGATCAACCGTCAGCAGAACAGAAGGCCGGCGATGATCAGAGCTCGTGCGACGGCGAGATTCACGTATAGGCCGATTAGGAACGCTGGGGAGGATGGATGGCGGCGCGATCCGGCGGCGCTCCAACGCCGGTGGTAATCGGCCGTCTTTGCGGTGCGAGCGTTCGGTGGCGACCACTCCGGCAACGCTTGAGGAAAGAGGAAGCGGCTGTCGAGTTGCTCGATCGAATCTGGCGGCTGGAAGAAAGCGGCGGAAAAGCGGCCGAGGAAAGAAGAGAAGAGAAGGGACGATCGCGACAAATGGCCCGCTCCGTTCATTCGATCCCTTTAAAAGCCGTTCGTCCAATTCGGTTAAACCAACCCAAGTTCAACCTAATCTGCTTTGATCCAATCATCGAAGCCCAATACGACCCAATACCCACAATTAATTTAAAGGGTTTAATCCATATAAATTTTTTTTTTTCGTATTTTACACTTATCCTACTGATGTAGCTGCGGCACGAGCTCGGATTCCAGGATTAGCAAAGTCAATGAAAAGCCGGTTCACTTTATTCAGCGGTGAGACTGATCCAAGTGTAGCTCAGTCTTGGATAGAGACGATGGAGTGTACCTTCTACTATATGGTCTGCTCCGAGTGGGAGAAGGCAGAGTTGGTGGCCTTCCATTTATGAGGCAAGACCGAGATCTGGTGGGATATGCAGCGCTCGATTATCAGCGAGCAGCAAGTTACATGGGCAAAATTTAGAGAGGCTTTTGAGAGTCAGTATTTCCCACGGGCATATCAGATGATGCGACGATAGGATTTTATGAGTCTACGACAGAATAATCGCTCAGTGATGGAGTATAATATAGAATTTAATAGGTTAGCCAGGTTTTGTCCAGAGTTAGTTGCTGAGGATAGGTCACGGATGATGCAGTTTGTTCAGGGACTAGATGGGCATCTACAGGTCAAGATGGCAGGATTTGGCAGTTCTTCCTACCGAGAGGCATTGGATAGAGCTTTGTTGATCGAGTCGGCTCAACAGAGGGTCAATCTGAGGAAGAGGAAAGCAGGACCGAAGAATCACATGTCAAACCAGCACCCTACTATTGGGCGGAGGTGCCCGCAGTCAGTCGGGTCAGAGTCATTCTAGGGCATCTAGCTGGCCTCAGAAATCAGGACGATCTTCAGCTGGGCCCTCCCGGTCTTCTCAGCAGAGCCGGAGGCCGCCCACTAGTGATAGCCACTGTACTCGTTGTGGATCGAGAGAGCATATTGTCTCAGCCTGCACCTTGGGACAGTCAGTTTGCTATTATTGCAAACTGCCTGGACATCTGAGCCGAGAGTGTTCGTTGAAGGCTCAGCATGTGGCTTCCGGGGTTTCTATTCAGGGAGGACCGTTGCGTCGATCGAGGACTCGAGAGAGGCGAGCAGTCATACCATACCCATAGCGCCCCGTAGAGGACAGGTCCCCCTTCAAGAGTAGCCTATGGCATTCATGGACAGGAGTACACCAGTGCCTGTACGGTGTCACAGGTTGATTTGGACGCGATGCGATGCAGATCCCGGCCAGCACTGATACCATTCGCGATAGCGACCAACGTCTGATGTCGGTGCGGCCTCGCCATCGGTTGAGACGAGCGACTCTACGTCTGATACTAGTTGCGACCACGTATCAGTCTTCGTATCAGCCTACGTACCAGCCTTCGTATCAGTCTCAGGCCCAGGCACATCCACCTTTGGCAGTGATACCACCTCCACCTCCACCGGAGACTGGGCGGATTCATGCGATTACCAGAGAGGATGCGCAGCGAGCCAACGAATCCGTATTTTGCGGTACGATTTCACTTTATGCATTTTCAGCTATTATGCTAGTTGATACTGGTAGTTCGCATTCGTTTATTTCTCGTACTTTTATGAGAGAGATCGGTAGACTACCTACTAGTATATCACAGAGATTAGTCGTCTCTCTACCATCTGGCGATACATTGGACGTTACCCAGGAGGTCCGAGGTTGTCCCTTAGATTTCGATAACATCATTCTTACTGTAGATTTATTGGTACTGGACATGGTCGAGTTCGACATTATCCTTGGTATGGATTGACTGTCAGCATATCATGCCACAGTAGATTGTCAGACGAGGGTGGTCACATTCCGACCTCCGAACCAACCCTCGTGGGATTTCACTAGCATCCGGGATGACGACATATCAACCATTTCTGCGATTCAGGCTCAAAAGCTTTTATTGCACGGTTGCCAGGGTTTTCTATTATCGATGATCAATGTAGAAGACAATGGTGACTCTCAGATCGCGGACATCCCTATTGTTCGAGAGTATCCAGATGTCTTTCCAGAGGAGTTACCGAGTCTGCCTCCCAGAAGGCAACTGGAGTTCATGATCGAGTTAATATCCGGGGGCGTCGCATCGAAGCTAGCTCCTTATCGTATGACCTCGAGAGAGTTGGGCCGAGTTAAAGGTTCAACTCCAGGAACTTTTGGACAGAGGTTTTATTCGCCCTAGTGTATCACGCTGGGGTTCTCCGGTTCTCTTCGTGAAGAAGAAAGTTTGTTCGATGAGACTGTGAATCGACTACAAGCAGTTGAAAGCCGTCTCTATCAAGAATAAATATCCCCTGCCACGTATTGAGGACTTGTTTGATCAGCTCAGAGGTACATCACCTATTCTAAGATTGATCTGCGATCCGATATCATCAATTAAGGGTTAGAGATTACGACATTGTAAGACAACGTTATGCGGATATGGACACTATGAGTTTTTGGTAATGCCATTTGGGCTTACCAATGCTCCAATGTATTCATGGATTTGATGAGCGTGAATTTATGGATTTTCTAGATCGATTCGTCATTGTTTTTATCTATGACATTACGGTCTATTCTCGTTCGAGGAGGAACACGCGCGCAACATCTTCGTCTTGTTCTCGATGAAGGCCGGCGAAGCGGCTATATCACGAGTTCAATAAATGCGCGTTTTGGTTACACTCGATCGGTTTTACGGGACATGTGATTTGGTAGAGGTATTTGATTGACCCGAAGATCGAGGTCATCACCGATTGGGAAGCGGCCAAATCGATTCGAGAGGTTCTCAGTTTCCTAGGCTTGGCCGATTATTACAGACGGTTCGTTGAGGGTTTCTCGAGCATTGCTATGCCATTGACACGCATTACCAGGAAGGGCGTGAAGTTCACGTGGACAGAGGCGTGCGAGACTAGTTTTCAGGAGTTGAAGAGGAGATTGGTGTCAACACCGATTCTGGTATTACCATCGAGGGGAGCGGTTTAGATTCGTATCTACGAATCGTCTCTGAGGTTTAGCGCAGATTGATGCAAAGACGCAGTAGGGTAGTCTCTTATGCTTCTCGCCAGTTGAAGGATCATGAGAAAAACTACCCGGTTCATGATTTAGAGTTTGCCGCTATTATCTATGCATTGAAGATTTAGAGGCATCATTTATATGGTATTACGTTTGAGATTCTCACTGATCATAAGAGTCTCAAATATCTGTTTACGCAGAAGGAACTCAATCTCCGACAGAGGAGATGGATGGAGTTCCTGAAGGATTATGACTGTACCATCAGCTACCACCCAGGGAAAGCCAATGTGGTTGCCGATGCACTTAGCCGGAAGTCCCGAGGGACTTTAGCTTCCTTCCGAGTTTTGGTCACGGATTTGATTCAGGGTTTTTCTAAGTTGAGTCTTGAGGAGCAGGAACCGACAGAGCAGGGCGTTCTGGTTACTATGGTTGCTCAGTCGTCTATTCAGACGAGAGTCCTGGAGGCTCAGGCCAGTGATCAGCATTTACAGTTCATTGGTAGTCAGATAACTTCTGGACAGCAGACTGAGTTCACCCGCGATGATGAAGGTATAATTTATTTCCGAGGCAGATTATGCGTACCTCAGCCTCACCCGGTTATGGAGGAGTTACTACAAGAGGCTCATCGCTCTCGATTTGTGATCTACCCAGGCAGAAATCGCATGTATCGAGATTTAAAGCGTTTGTATTGGTGGAACGGTATGAAGAAAGACATCGCGAATTTTGTAGCTAGATGTCTGATTTGTCAGCAAGTAAAGGCTGAGCACCAGAGACCAGCTGGATTACTTCAGAGGATTCCTATTCCTGAGTGGAAGTGGGATCATATTACTATGGATTTTGTGATGGGTTTTCCTAGGACACGTAAAGGTCATGACGCGATTTGGGTAGTCGTTGACCGACTAATCAAATCCGCGCACTTCTTATCGATTCGGAAGACGGACTCTCTGAATCATTTGGCAGAGCTATATTGTCGGGAGATCATAAGATTGCATGGTGTTTCTTTGAGCATTATATCAGATAGAGATCCCCGGTTCACGTCTAGGTTCAGCGAGTGCGGCAGCAGCTTTAGGCACCGTTTAATCTTATTTTCCATCCGCAGATGGATATCGGCGCGACCATTCGGACATTAGAGGATTTCGAGGTCTGTGTTATAGATTTGGAGGCAAGCTGGAAGGATCATTTCGTTAGTGGAATTACTATAATACGATTATCATTCGGCTATCCAAATGACCCCGTATGAGGCATTGTATGATAGGCAGTGTCGTACACCCACCCTTTGGGAGGAGGTTGGGGAGGCCCAGTTGCTAGGACCCCAGAGAGCTCAGCTGAGGCAGAGTTGGTCCGTACTATCAAACATAGGATGATAGAGGCGCAGGATCGCCAGAAGAGTTATGCAGATCGGAGATGAAGACCTCTGGAGTTCTCTGTTGGTGATCATGTATTCTTGCAAGTCTCACCCACGAAAGGGGTGAAGAGATTTGGCCTCCGTGGTAAGCTAGCTCCTAGATATGTTGGTCCGTTTGAGATTTTGGAGAGGATCAGAGCAGTTGCTTATCGTCTAGCGCTACCACCATCTTTGACGAGTATTTACGATGTGTTCCATGTGTCTATGCTGAGGAAGTATGTGCCAGACTCTACACATATTCTGTCAGATGTGTCAGGTTCCATTCAACCTGATGCTACTTACGCAAAGGTTCCGGTACGGATTTTGGATTACAAGGAACGACAGTTGCGGAATAAGATTGTGCAACTTGTCAAGGTCGGGTGGAGTCACCACACCGATGAGGAGGCTACTTGGGAGCTCGAGGAAAAGATCAGAGCTTAATACCCCCACTTGTTTACTTAAGGTACGTGAGGTATATTTTCAGTACTTGTAGTATTTCTTACTCGTTGTGCATCTGAGTAGGAAATTTGGGGACCAAATTTTAATTAGAGGGGGAGAATGTTAAATACTGAAAAAAAATTTTAAAAAAATGTAAAATTAATGGCCAAAGAATTAAGGAAATAATCCTGGAAATTTTTTGGGATTTTTGGGGAATTTTCGGAATTTTTCTGGATTTAAACGGAGTTCGTACGAGATTTTTACGGGGATAAAATAAATAGGCTTTATTAAGGGGTATTAACCTAAACCGGAAAACCTAAGTTTTTATTTTTCTAATTACTTTTTTTTCTTTTCCCCGCCGCGTCGCGGCCCCGCTTTCCCCTTCGGCACTTTCCTTTCGCGATCGAGCCTTTTCTTTCCCCCCGTCGATCCCTAACGCCCTCCTCGCGCGAGCCGCTTCCGCCCGACGCTGCAACCTCCATCTCCAACCCCATCAGCCGCCGAGAGGCCGCCGAGTTCTTTTCCCTTTCGCACGCTCCGGCCGTCGTGGCCACTGGAACCAGCAGCCGAGTCTTCTTCTCCCTCCCCGCGCGTCGGCCACGGCAGGTCTTCCCTTCGCCGTCCGACGCCTAGGTCTAGCCGGCCACTTTGCTCCGCCTACCTTCCGCCATCGCTTCTTCTCTCGCGTGCTCGCTGCCGTCTCGCCTCCGCTGCCCATACGGCGGTGGTAGATGTCTTTTTCTGTCTTGGTCGATCGGTGAGTATGGATGGTGTTAGTGATTAGGGCAGCGAGGAATTTGGGCTGGCTGAGAGCGGGTTGTGCAAGGTCGGATGTTAGTGGGTTGTGGGTAGATGTGTCGACTGTGAATTTAAGAAATTGAGTTGGGGTATTGGTGTCGATTGGAATTCTAGAGTGAGTGAGCTTGATTG
Source organism: Wurfbainia villosa (assembly GCA_025175895.1). Taxonomy (NCBI): domain Eukaryota; kingdom Viridiplantae; phylum Streptophyta; class Magnoliopsida; order Zingiberales; family Zingiberaceae; genus Wurfbainia; species Wurfbainia villosa. The sequence goes on along the minus strand of JAKLTH010000099.1, from coordinate 908,137 downwards.
GTCGATTTGGGCTGATTTTGGTGTTATTCGATTGATCGGTATGGTATTCGGAGGATATGGGATTTGGGTGATATTGTTTGATCTTGAGGATTTTTGTAGGTGATGAATTAGGTTAAGTGATTAGGAATTAATTTGGTAAATTGATTGGTACAATTATTGGATAAATTAAAAGTCATTAAATTTTATTTATTTGGCTTAGGTTGTTAAAATACGGGTTAAACCAGGTTTAATTGATTAATTAGCTTATCATTAATTAATCAAAAATTTTATCAATTGATTTAGTGGGCTAAATTAATTGTATGGATAGTTGTGGTAGGAAAAAGATTAATAAGAGGGTTGAAAAATTAGTGGAATTGGAAATAGTTTGAGTTAATTGGGTTATGAAGGAAATCGATTAATTATTCGATTTGTCGGTGAATTGCATTTTTTGTGCTTAACTATAGTTATGCTATACTGAGTTTGATCACAGCGAGTCCCGATTGTGACGATTTGATTCTTTTTGCGGATATATATTCAGGCGGGTATTTTGACTTATCTTTTAGATATAGTCATTGTTGATATACTAGTTAGGATAGCTTACAATAATTTTTCATGTTTATATGCCTAGTATGTTTTTGGTGCCTACTTGATACATGCATGTGATAGGATATGATTATATCTCCCTGTTTGACTTAGATCATAGTACTTGGATTAGGAATATGTACATACTGATTGTACATATTATTCGGATAGGTATTTTGAGTAGGATTTACATGTTTTAGTATCATGCACCATTTTTGCATGATTGCATGCTGGCTGGACGGGATTCCATTATTGTTGAGCCCGCAGCTAGTTACATGACCTGGACACACTGCCACTCATGGGTTAGTAGTACATCAGGAGGGTGTGTGCAGTTGCTCTGTCAGGCTCCGCTGGTCCGCTCATGGGTAGCGATGAGGCAGCGTGGTAGCGGGCAGGGATCCCTCCTCCGTCTACATGCATGACAGGAGATGAGCTTAGCTCCCCCTACTGTTTGGGGCGGGAGGATAGGTGTACTCGACGATCCATCCACTCGGTCACTCGGGAGCGATGATGGCGAGTGCACACTGTTATGCTACCCGCTCTGGCTACCATCGCTGATGCCTTGGATGTGCATATGATTGTCATGCATACAAGATACATATTTATATATATGGTGAGGACTTTATTACTTCTAGTCAGGCACATGCTCCTATATCAGGGTAGGAGACTCAGGTAAGTACAGTTCTTTTGTATTTCTTGTTTGCATACCCTATTTATGTGAGACTGTATTGACATGATTTTTATTGTTAGTTATATCTTACTTTGTATATCGACTATATCCACTAAGTTTTTTGAACTTACCCCGTTGATTTATATCTATTTCGGGATGAAGCTGTCAGGAGAGGGCAGCTGCCGAACCCCACTCGTCGTAAATGTTTTATTTGGATATTTGTTTTATGGTTTGGATATTTTGGTTAGAGGACATGTATAGGTTTGGAGATTGATGTTTGTATTCATGGATTTTTGGTGTCCTTGTGGACCTTATTCGGATTTTGGTTTGATTGGATTTTGTTGAGTATTCCTGCCCAGATGGCAGAAGGGGTAAGTCTATTTAGTTTAGACTGTTTATCATTAAATTTGGTTGGTGGCCTGAGGCCAAATTATATAACTGCGTGTGTGTTTGGATTCCGATCGTGTTGACCGATGTATTGTGGTCGTGTAGGCCTTGTATGTAAATTGGGATTGTCATCCGTACAAGGGAGATGCTGTCGGATTTTCGTCTGGCGGGGTCTCCTTCGGGGCGTGACAGACATGAAATACATCAATCCACTACAACTAGTATTATTACTTCTAAACTCATTAAAGCACAACTGTTATTAAGGGAACAAACTAAACATCCACGAGGATCCTCAAGTTCCAGTCAGGAACTTGAGAATTATTTTACCACTTCTTTTGATTTTAGTAATGCAGATGAAGAAAGCTTCGACATTCTAAAATGGTGGTCGCAAAGAACTCAAATATTTCCAATCTTATCTATAATGACAAAAGAAATTCTAGCTTGTCCAGTTTCAACGGTTGCAGTGGAACAATCTTTTAGTATCGGAGGAAATACATTGGACGAGAGACGTTCTAGCTTAAGGCCGAAAAATTTGGAAGCGCAATGTTTACTCAATGATTGATCAAAAGCTGCAAGTCGAACCCAACATATTAAAAGTGACGAAGAAGACCAAGACGAAACAGAGGGAACATCCGGAACTACGACGATGGGAGAAAATACCGAATACGACTGAAATTGATTGAATATAATAAAAATTGAAATGTAATTGATTTTTTTTATTGTAATAGATTTTTTATTTAAGTCCAAGATGTTGAAATTTGAGATGTAATATATTTTTTATTGAGATAATAAAATATTTGATAGAGTTTTTATAAGTTCAATTGTGTATTTTTTTATTTTAATTATTTACATCATTCTTTAAATTTTTATTTATTTAACTAAGACGGCGGTGCTTAGGATTGGACGAACTTCGGACCGGACGGACCGGACGGCAAGGCCGATGGTTCCTGACCCGAGCCGTAGCAGAACCACGGCGGGCGGTTAAGGGTTGGTATTTTGCTAACCCGAACCCGACAGTTCTGACCCAGACCCTGACCGTGGCCAGGTCTATCTCAATCCGAAGAGAACAACTATTGGATAACTCCTATTATGGGGTCATATTTGATACCGGAAAAAACTAATCTATGACTAGACGCATAACTCTCTACACCACATCACCTATTATGCCAGACGCCCCGTGTCTTGGCTCGGTCACCTATTATGCCAGACGCCCCGCGTCTTGACCCGGACACTTATAACGCTAGGCGCCCCGCGTCTCGGCCCGAACACTTAAAATGCTAGGCGCCCCGCGTCTCGGTCCGGTTATCCATTATATCAGACACCTCGCGTCTCAGCTATCATCTCACATCTCAGCAAAAACGCATTATCTCAGATGTATAGCTTCCTAACATAATTTATCTTATTTAGTCAGAAGATGTGACAGATATTTCCTGCTCATGGGTCCACTAGACAGTCCTTATTAGCATCTCTCTTCGACCAAGAAACAGATGCTCATACTGTATTTCAGAGGAATGTCTATCGCATTAATGAGGAGTTGTCTTCTATTAACCACACGTCATATGTTAATTACGACCCACGCGCCTGCAACATTTATGAGGGTAATGACCCCTATTACTTCTTGGAACAGACGTACACATATTATGGAGTCATACCGCCCCTACCGACAGTACCATTTGACAGGAGAATTTCTCTTCTATATATAGCCTCCCCATAGGAGGAGAAAAGAGGTTCACACATTCTCTACTTCGCTTGTTTGTTCTCTTCCCTATTTTCCTATTAATCTCTACCTTGAGTGTCGGAGGGGTTTGGCCAAAATCCATCTCGGCGCCCTTAACCGTTTGCTGTTTTGCAGGCTTCTCGATCCGGCGTGACCCACTCCATTCGGCTCAGCCTGTCGCCGAGGCGACGTCACACCTCTCCCTCTGCGTCAGTCCCGTTCATCTGAGTTGTCGGTCCTTGTCGTCTTCGCTACCGGGACACCTCATCATCTCCGTCTCGACAGGCAATAATATCCATGTGTATTCAAATTGTTAACAACTCATCAATATTAATGGTATATAAGTTATGAATTATACATATATATATATATTTCCACATTCAATAATACAAACTCATGATTTAAACATCAAATTAGATTACTTATCTGGTTCATTTGGAATGTCAAAATCGGATGTGTTGTGAAAACATATAAACCTACCATATTGGAAAATTAAATCCAACACATGTATGATTAATTGTGTATCTCTGAGTATGGTCCTCACAGGAGGGTCTTGTGGCTAACGCGACAGTAGAGTTGCATCAATGAGCAAGAGTTAATCTCCAGGATTGCAAATCTTTCGGGGTATCTGCTCTCCTATTGAATTAGCTCTGGGTTGAACAATATATTCTTTGTGATTTATCTTATTCGTATTGATTGTAGGATCGATTAATAGGGACACTGAGAGCGAGCAAATCGCCTTTTGCACCAATGTATCTCCACGCATGAGAGTAATATACTTCATAACTACTTATGTCGATGAAGCTAGGTTTTATTATCAAGCTCTCTATGCATGCTACCGCGCATCGGTTACGACGAGATGTTGGTCATCAAAGGCAAAATGCTTGTATTTACTTTGGTAAACTATGCATTTTAGTTTTCAACCTTCCTCGATGTTAGTCGCAAATTAAAAACCAACAAACCATTGCGAATATGTAAATGACATTATGAAAGAAACAGTAATCACTATACAAAGTTTTTTCATTTTCTACAAACTCGAACTTCCTTACGATGAAGATCTCTCGATCTGTACTTGTTATCTGAAAGACAATGCCTTGGATGTTCCTTACGATCACCAACCACCTCTTTTTCTCTTCTCTTCTTATAACCTGGATGAAAACCTTTCAGATACTCGTCAAAGACCTTTTGTCTCCTTGCATTAATGCATTGGCTATTTTAACTGCACAATGTATGCGCAGCCATAACTTATTAGCAACATCCGTTACTTTCATTAATACTAACACTTGATATAGGCCTATGAGTCCATTATGTTGCCTTATGCTACTTAGACCAATGCTCCATGTCATTGGGTTCACCTCTTTTGAAACTCTCATACTTATCGGATGCATCGAGTTTCTCAGGCTTACTACTTAGTGCTCCATCGTTAGAATCCTCCGTGTTCTTTCAAAGTTCTACATCTCCTTTCGAGTCGATGAACCATTAAGAGAAAATACAACTCAACTCCGTCGAGTGATCAACAAGTTCTATAATCTTCATCTAAGCTAATTTAAATTGTTATACACTTAATGTGCATATCAAAAACATAGAAAAAATTTAAATAATCTCGTCAATATATTAAGAATTATTTTCCTAATAATTTTTTCGAATTATAATTTTGATCTAGAAACCAAAAGATCAGAGCTCTCACGAACCAAGGCAAAGGGTGAAAAATAAAGTGAGACTTTTTATTGAAAAAAATATAAAAGTTCGTTCACACTCATTTTTCACATAAAATCATTCTCTTAAATATAATATTTTAATTAGAGACGAACTACATTCCATCAAATATTTATAAATAATAATTATTTCATTAAATAAATGGAGCCTAAATTGATATTTATGTACTTGTTAGTTGTTTTACTTCAAACTTTATTATTACGTTTTTGTGTTATAAGTAATAATATAAGGCTGCGTTTGGCTAATATGTCTTATAATGTAATTATAAGATTATATTACAAGTTTAATTATTTTATTTATTATTATTTAAAAATTGTAATTTAATATAATTTAGATTATAAAAGATATTAAAATTTTATAATATGGATTACGAAGTAAAGTCTATATAATCCGATTACATTCCAAATCGTACTCGGTTGATCGATTATCGATCGATCGCTAATCGTCGATCGGCCGTCGCTAGTCGAGCGATCGCTTTCGTCGTCGTCGGTTGGCCCCATTGTCCCCCGATTGGTCCGCATCGATTGTCGTCGTCGTCGATCGACCGACGACATTCTATATTATCAATCGGACGCCCTCGCCACTGTCGACCAACCAATTGCTCGTCGTCGTCGGATGATCTCTATTGTCCTTGTAATACATATAAAATAAAATAATATAATTATCTTTATAATCTAAAATTAGATGTAATTTTTATCTAAATATAAATAATTATTTCACATTACGAACTTATTACATTATATTATATTATGTCCTACCAAACCAAACCAAATCAAACGCAATCTAAATTTAATTTAAGGAAATACCTATTTAGTATTTTCATAATAAACTCATACGGAAATGCGTATTGCACCCAAGTAATTTTGCCACGTATGATGTACATTCGATTTTTTTTTTGTTGATTTTTCTAATTGTACATGCATAATTAATGGGTTCAATTCCATGCCCGGTTCAACAATTCGACCCGGTTCAAGGTCATTGCTGCTGCTGATGGAAGAAGAAGACTGCCCTCGTCATTCTTGTTCTCTTGTCGAATCCTTTCCCAGATCTCGATTTCTGCCCTCGTTTCTCCCTGTCGGAGATCTCGACTTCTGCCGAGTCGCAGTTGCCGGAGACAGAGTTCAACACTGGAAGACTTAGCTGCCGCCGTAGCCATGAACTCCTTCTTCTCTGGGACGCGGTTGAGGTAGGAAGTAATCGTTCACCTGGTTTCCTGATTCAGCGGTTAATTATTAAGTCCGCATCCTTCTCCAGTTCTCTTAGCTTCTGCTTTTTTAGTCTTCGCATCGTTTCATCTCCAATGAAACGTCTGGTCGGTCAGATTCTCAGTTAGATCGATCTTGGTTCAAGTAAAGTTGCGATCTTGAGTTGTAGTAAGATGGAGAAATTTGCTCGGTGTCCTGTCAGCGGCAGTGAATCTGGATCTATTGAATTCTCGAATTTCTCAAGGTTGTTTGGTCGAGAATTGCTGTCATTTGATATCGAGTTGATTGCCGAAGATTTTGAACGAGAAATTATAGAACACTGAGTTAAAATGAGTACATTTAGTGTACGTAAGAGGTTACCCTGTTTGTTGCGAATTATTGAGCATTTTGCATATCACTTTTGTGGATGGTCCTAACCTTACTAGTGGCTTAGAATAAGAAGATTTGTATTTTCCGGGAAGATAATGGTGAGAGGCAAATTCGATATTCACAGTGACAAAAGAAGACGCAGAAGTTAGTATCCATGGGTTCCCGAAGTGTAATTCATTTTTCTCCTTGGATGGACGAAGAGATTGTACAAAAGACTATCAAGAATTCCTAACTATTTTCCTCTAACAATGCTTAAATTGTTCTAATGGATCCATCTGGAATTAGATTAGATAGGCCGATGAGAATCCATTTAGAAGTTGTGGAAGGATGCAAAATACTTCAGATCAGACTTGCGTGGGTTTCTGAGTGCTTAAACTCTCAATCATTGTAGTTAGTCACCTCCCTTGATTGTTACTTGTCTTTTTGGCATTGAAGTGAGTCTAGTGTTTCTTGCATTAGTAAGTGTTGGTTTGCATCTGTAATGATTCAGTTTGATGAGGTTGAGAAGGGATAGTTGGTTAGATAACTTGGACAAAATGCATCTCTTGGCAATCTTGTAGGATGCGGACCATCGGGGATGAACTAAAGCATACATCAAACCATAGAAAATGTGCAGGTCATTGTTGTAATATGGCCTCAAAATGAGGGCTTCATAGTCTTAGCTTATTATTAAGGAAGGGTAGGCTCGATAAAGGCCACTAGGCATAGGGCTTTCCAGTTGGATTCGTTAATGTTATGCAACTTCTGAAGAATTGGCCTTGGAAGAATTTATTAAGTCAACATCTTGATTAAGTTGGCACCATTAGTTGACTCATCTATTGCCAATGATTGCTGAACTAGCTTTCCCTGCTTTTAGCCTACATGCCCTGTCTTATTCCTCTGATTTCTAGTTGACTTTCTTGCCTACCTTTCTTGATCAACCAAGTGCTAGCTATGGGCTTGGATGGCTACACCTTCCCTTGGAATTTTGTTATTGTATAGAGTAATGAATATGCCCTTCAAGCCAGGTAGAAAAGGGAAGAATGCCAAACTTCACTTAGAAACCCCTTGAAAAGAGATTAATACTGACAAAGAACAGTGTTAAAACTGGCTTTCCTCCCAATGGCTTATAGGACCTTATCCTAGAGTAGATCTTAAGTTTGATAAATCATTATATGAGAAGATGTGCTCACTAATAGGCAATGAACCATTCCATATAAGTAGTTTTTTCATTGATTACTATAATAACATAACCATCATGGTGAAATATTGTTTAAACTACAAGATCAATCCAGATATAGAACAAGATCAAAACAAGTACTTCAAACCAATTAGAATTCATTTGTCAACAAATTTTATCTTCCCTTTGAACAACTTCAATGACAGTTTTGATTTCCTTGAATGGTACAATTGCTATGGCTTGCCATTAATAAGCAAATGAATTTCGTTTGTATTGTTAGTAACAAGGCACCTATGGAATTGACTCGCTTCTTAAGTACTCTGAAGGGAAGTGGGTTCAGTATGGAGCAATTTTGAGATGGTTGACTTTCATGTTGTTCAAAGTGGAAAATAAACCTATGATGTTGCCGGTTCTATGGTGTGTTACAACATCTAACTCAAAATGAGGGTAGTTTTGGGGCTTGTTGTTTCTTCTATATGTTCTACAATCTTAGTAAAGAATTTTACATACCTTGACCATCTATCCATTCTTTAGATCCATGTTGATAAGGTGGAACTTATAATAAAGTTGTACAAAATAAGGTTCAAAATCTCGAGTCATGTTGGAATTTTGGATTTTGATTGGGACGATACTGCTTTGCCATTATGCCGATATTCCGAAGCATGATGTCGATAATGAATTGGAGGTTGAAGGTGGAATGAGATGAATTACAAGAAGGAAGGAAACATTGCTTGTGCTGAGTAGTATTGAATTTTAATAATTTATTAGAATAATACATTTTGATCATTTCACTGATATGATATGAAATTTCAAACTATGATACAAAGTTCAACTTTGAGTTGATACAAACTGACTCGCTCATGTCGATGATGGAGTATGTCTAGAAGTCAACAATTTAAGATTAAGGGAAGATCTGGCTTATATTTTTGTAATATGTATCCCCACATTTGCTGACAAATTAGACATATTGTTACTGTTTTTAGTATGTCTAGAAGTTTGCATAAATAACATAAACACCCTACACATGCATAATAGAGATATAAGTACAGGCTAGATAACTAGGAATTAGTCAAAAGTTGAGTCCTAGCTATTTGCGGTTTGCTATGTGAATCTTTCTCCACCATTATGCTCAAAGATGTTTAAAATCCATTTTCATGTGTTTCAACATACCCTAACCTGATCATTCATCTTCTGAATTTTGGAGCAACATTTTTCGAATGAACTCTAAGGCATCTGTAAAGCATGCATAGTGAAAGTGGATATGCCACAGATACATGACACATTTTTTTAAGACATGCTCCATATAGACATTTTTAATGAATACTCAAAAAGTATTAATTGTTGGACTTCAGATAGGAGATTTGGGAATCCATGAGATTTCCCCTTAATTTTCAAATGAAACTTTAGCATTTTGTGCTATACATTATTACAGGGATATGATAAAGGCCATACGTGCCTGCAAGACTGCTGCAGAAGAACGTGCTGTCGTAAGAAAAGAATGTGCAGCTATCCGCTCTGCTATCAGTGAAAATGATCAAGATTATAGGCATCGTAACATTGCAAAACTCATGTTCATTCACATGCTTGGTTATCCAACACATTTTGGTCAAATGGAATGTCTCAAGCTGATAGCTTCTGCTGGGTTTCCTGAAAAACGAATTGGTTATCTGGGTCTTATGCTTCTTCTTGATGAAAGACAGGAAGTTCTGATGCTGGTTACAAATTCCTTGAAACAGTATGGATTAACTTTGTTGTTCTCATACTCTGCAAAGTGATGCGAATTAGATCTTAATTGAGACATTTACTTTTGCTCTTATGTTTTGCATCTCTCATGCAGAGACCTTGATCACACAAATCAGTACATCGTGGGTCTAGCACTTTGTGCTTTAGGAAATATATGTTCTGCAGAAATGGCGAGGGATCTAGCACCTGAGATAGAGAGATTATTGCTAACTAGAGACCCTAACATCAAAAAGAAGGTACCTTTTGTGTTATCTTAATTTAACATTTATTAAAATTATATAAATAATTATTTCATTTTATTACCTAATATTTTATTAATTAATAATTATTAACTATTACTTAATTTGTTATATTAATAAAGTAATTAACTACCAATTAGTTACTAATTATTAAAATAAAATAATAATCATATTATATATTATTGTAATTTGTATTGTATATTATACGCATTATCAAATAATAACAATTAATAAATTAATTGATTTGACTTCGATTTGAATATTCATGTTATGCGATCTAGAAGATTTTTGGGAACGATCAATGGAAGCTCTGGGATATTATTTTGTGTAGTCAAAATGTGACTCTTTACCTGAACAAAACCTTCTTCCAGGCTTTTAATGTTTGTCTTGCTGCTTGCATGTGAGTAGTTTTCTTTTAATTGTAGCAAAAGGTGATATGCTCACCCCAAGCATCCCTACTAGTCGGCCTCACAACCATTGTAAGGAAGGTAAATCACGGAGAGCCTTTTATGGCTCAATCGAGCGCTAGTGGGCCGGGAGGACATGCGTCCTCGAAAAACTTTGTAATCTTATGGGATCGACCCTTGCTCATTGTAGCAAGTCTGCTGCTGCGCTAGCCACCCGACCCGTCTGTGGGGGCATGAGTAGTTCCTTTTAAGATGTATGGAAAGATGGTAAATTCTATATCATTGCTTTAAAGTGTGAGGCTGTAGCCTCAAATCACTACCCCTTTGCTTCCAGTTTTCCTTAATGGATACATAAAAGCAACAGAATATTGGCTATAAATCCGTTTTAGTCGAGTCACTTCTATATGTTCATTTCTGTCCTGAATTTGATCTGAAACAAATGCCTTTTAACCATCTGGATGAAGAAATATATCAACCTATGCTAACCAGAAGCACAAGATCAATTTTTTTTCCATTATCCATCTTTACCTTGTTTTGATATATTTTACGAAATTCAATGTTACATTCATTTTTACTTAAGTACATAGTTTGTTTCCAAGTCTGTTTCAATTAAAGGAGTTGCTTTTTGATGCTACACAGTTTTGCAAGTGATTTATATATTGTAAAACATGCCATGGTGATGAGAGGAATTTTTGATTTCATAAGATAGATCACATCTTTACCCTTTGATTTTCAGTTTGTTTGTTGACCTTTATTTACATTGTTAATGATTGACCAAATATTTAAATTGTAAAGCTCCAATTTAAATGGAATTTGATCATGGCTGATATTCTATATTGTAAATCACTTCATATCTTGGATTAGTATGCCTGCCAAAGTGAAATTCCAAGTTATTCAAATTATGGTTTAAAATTTTGATCTGTGTTGGAGTTTCAGTCTGTGACTAGAACGATACAGTTCCAGTATCGTATCATGTTGTGCCAATAGAGTTTGAATACTCTTTTAAATATAAAATATATTAATTAACAAAGTATTATTATCAATATTTTGATTGTTATAAATGCTTATTATGAGGTTAAAATAATATTCTAAAATTTAAGATTTAGTGACAGTCAATTTATTAATTAAAGTCTACACATGATGATTAGTATCAAGTAGATTTAAATTAAGCTAAATTTATATATATTATAATTTAATTTAAATCATAGTAGCATTTAGAAATTATTTTATATTTAAGTTTTGTTATTTTTTTCTAACAATATGTCTCTTCTATTTTTAGTATTTTTAAAAAGGTAATTTTTCTTTGAAGAGTTTTTTTTTAACTTTTATAATTGTCCATGTGAAAGATGAACGAGAGAAATTGATGTAGAAAAAAAAAATTAATTTTTTTTCCATGTGTTAAGGAAAAAAGGAATAAAAAAGACATTAATTAAAAGAGAAAGAGAATGAATTAAGGGGGGAAAATAAAAAAGGAGTGACAAAAGAAATTAATAAAGGGAGGTGAAAAAATTCACAATACAAAATTTCTTCCTCTATTTTTAAGGAAAAAGCAAAATAATAAAAGAAATTAATAAAGAAAGAAAGAGAAAGAATTAAAGGATAAAAGAAGAAATAAATAATAAAAGAAATTAATAAAGCCAGAAAGTGAAATAATTAATAAGTTTTTTCATAGAAATAACAAAAGAGATTAATAAAGAGAGAAAAAGAAAAAATTAACGGAAAAAAGAAGAAAGGAATAAAAAAAATTAATAAAGGGAGAGAAAAAGAATGAAAGAGAAAAAATTTAAGATTTTGAGTTTTAGTATTTATAAAAAAATAAGAAAAATAAAAAAAGCTTTGCGTATGCACGACTGTGAGGCTTTGCGCGAGGTCACCCGCGGTACGCCACTGGCCTCGCTAAGTTCGCCCATAGTTGTAGGGCCTCGTGACGAGATGACCCGAGGCCTCTTGCGGCCTCGCAGAAGACCTCGCGATCAAGGCGCCCAAATGACGCGCGCAAGAAGGCACCTTGTTGCTGCAAGTCTAAGGTAGGCACCGCGAGGCCTCTTGCAGCCTCATGTTGCCCACGGAGCCTCGCACAAGTTCGCCCATAGTTGTAGGGCCTCGCACGAGATGACCCAAGGCCTCTTGCAACCTCGCGGAAGACGCCTCGCGACCGCAAGGCGTCCTGTGGCCTCGCGCGAGGCACCTTGTAGCCGCAAGGCTGCGGGAGGCACCGCGAGGCCTCTTGCAGCCTCGTGCGAGGTCACTTGTAGCCATGAGACCTTGCAAGAGGTCTCCCGTGGCCACGAGACTTCTCTGGCTGTTGTAGGAGGCCTCGTTCGAGGCACTACGACTGTATACCGACATCTGTGTCATGCCAGTCGATGAAATTTTTCACTCGTGCCAATTGGTATGACACAACATTTTAAACCATGATTCAAATACTAATAAATCTGATTGATGAGTCCAAGTCAAATGGAACATTTAAACTTGAGATCGAAGTTCAATGGAAATCTACTTTGAATTCGGCATAAAGTACACCAAAATTATGAAGTAAATTAAACCTCTCTTCCACAATAAATGCAGAATTTTCAAGAATCTCACTTGTCTTTTTGCAATTGTTTATAGCTTTGTTATTTCTGGTACAAACACTTTGATGTAGATTAATATAACAACTTCTTGCTGTTTTCTTCTACTTTCGAAGGAGCATTCCATCATGGAAGACTTAATGTTGTTTCTTGTTTTCTAGGCTGCCTTGTGCTCTATCAGGATCATTAGAAAAGTACCAGACTTGGCAGAAAATTTTTTGAGTCCTGCAGCTTCTCTGTTGAAGGAAAAGCACCATGGGGTCTTAATAGCCGGAGTGCAGCTCTGCACAGATCTTTGTAAAGTCAGTTCTGATGCAAGCAATTATTTGAGGAAGGTATGATATGGACAAATTTGCACCTATTCCTTATGGAGTGATCCAATAATTTAATCTATATCTAATTGATACAAACATTAAATTAATAGATGTATACATACATTTGTTATTTCTGGTACAAACACTTTGATGTAGATTAATATAACAACTTCGTTGCTGTTTTCTTCTACTTTGAAGGAGCATTCCATCATGGAAGATTTAATGTTGTTATTATTATAAATTTAGGCTGCCTTGATAAGATCAAATCATTGCATTCAGGATCATTAGAAAAGTACCAGACTTGGCAGAAAATTTTTTGAGTCCTGCAGCTTCTCTGTTGAAGGAAAAGCACCATGGGGTCTTAATAGCCGGAGTGCAGCTCTGCACAGATCTTTGTAAAGTCAGTTCTGATGCAAGCAATTATTTGAGGAAGGTATGATATGGACAAATTTGCACCTATTCCCTTATGGAGTGATCCAATAATTTAATCTATATCTAATTGATACAAACATTAAATTAATAGATGTATACATACATGCCATGCAAAACGATCGAAATATATTGTTCAAACTTTTATACTATTAGCACTGAGTGGTCGTTAACATGAGTATTTTTACATACTGATATTCGACATCTCTTGATATGCTAAAAGTAAAACACAGTTTAAGATGAATTGAGATGGCGTTGCTATTTATTATTATTATTATTATAAATTTACCTCCGTATAAGATCAAATCATTGCATTCTAATGGAAAACAAAGATTGGACTCAAGTGTATAGTTGTTTTATCTTTTTCTTCTCCATTTCCTTCCTTTCACTTCTAATTTGCTACCGACATCATACTCAGCGCGTTAGTACAATACTAAAACCGAATCATTTTCCACCCAAAGCTTGAAACATTGGCATGACTTGACATTTTGAACCTCGATTGCCACGTACTCTTAAGACCTAGATATAGGAGTTCCATGTCATATGGGGGTACCAGTTACATGCATATCGAAGGTTTTTAGGCATTGCAGGTGGCACAACCCAAATTGACATTTTCATTCCTCTTGACTATGTCTACTTGATCTAGATCTGAGATCTCCATGCGTCACCCATGTGACACCATGAATTAGACATATCAAATCATCAAAATGATGAGATGTTGGATACTTGGATCCACGACTTAATTGAGCGCTTGTCATAACCCACCCTTTGCATGAGTTTTTCAAATGGTTTTGAAGTTGCTGAGCAACCGACATTATCTTTGTCAACCGATGTAGATATACCAATTCACATGTGCAATTCACAATGCACTGTATAAATAAAAATATTTAATCCTTGATCTGTCAAATAGAGGTTTCTGATAATTGGTTGTGTGTGATACTTTGTATCTGTGTCTGTGATGCTTTGTAGCAAACAGAGGACTGGACACTCTGGAGTCTGGATTAATCAAGATTCTGTCTGTGTTTCACGTCTATCCAATTTGTATCTATTCTAACATGATTTTTAGGAGTATAAAGTAGATTGGAACAATTTTTTGATGCCTTCACTAAAAATTTGTTTATTTTCTTTCAATAAGATAGGCCTTTAGTTATTATATACTTATATTGAAGAGAATGAATAATAAGATTTTCTGTCATCCAATTAAAGTTACTTCTCATAAATTTTTGTTAAGTAGAACATGCTGACATGAAATCCCATGGCACTACCTGGGGGCCTCAAATTTATCCCATCCCCGCTCCTCTGTTAGAATGCCTTTGTTTTGTGGATGTCAAGAACTCAAACTCTGAAAATTGCGGTGTTTCTTTGACATCATGTTATAAACTTTCATTTCTTTTTCTTTGTTTAGTTATGCATTTTTGGGTTAATATAAACTCTTGTCCTTCTAGCCGTTTAAATGCATTTCACACTGTAAATTTGTTTCCATCTTAATTATAGAATTGCACAGAAGGATTGGTTAGAATACTGAAGGATGTCTGCAATAGTCCATATGCACCTGAGTATGACATAGCTGGGATTACAGACCCTTTCTTACATATCCGAGTCCTTAGATTGATGAGAATGCTGGGCCAAGGAGATGCTGATACCAGTGAATATATGAATGATATTCTTGCTCAGGTGAGTTTGCCTGTATATTCTCAGGTTTCTCCAAGTACCACTTTCTAAATTTTGTTGCATTGATCAAATAGTATGTCATTGTGTATATTTTCTTTAATTTTGAGTACTATGTTTTATTGAATGAGTAAGAGATCCTAGTATTTTTTTTTGTTGTTTTCATTTTTATAGGTTGCTTCAAAGACTGAATCAAACAAAAACGCTGGAAATGCTATTTTATATGAATGTATTGAAACAATTATGGGCATAGAGGCTACTAGTGGTTTGCGTGTGCTTGCAATCAATATCCTAGGCAGATTCTTGTCAAATCGTGACAATAACATCAGGTTACTTTTGTTACACCATCATATCATTAAGTGTTTTGAATTAGGACTATCAAATTTGAGAATTACTTTTGACTCATTGTTGATTTTTTTTTTTTGCCACTGATCAATGTAGTAGGTCAAAAAAGATATGAACGCATGATAAAGTAGAGTTACTATATTTCTTTGTTATTTATTTGTTTATTTTAAATTCTAAGCGAACTTTGTATACAATGATACTCAACTGTGGTGCCTTGATTTGTGTATACCCTAATTGATGTGCAAATTAGAGTACCAACATTGATATGAAGTTGCATGCACTTTTTTATTAGTTACTCTAGCTTTTCACAAGATATATGCATTAGTATCACTTAATATATAAATGCATCATATAGAGGAGTTCCTAATCATTTACATAGCAAATTATTTAAAGTTGAAAGTGTTCCATACCAACTTTGTCTCTAATAATATTCTGAAAGGCATGACAGTTGGCCCATTTTGTCTGTGGTTACATCCAATCAATATCGATAGTAGTGGCTGTGTAAGTTGTTGCCTTGAAAACTGGTTATCTGCACAAAGGGGAGTGATTGTAAGAAAAACCATGGTTCTGTCTCCACCTCCAGCTTTCCATCATAGACTCACTTGTTAAACTCTAATACAGTTATATATTACTCTTGATGCCATTTTTTCTTTACTCTTTATTCAGATATGTTGCCTTGAACATGCTTATGAAAGCTCTTGCAGTAGATTCTCAAGCAGTACAGAGGCACCGAACAACAATTCTAGAATGTGTCAAGGTATCACTTTTAATAAATGATGTGCTTCTTCCTGGTTAGATGCTCATTGTATTACTTTCAGTTTCAGCTGTTTCTCAAAAGAGTGAATTTTTAGAATAATCTACTTGTTTCTTTGATATTGATTTTCTTTTTCCATATACATCTGACATGTAATTGATGCAACCTTGAACCTTCATTTTATTACTATTATCAGAATTCAGCTCTCTTTCATTTTGGCCAAAATGATGACATTTTGGAACAAAATCGTCTCTTGTTATTTATGAGGAATAGGAGCATTGATATTAACTTTCTTTGGCCTTGGTCTAATGATATATTTGTGTAATGGTTACCTGAAAATGCTTATTTCTAATGGTATTGAATATTGATGGGCAACACTTTTATACCATCTTTGTCTTTATTAATTTTGTAACTTTCAGGATTCTGATGCTTCAATCAAGAAGAGGGCTTTGGAGCTTGTTTTTCTGTTAGTTAATGACACAAATGCTACCCCTTTGACAAAAGAGCTTATTGATTATTTGGAAGTGAGTGACCAAGATTTCAAAGGAGATCTAAGTGCTAAAATTTGCTCAATCGTTGAGAAGTAAGTAAATAGCTTTATGCAATATTTTGTCTTCATCCTTTATGGAGTTAGACATGAAGATTACATGAAACTTTAACTTCACTTAAAAACTGTATTGTGTATATTTCATTAGGTCAGTTGAAGTGCATTTGTGAAGTTTCTAGTTGTAGATTCAGTTGAAAACAATATTACTTTGATGTGATGAAGGACCTCAGCCATCGATTATGATTTGCTTGTATCATTTATCCTCTTGGAGCTATTTTTGTTGGTTCATATGTTGAAATTAATCTGACATCATTCCTCTCCTTCAGATTCTTGTGGGCTTATTGGGATTTTCATTGTTTCTCATTTGTTGCAAACTACTACTCTGTTTTTCTATTCTTTATTAATTTAACCTTTCAATCTTCTCTTTTTTTTTTTTGTTTTGGAAATAACCTTTCAATCTTCTCTTAATTCACAAGAACTTAGTTATTGACAAACTTGTCTGTAGTTTGTCAACATATTTGTCCCCCACAGACTTGTCTATATCTACCATTTATTGATGTGTGGATTTCTCATAAACGAATGCCCAATTCACTTTGGTGTTTATATTATGCTGAAAAATTGGTCCTATCAATTTGTCCTGTTTGTTTACCGTTAATATATTATGCAATTATGGTATCATACTTGCACTAAGTCTCAGGTACAACCTTCAATAACTCCTTTTCCTGTTTATTTACCATCTACATTTTTCTGATCATTGAGTCACAGGTTATGATGTCAACTTTCCCCCCCTTTTTATATAGGTTTTCCCAAGAAAAGAAATGGTATATAGATCAGATGGTTAAAGTTTTATCTCTGGTATGTGATGAAATATTTCATTATACTCTTTCTGTTTTCAGAAATTTGAAAACTTTTGAATTTGTTTAATCTTTTCTGTTATGTTTAGAGTTAATGACTAGGGCCCATAAGATGGAAAACAGGGAAGATAAATGAAGATTACATACAAAAGAAGAGAAAATTGACAAATATTCTA
Organism: Wurfbainia villosa; assembly: GCA_025175895.1. Classification (NCBI taxonomy): domain Eukaryota; kingdom Viridiplantae; phylum Streptophyta; class Magnoliopsida; order Zingiberales; family Zingiberaceae; genus Wurfbainia; species Wurfbainia villosa. Next base: position 890,307 of record JAKLTH010000099.1, on the reverse strand, counting down.
CACTGTTGTTCAGTATGAAAAGTGCTAGCAGAGAAAAACAGTTTAAGTTGCTTAACTTGTTTACTTGGGAAGAGAAGTTGGAAGATAAGAAATTTAAAATGGGTAAAGGATGCAAATAAGGAATCGATTTGAATTTCAATTCTATAAATTAAATTTTGGTAATTGTTTATTTTGATATGACTTTTGGTATTTTTTTAGTTTAGTAAGAATATCTTAGGAGTTTAATTGGATAATTTTATTTTTTTTCTTTGCAATATTTGTTTTCTACTTTGTTATTGTTGAGTCTATAAAGGTTGTATCGGATAAAATATTGAATATCTTTCGAATAATAAAACCCCTTTTTATTAATCTCTACCTGATATAGTTATTCCATGCATCGTTCCTTTTGTCCCAATTTTATTGGTGAGTTTGGAGTTCGATTTGTTGTTGTGCTTGTAACAATCTTTTTGTCACAAATAAATCCACTTTTCATTATTGCATTTTATTATCACAAGTAAATTCATTTAACTTTCACTCTTTAGTATAACAAATGAATTCAACTTTAATTATCACTTTTTTTTATCACTAGTAAATATACTAAGAAATGAATCACTAGAGCTAGTTTCTCATATTATAGATAGTGTCACATGACGCATGGATTAAATCTCTCATCGGTGATAAATAACATTATACCATCCTCATGTAAAATAAATATTGACTTCGAACGACCCAAGCTACTGCATCTTTGTGAGCAGTCTAAATGCTCTATAGAATGCTATGCTCAGAATGTTCAACTTTTATTATTTATTTTCTTTGTTGATAATAATTAGTTTTAACTTTAAGTCTTCATTCAATATGGGTTCCATTTTGGGTTCAGATATGATTTAACTATGTCATTCTGGAATATTGATTAATTCAAGGGACTAACTTAAGTTACCTTTCTAATAAATGTTTTGCTAATTTGATCATATATCAGTAGATGGTCTTCAAATAGGGGCTTATACAAGTGTCAATATAAAACAACGTGTAGCATGGAGTAAACTAGTTTACAGATATGTATAAATAATGAGAGCATCAATATAATCTTTTGTAAATAAGCCATGTTAATCCTCACAAGATCATCCAATGGTAATATTGAAAGAAAAGAATATCACGTATTTAGCCCCCACCCCAACATATTAGTTCTTTTAGAACCAATTTCGTTAATTTAATGTCCTTTTAATCCCTTTTTCAAACTCTCTGTAGCAACTTTTTACACATTTAAATTTAATTAATGTACAAGGAATCATATAAAAGTATCTCTGCAAATCATTGTGCTCACCCTTCGGGTGAGTAGTTATTGAATCTATTCTCAATCCATTAATCCTTAGTATACCTTCAATTTAAATTTAAAGGACAACTATCATGTTTGGATGACCAACCCCTAAATTCCCAATTTAGTGAAATCTAGCATCACGATTCCAAATCCTAAAAATAGGAGTTGGGTTAAACAAGATCTTACCAAGTGATTCTCCTCGGTCAGAAAAAAATAAATAAAAATAAAGCAATTCTTCTTGGTCGAAGAAGTAGAGTAGGTACTTTAATGATATGAAATGTATCAACTAATCTAACCTAAGTAACAAATAGTAAGTAGTTATTTGTTTAAAAAGCATTTTACAAAACCATCAAAAAAATTACTTATTAAATCCTTACCCTTTACCGAAATTGATCATGATCAATGGTTCTTCGATCTCCAAGCCATTTTCTAGTTTCAATAACAAGGTAAGAAGGAACTTCGACGAAAGGGCTATTGACAAGGAAAAAGATAGTTGATGGTGGCGGTCTGCCTAGGGAAGCGATGGTTCATGTTAGGGCAACAATCGACAATGATTGCTCTTGTGTGCATTGCAGGAGGGGTCACTAGCAGTAGTGGTTCACACCTGACCCCAAGGCGGTAGTGGCTTGTGAAAACAAAGAGACAAGAGGGAGATTGGAAGAGACTTAGAGAGAGATCCATGTTGCTGAAGGAGAGGGGAGAAGGAGACCATTCCTCGTGACATCTTTGGTTAAGGGTGAGTGATGCACAGTTGGGGAAGGAGGAGAGAGAGATATGAGAGTACAAATAACTTCTAAAAACTCCACTAGCTCAGCCAAATATGATATAGATTTGGTACAGCCTAAATTGACCAAAATGAGTCCAATTCGAGCCCACTTTGAATTTCTTGGACCTTAACCACTTTGTCTTCTCGATGGGCTCCACTAACTTTAACTAAACCCTAAAACCTAAAATATCACTTCATTTTAGCTTAATTAGTGGTCTAAATCTTGGAAAATTTAATTTTAAGATTCAAAATTTTAAATGAAATAAAATTAGGCACTTGAAAAGGCAAGTGACAAGAAATAAGATGACAAAGCAGCACAATAATGTGAGTCCAATTCAAATTTGGTTTGAGTCCAAAGTGAATCTCCACCTAGCAGAACCTACAATTCGCCAATCCAACTCCAAATTGAATTCAAACACCACTAAATCAGCATTTATTTATGTCAATCAAATTCTTAATCATAATTGTTTCTAATAACTCCTGATTGACTCTCTAGTCCCTAGTGCATGTAATCAAACCTTGGAACATAACATCTGCGTTTTTCATAATATTCCCATTTTACATGGAAAATTTTCTTTTTCTCTATTAGAATGCATTTATAAACTTTTCTCTATTTCTGTTATTTTTAGGCTGGAAATTATGTCAAAGATGATGTGTGGCATGCTCTTATAGTTGCAATTAGTAATGCACCTGAGCTACAAGGATACTCTGTAAGGTCTCTGTACAAGGCATTTCAATTGTCATCTGAACAGGTTAGGCTGTTATGTGAGATTTAAGCTTTATCACATTTATTCTTTTTTGAAAAATATTCGTTACTATCAATCTATTGTCTAGGTAAGTTTAGTACGAGTGACAGTATGGTGCATTGGAGAATATGGTGAGATGCTGGTTAACAATGTGGGGGTCTTGCAAGTTGAAGAACCAATAACTGTAAGTGCATGATCTTCTGTTCTTTTGTTTACTAACAGCCAAAAAAAACACCTATTTCTTTGCATATGTTCAACTTGTTGCTTAGTCTCATTTTGGCCTCCTTTGTTGGCAACTAAGCAAACTCAATACACACCTTCAATTAAGGGATTTCTGTATTTTTCACATTTTTTCTATCGTGCTACTTTGGTTGTGTTTAAACTTTAGGGCAAGAAAGATGATCCTTGGTGTTTCTTTTTCTCGTCATTCTGCCATCCAAATCATCCTTTAACATACATATTAAACTTCAGAAACTTGTATTTGTTGTCTACATGCTTAGAAATTAATGAGTAGCATGTCATTACAATATTCTAATCCAAGTAATCTGCTTAAATCATTCAACAGTCTTAACACTATCACTCTAGTTAAAGCCCAATAGATGGCTCAATCCAACCAAAACTACCAATACACTTAGGTGTGGAACCTCTTGATATTTAAGCATGCTTTAGTCTCACTAAGCAGCAGGATTATACCTCAGTTGACATGTTTTCTTTTAACCTGCCTCCCAAGGTCAATTATGGATGGGGTCGCTTGATATTTTAAGCATGCTTAAACAATCTCACCTAGAAAATTGGGACTATGGGGCTAGGACTTTGTCTTGCCACCCCTTCCTCTTTATCTCCTTTAACATTTGCGTCTTGACAAGTTACATCACATATTTTATCTACATGTACATTAGTTCGTGGTTCTCTATCATCACTAATGATTTGTTCTTCAGTTTATATATATTCTTTTTTCTTTTGTTACAATATGCTTTGGCATTCTTTAACCTACACAGTGGTGATTCCCACCTCCATATGGGAGTGTCAGTTCTTGCCTTTTCTCAGTTGTTTGCCCAAATATAGTGGGAAGTTGGAATTTACAACACATTTTCTGACACTTTGTTGTCTCCTTATTACTCCTTTTGTAGACACTACCTGCTTGATACATTGTTGCAGGTAACTGAATCTGATGCTGTGGATGTTTTAGAGTCCTGTTTAACATGTCATTCAACAGATATAACCACTCGGTCAATGTGCTTGATTGCTCTTCTAAAGTTCTCATCACGGTTACCACCAACCTTAGAGTATGTTGTTCATTTGATATGTAATCCTTTGTTATTTACATTCTTAGAGAACTTAATTATGGTCCTTCACTCCATTTAGCAGGTTCATTTCATGCTTATGTGCTTATGGTATTTTTCTTATTGTTAAATTTCTAAGCTATAAGATATTTATAAACAAATAATTTGGATCCTACGATAGATGTTTACTTCATATTTTGAAACCTCATACTATACTAAACAGCACGATCCAAATGTATCGTTCAACTAAATTATTGAAACTCGATATTGCTTAGCATAAGTAGTGACTCCTATATGTCACTGTGTATTGTATTATGCCAACACTACATGCTCCAATGCAACTTTGGATGAATTGAAAAAAAGTTGTTATTTTTTTACTTTGTATCCATACAAGATGATGTTAAAATTGTATAATTTCAAATGGAACACAAAGTCCGAATTTAAGTATATACTTATCTTTTCTTTTTCTTTGTATCTCTTTCCTCCTTCTGCCTCCAATTCTCCATTGACACTATAAATCAGAAAATTGCTACGATGCCAAAACAGTCTCATTCAATCAAAGATCGAAAGTTTAGCATGACTCAAGATTTTATACCTTGGTTTATTTATGATCTCTCCATGTATCACATCTATCAGAATCAGGGTGTGCATATTTTTTCTTGACTCATGCTTAAGTTCATTTTGCATTTTAGGAGGTAAGAGCTCAATCCATTGTTTGATTATTTGTGCTTTTATTATTTGAATATATCAAGGACTCAATTAGCAATTTTACCCTTCCTGTTTGGCTGTTAATGCAAAACGCATATATGAATACCTTGCGCCTTTTTCTATATTTTCCAACCTCTTCTGAGTTGTTAGATTATTCCTATCTAATAAAATTGTAAGTGCGATGATTTATTGTTATATCTCTTCATGTTTACAAATAATTTGTTAAAGTTGATTGGTTAACCACTTGTCCCAAAAGTTCAAGCTGCAAAAAGTCCAAGCTGAACCACTTGTCCCTTCATGAATGGGTGATACTCTTTCTTCATGCGTGGTGTACTTGACTTATTGGCTTCAATTTCCAAATACATGAATTGATTACATTTTTTTTTTGTTGGCATCGGTGGAACCTCCTACTCTGATACCATAGTAAGGTTGATTGCTAACCACTTGTGCCAAAAGATCGAACCCTTAGCAAAGGGATAAATTTTTATATGAATATTGTTAACCTTGTTATTTTTCCATGAGTCATGTTGCCAATTGTTTCTATGCTGTCATTAATGTGACCTTTTTTGTGAATAAAATAAATTTATTAACAAATTTTTTTACTAAATCAATAAAAAGAACAGAGAAGTTTGCCTATTTTTTTCATGTTACCTAGTTGTAATTACCATAATTCCAATACCCTCGCAACAATTGTTATGGCAAGCTAGTTCTTCTTCTGCTGCTGTCCTTCATTGTTATTGCATCTCTGCTTCTCAAAGTGGAAGTTGCTGAAGAGGAAGGGAGCCACAAGTTCCTCTATCTCCACACTCACCCACGTCTCTACAGTATTCCAGAACCCTAGCCTCTGTCTCAGTTTTGAAATTCATGGCACATTTCTTTTTTACTATAGGAGACAAAAAAACCTGCTGCCATGGCTCTCTGGAGCCTAGCCTCGAGGAGAATAAAAACCTATTTCACGTGCCACTACTCTTGCAGAATGTGATGTTTTGTCCATGCAAATACCATAGTATAAACTGTTTTGGGTTATGATTTTAGACTTTTAGTAGTTGATATTAGATCAGTATACATCATATCTGTGAATTAATTTCTTCAACCTGACAAATGGTACTGTTTTCACTTGTCAGGACTCACCAGACACGACTATATAATGTCAATCTTGCTATTTTATAGTGTAAAAGACTTCTGCTCTGAATCTCACCAAACTATTTCAAGATTTCTTCCTGTTCTCCTTGTTGCAAGTTCTCTAAATTCTATATAACCTGGAAAGTATGACACATCAAAATCTTGTAACCCACTACAAGAAAGCTGTGTTATTATTATTAAATTGAAATAAACTAGCTTGGAATTGATTGCTTTGTAGTTTGGATATGTCCTACAATTCTCTGCCCATTTTATGATTGACTTAAGATTTAAGTGTACCTATATTTTAATATTCTGGCTGCTGTCTTCACCGATTATCCAGGAGGGTTAAAGAGATTATTACAGCTCACAAAGGAAATGTTGTGCTTGAACTGCAACAAAGAGCAATTGAATTTAACTCTATAATCCAGAGACATCAAAATATAAAGTAAGCAAATAATCATTTGCAAATAAATATTGTTCCAAGAATTTTTGTTAATAGATTCTATAATTTCAAAACATATTATGCATACACAGGTCTTCTTTGGTTGAGAGGATGCCTGTTTTGGATGAGTCAACTTTTATTGCTAAGAAAGCTGGTGCATCACAAACAAATTCAACTGATAAATCTAGCCAACAATTACCTTTTGGGACTTCGCTTAAGCTTTCAAATGGTGTTGCACAACCAGCTGCTGCACCTTTGGTTGATTTGCTCGATTTGAGTTTGGATGATAACTCAGTTCCTACTTCAACCTCCACTGATTTTCTACATGATTTGTTGGACATTGGTTTGACAAACTCATCATCCTCAGGTTTCAATATTTTCTTACATTGTATAGCATGCATATTTGCCATGTTTAGGCTCACGTACTGTCTACATTTGCTTGGGCTACTCTTATTTCTCATTATGTGGATGAATTTGTTTGCATAATGAGCATTTCAACTAATGATTAATCTTCCTAATACCTCGATGATGTTTGACGAGAACATTGATTCTTGTAGTATTTGAAAGAGATTAATACCGTAATTTTTGAAGACTCATTAAATAATGCTACTAGGCATCAGGTATTTGAAATTATTTCTCTACATGCTCATAGATATTTCTCAGTTAACCAATAAGTGTTGGACGTGAAGTGTCACAATTAGATTTGGAGTAGTACAAGTATAGGATAGGGATATATGTTGGTCTCTTTGACTTAGGGGTCACTCCTCTTTCCTATTATTGGTGCTTCTGTTGGTGCATCTCTATCCCTCACATCTCATTTGGTGTCATCTCTTCCCTGTGACCAATATATGAAATCAAAGTATGTGTAATGAGAAAAAAATCTTTTTGTCTCCATCACTATCATCCATTGTTGCTTCCTCTTCCTCTTTTTAGTGTTTCATCTCCTTCTTTAACCCGTGAGTAATAGACAATTCAAGTTGAATCATAGAAACAGAATCATCCTGTCTCAGTTTGTCCCAGAAGGTATTGGCTAATACAAGTGATGTCTCTGTTGGTACCCTTGAAATTTAACACATGTAAGATTATCTGTTAAATCATATTTGATGAGAACACCAAATGGATAGGCTAAGAAAGGGTCTTCCCTATTGGGTCCACCTTGCCTACTTATTATATTATTATTATTCTTGAGTTGGTATTAGCAGGTCTTGGCTGTTCACTTGCAAGCCTCAGAATGTGGGATCAGCTGAGTGGTCTAGGTGTGGTTGATGAAGTCCAGAGAATTAGGGGTTGCTTGGGGAAAAGCAGGGGAGAATCGGTAGGCTGGCCACATAATTTCAAGGCATCTTCTTGTAGTGGGCTTGGTACATACCATGTAACATTTGTTATAGGACAATATACTTGTTTTGAGCAGAGGCAACACAATCCGGATCTCGTTGCCACATGCTCTGCTCGAAGTTGAATGCCATTTTGCATATTGCCTTGATTTGGCCCCTTAATTGCCTATGTTTGAAGATTGCAATTTCTTTTTGTGCTTACTGATCAACAACAACCTGCCCTGCCTCGTCTCCCTCTTTGTTTAACTAACACATTTTGCATATGATCTGCATTGATTTTGTTAACCCAAAGACCTGTGATTTAACATTGACCATGCATATCCCTCCTTTTTTCCTCCTCTTCTTAGAATGAGATACATGGCTGGTTCCTGAAGATACTACGGTGCTCAATTTAGTTCTTCAACCTTAACAATCTAAGTGGCACATAAATTAATGGATTTAAGGTACAACCCTAGGAAATTGGCTAGTTGTTGTGGGTTATTGGACCTTGACTTGTGACGACATGGTATTTTAGAGAATTTCTCAGTTTTGACAAAGGATCCAAGTGGAATCAGTCAACCTAGAGATCATTATTCATTGTGTTGCCCATATTCAGTGATGTAAGTTTTCCTTTTGGTCTGTGCTTTGTAAGACGCTAATATTGTGCTTTTATTTTGTTTGTATTGAGTGGTAAAAATCTCCTCATTGTCGATCATAAATTCTATAAGCTCCATCCAAAGCCTAAACTTCACAATTTCTAAACTGTCGTTATGTGAATTTGTTCACTCATTACTTGTGAATTATTCATGCGCAAGCAGTATGCTTATTTAAGAGATCTTGCCAACTCAATGTTTTCCTCAATTTGAAGCCAAACTAAGATTGTATGACCTTGTTTTGGCATTTTCTTTTTTAGAAATGAGATTCTGCAATCTAAGGGGGCGTTTGGTTCGTAGAAAATTTTTATTTTCCATTTTCATTTTCCCTTTTCCAGAAAACAGAAAATGATTTTTTTGCGTTTTTCAATTTTTCAGAAAACGCTCCTTTATTTTCTGGAAAATGAAGGTGAAAAACACCAACCAAATGTCATTTCTCGCATTTTCTCATTTTCTCAGAAAATAAAAATGAAAAATGAAAAATTTTCTACGAATCAAACACTGACCTATGATGGTGTACAGAATAATGGTTAATATTCTAATTAGCATACCTGCACAGACGTATATGAATTCTACTTAAGGAGCTTTCAATCATGCACTCTAGAAGTTACAAAAAGAACTAAATCATGCTTGTTAACAAAATATATTCGACTATCTCCGTTCCGCTGTATTCCTGTTGAAAATCCCTTTTTTCTTTCTACATAATCTGAGTACTCAAAAAGTATCATAAAACTTTGCTCCTGCAGTGGTATTTATCTCCAGTAATTAGTTGTTTCTCAAATACAGAAGCATAATTAGAAATTTTAAGCCGAGATTTTACAGATATGGTAGGTTGGAATGCATAATGTATTACTACTTTAATATATCTGATATTATGTATGTCTACATTATTTGTACGGAAGCTGTGATTTTGAAAAGTTTGTTAAGAGACTAATGTGTATGCCCAACCTAAAGATAGCAAACTGAGTATAAGCATCCACTAGACGCTAGGATCAGAAATTAGCTAATTCTAATTAAAAGTGCCCTTTGAGAGGAAATAACATATATGTAAAGGAATTTGCTGCCTAAAACTTGTGTTTGTGGGTGCCATGGTCACATATCAATAGAATCTTCTGTGCATTGTTAAGTCTGATTCTGTTGAACTGATATCATGATTAACGACTGGTTTGATTCTTTCATTTGTACACTAGGTATTGCTTCAGCCAGTGGTACTGATATTCTTATGGATCTTTTATCTATTGGAGCACCTGTTCAGAATAATACCGGACCTGAAAATGATTCCTCCAACAAAGGTAACAATTTTGCTATTTTCAAATCCTTCTTCATATTCTTCCTATATTTTTAATGATGTTCTGAATGATATGTTAACATTATCAACATTAGCCACACCCGACAATGCAACTGTCCGAGTAGTAGATTTATTGGATGGATTAACATCAAATGGATCTGTTTCAGGTAAATCTGTTAGATTGTTAATGTCGATTAAATTGAGTGAAAATCGTGGTGTTAATACCATTATAATTGAGCAGATGTTCAAAGTCCAGCTTATCCATCGATCACCGCTTTCCAGAGCAGCACTTTGAAGATCTCATTCAGCTTCACAAAGCAGCCTGATAGACCTCAAGTTACTAAAATCCATGCTACATTTACGAATTTGTCATCAGAAGCATATACAGATTTCATCTTTCAAGCAGCTGTTCCAAAGGTAATTTCATCAAATGCCCAACTAATTGTTGTTTTGTTAATCATGTTTGCTTTCTTTCATAATTCATTGATTAGATATGTTATTAAGTCATCAAATGTACATCGGAGGAATTGTTACTCATGATTCTCCATTAAAACATAAAGTACTTTGGGCATTATCGTCTAGTTGTTCCAAGACTCTGAGGTTACTAGCTATTGGCGATTTAATCTGAGATTTTCATGATGGCTAATAGCAACGTGTCCTACAGTTTATCCAGTTACACTTAGATCCAGCCACGAGTAATCATCTTCCAGCAAGTGGAAATGGGACAATTACACAAACTCTTACTGTTACTAATAGTCAGCATGGACAGGTATGCAACTCCCTGGTTTTCTTTTAATTTGTTAATTGTTACTACCATTGGATTACTTTAGCACTATGCTTCATCCCTGGTGTTGATTATATGACTTGTTTTCTACATCATATTAAGTTGTAGAGCTGCCATCTGCCCTAGATAGATTGGCAGGCTATAAACTATAATTTATCGATATTTTTTTTCACTCGAATAGAAACTAAAATGGGAGCCTGAATTCTTATGTTCATTATCTTCATCTACACGTATCATTCATATATACAATTGTAAATTGTTCCCTATGCCATTTCAGAAATCTCTTTCCATGCGAATAAGGATCGTTTACAAAGTCCACAGCCAGGAGAGATCGGAACAAGGACAAATCAACAACTTCCCTCCTGGTTTATGAGTATTCCAACTGTTTTTGCCAATCAAGTTTACCCTTTTGTTTAGGGTACTTCTTCCTCAATGCTGCTATGAAATTTTGATCATCGTCTATTCAATGCAATGTATAGTTTCTCAAAAAGCACACAACAACATCAAATTCCTCATTCGGATGAAGATGAGTACAGAATCTATTTCCTCTTCAGAAATGAGATTGTAATGAAACTCTTGCTGGTGCTGTAAAATGTTTCTCAGGGCTGTAAGTATTTGTAGTGGCAATGTGGCATGCTGTTCATTCCTTATCTGCTATAAGTGATGTAAAGTAGTTTTATTTTCCCACTCATTCTTTGATGTGTATGAATGTATTGTGCATGGAAGCACCTAAATTACTAATTGTTCTCTCTTATTTTTTTTTTTCAATTCAATTGATTTGTTGTTTGTTCTTAGTAAAGTCAAACATTTAAGTTTTTATTATATAACCACATTATTCTTATATGATATTTGTCAGATGGAGATTCCCTGCATAGATCATCCCTAATAGTCTATTAAAAGGTATCACATGAGAGTAGGTGTTGAGGAAGAAATACTTTGGAGTTGCTCTATAAAGAGGGGGTGAAGGTAAAGAAGGGTTGCATATTTTTCATTTATATTTTTGTCTGATTTAAACATCAAAAGGTCTTAGTTGGTGATGCAAGCGCATCCAATATCTTGATCATTTTTTATCATACGATGTGATTTCGTCTTCCTCTAAATCATGACAAAGAAAAATTGAGTCATAAAATAAAATGAAGATTTCAATATCTTCATGGGGCTTTGACATGGATATCCTTCATGCCAACTGATGATTTTTTGAGAACATCGATTCTGAAGTGTGACTTCCTCAATCAAAATTTATCAATTACATCCATAATGACTGTGTATAGCTAAGAGGAAGAAAATGATCTTTCATCTTATCTCAATCTGTAATCTTAGTCTTACTCTGTTTCTTGTGGGAGTGTTTCAATTGTAACCACCAAGCGAAGATTTTTCCTTTAAGTGTCATGACTATCAATTTTACTTTAGTATGATCGAGAACTTCTTCAAAACCTCCTCTCCTTCGATTCTCTCAGTCCCCTCTATTCTAACCTAATGTATGGAAGGTTTTTAGCATCGCTTCGTTGCTCCGTCTGCGTCAGTTGGTATCAAAGTTCTAAATCCATAGAAGGTCAATGAGAACATGGTTATGGTCGTAATCGGTAGGTATCATAAGATACGATCTCGTCTTCCTTTAAATCATAATAGGGAGAAATTGAACCATAAAATGAAGATTTCAACGCCTCCATAATCCTTTGACATAGATATCCTTTATCAATTAGTTGATAAAAATTCATCAATTAATTGATAATATTATTAGTCATTGGTCAATTGATATTAAATAGTCAAGTCGAATCAATTTGATTTATCAATTGTGCCACATTATCTCATTTAGATACAGTAGTCATTGTAATTGTTCGTAATAGGTTCGAATTAATCGATTTAAATAAGTTTAGGATTTTAAAATTAAAATTGAATTGAATTAATGGAATCAAACTTTCTAATTCCGTTAGTCAGATTTAATTAAAATTTTGCTCACTGTTAATTCAATCAAATATTGACCAGCTTATCTCCGGTGTCACGGTATAATTTCTTAGATATTAAGATTCGAGCTTTAATTATGACATATTTATAGGAATTTCTTTTAAATGAGATGTTAGGCGAGTGGAATATTGAGCCATCCGTTATGAACACTTTCTGATTTATCTGATAGTTGATGAAAATTTTTTATAGGATTAAATTGATCACTCTCAAAATTAATCGAGCCAAAAATCTGAATATCTAATACCAACTAAAATATATATATATATATATATATATATATATATATATATATATTCTGGCCAACTTCATTTACAGCCTTATTTGAACAGTTGCTAAGGAATTATGAAGATGAGAATCACAATTAAGACAAGGAATTAATAATATCACAATAAAAATAAATCAAACTGAGATTAACCGAATCTCAAGAAATAATTACTGTGTTCTTGTGTCTCAGTCAGATAGAGAGACCAGCAGAGACCTCTCATCTTCTTCCCTTACGGCATTGATCATGGAAGCCACCTGATCCATGCTTGGCCTGGCCTTCGCAGACGGATTCACACACCTCAGTCCAACCTGCAGCATCTGCACCATCCTCTCCTCGCTGGCGCCGCCGGAGATGATGCTGTTGTCGAACACCTCCACCGTCCACTCCTCCCTCACCACAGAGTCCACCCACCTCGTCAGCTCCAGGGGGTCGTTCTGCACCGGCTTCCCCGTCAGCAGCTCAAGGATGATGATCCCGAAGCCGTACACGTCCGCTTTCTCGGCTCCGCCGGCGACGCGGCTGATCGAGTTGCCGGCAGCGTCGGTGTCGGCGTCGCCGGCGTTAGCAACCACTAGGCCGTATTCGCTGATGCAGGGCTCCATGCTGGCGTTCATCAGGATGTTAGAGGACTTGAGGTTTCCGTGGCCGATGAGTCCCTCGGAGTTGAGCTCCTTGTGCATGAAAGCCAAGCCCTCGGCGACCCCGGCCGCCATTCTCAGTCTCCAGCTCCAGTCGAATGTTTCTCCGGCAGCTCGGTTCCTTCCTGAGAGTCGCAGTGCAGTTTGGTTTAAGGCTTTAAGCGATGCCGATGAATTCGTCGATAAAGAAATCTTACGTACCTTGAAGGAGATCTAAGAGGCTCCCATTTTGCTGGAACTCATAGACCACGAGCTTCCCCTGCGCCGAGCAATAAAACGCCACCGCCGGGAGCACATTCGGGTGGCGCCCCGCCATGTCCACCCTCACCATCCTCCTCTGAAACTCCGCCGCCGAGCTGCCGGAATCCTTGAGCCTCTTCACGACCAAAGCAGCTCCATCGGCCATCACCACCTTGTAGACGCTCCCAAACCTTCCTCTCCCTAGCAACTCTGCAGGGGCCTTCAGCAGCTCCTCGAACTTCAACTCCGCCGCCGTCGTAGTCAATTTCTTCAGCACCACCAAGGAGGACCCTCCCGTGGTGGCGGATTCCGTCGAAATCGCGCGCTCTGATCTGCTGGTTACAGTCTTGTTCATGGTGGATGAACTTTTTGGACTGCTACTGTCCGATGCTCCGATCTTGTTCCTTCTAGCCTTCTTCTTCCGGCGGACTCTGTATGCAGCGTAAGGCAACAAGAAAAGGCCAAGAGCGATATAACCTGAGAAAAGAATGAGCTTTTCGCGAGTTCCCCAGTCATCCTTCTTCCCTGCAGGGAAGGGAAGGAAGGGAAGAGGACGGGGATAGTGGCGAGCAAGCATTAGGAAGTGGCCTTCCACAGAGGCCGTGATTACCCAAGAAGGCGGCGCCGCCGATGTCTTCAGCTCCTTCTGGAATTGGACCGGAGAATTGGTTATAAGAAACATTGAAGTATCCGGCGCCGAAGTTTCTGAACCAGAATCCAGGAATCGGTCCGCTAAAGTTATTGTTCTGCACCAGGAAGCCCGATAGGCCGGAGATTCTTGACAGCGCCGGCAGCTCGCCGGAGAAGTTATTGTTGGAGAGATCGAGCACCTTGAGGTTTCCGAGGTCGGCGAGAGAGGAAGGCAAGCTGCCGGCGAGCTGGTTGTTCCCGAGGTACAAGTGCAAGAGGTTAGTGCAGTTGGAGATCTCCGCCGGCAGAACTCCTCGGATGAAGTTATCTTGCAGTCTCACCACGTTGAGCGACGGCGCGCGGCAGAGTTCGCCGGCGTCGATCGTGCCATTGAGTCCCATCCCCTCCAGCCTAACGGACTGCACCTCCATTTTCTTGCTGTAGCATGTCAGATTACGCCAGCTGCCATCTCTGCATGGGTCAGTCGAAGCATCCCAACCCAATCTCTGAGCGATCTGGGGGTCGTTAGGCGAGAGCTTCTGTAGAAATCGGATGAGGGATTTCCGAACCTCATCGGATTCACCGGCGATCGAGGAAAAGAAGAGGAAGAGGAAGAGGAAGAGAAAGGCCAAGTGCTCCATGGCGGTCGAAGAGCTAGAGGGAGGTAAGGAGGTGTGTTAAAGAGAGAGAGGAAGGTGACAGTTGGAGGGTAAATTTAAATATTTGAATGTGGAGGGAATTGACAAGTGAAAGTGTACAAATTGGCGAACAAGACTGAGTTCTCAAGATTTCTTTACTGCTGAGGCCGGCAGGAAGAAATGGTCTTGACAGCACAGATTAGGGCTACTTAAACTCATCACACAGTTGGAGAATAATCAAGTCAACTCCACGTAAGAGAGAAAGGATGAGCTAGTGCAGCTGCCATGGCCGGCCTGTTAGGTCAACGCAGGAGAAAAATGATGGAATGTGACAATGAGTCAAAACAGGGTATTTGTTGGTTTGTATGGAGGCATCAGTTTTGTTTTAGGACAGCATCTACTATCTTCTCAAGGTATAGGGTTTCAAGGCATAGGGTTTAGAGTTTAGGCTCAAACCCTAAACCCTAAACTCTAAACCCTAACTTGGAGAACACTGTTCATTATCAATAACTATTTCTTATTGACGTACCAAAGTGCATTACAGCAGCTCTTTCCATTCAGTCAGCTAGGAGATTTGCTTCCCTGGAGCATTTTCTAATGCCTTGGACATCGACAATTGGAATATATTGATGGCAATTATATTTACTACAGCCTTTGGCGAGAAGAAAAGAGATAGTCCCCACGGATAAAGTGCTAGCGTAGTACAGAGTCGTGTTTATTTTTCACTATAATCAGACATCGATGCGATAAAAAATTAACCATAATTAACTCTAAAAGATAAAAATAGTCTTTTTTTCTATTGACTATCGATCATTAATTTTGCATCTTTGTTAGTCATCATCGAATTTCATTAAATACCGATTCAAATTTCAATTTAGATTCGTTACTAAACTCTCTTCTTGAGCTGTGGGAGTAAATAAGAGTCTTGAGAAATTTCATCCTTTTGCCAAGGAGAAGAAAAGAGATGAACATGGCGTTAGATTTAATTATTCAATTCCGTGAGTTTACATGTTGATTTAGTAATATAATTGATTGTGATGTATTAATTTGAATCTGATAAAATGATTTGATTAAAAGAATTGATGAATTTGAGCTATTAGATGCAAATTTATATGTTTTTGCATGTGCTGAATCTGTTGATTCGAATTTGTCAGTGATAATGAACTAATAACGAATTCGAATTAAATATTTTGACGGATTTTGATGACTTCAACTAGGAAAAAGTTTTAAGCGCCGTCACTTTATTCGAGTTCTTTACAAAATCTCTGATTTTTTAATTAGGACCGTAAATTAAATATTCATGAATAAATTTGATATTGGATAGAAACTCATTTATTATGTATATTCTTTCAATATATATTAAAGTCCATTAATATATATTTATGAATAGTAATCGTGAACAATATTTATAATTAAATTCATTTAAAAATTATTTATGAATTTATTTATATTTATTTATTTATTTAAAATTTTAAAATTTTAAATTTAAATAAATTTGAATCAAACTTGATTCAAATTTGAATCATACTTGAATAGAAAATCGATCCTTATTAAATAATATTAAATAAGTCAAGATCAAATCAAATTCAATCTTAAAAAAAATCTAATTTGAATAAATTTTTCAATAGTTTAACTCGACTTGATTATTTTATCAAATAAATCTAAATGATAATCAGATTCACTTCGATTTTCTTTGGATACCATCGATGATTTTATATTTTATTTACTATAAAACTCGATAAAATTAAATCTAAGGCATGAGGACTTGTGTGCTGCATTTAGTAGCCACGTGAATAACCAATTCAGTTTTGGTTTTTTAGCGCCAGTGTGCAAGAGCTTTTGTAGAAGAGAATGTTAGCTCTCAAGCAAATTTAGATGGTTAACGTAGCAACTGTGTTAAAATTTGAAAGGATAAAAAATTGATTTATAAAGGTGATGATTAAATTATCAATGACTTTATATTTCTATATTAGTTATCTATCAGATTTACTCTTCTCTGTACGTAGAGACAGTAAGATTTACTCTTCTCTGTACGTAGGAACCACTAATACGGTGATTCCTATTTTTTTTTTTAAAGACAATGTCTTCCAATTGTTCAAGGAAGAAAAAAATTCAATGGTTGAATCTATGAAAAATTGTACCAAAACAATCGATCAAATGGAATAAAAAAGACAATCATTTGACGGCTGATCAGATCTTTCAGACTAAAGAAAATCTCTTGCCTGCTCCCTTTTCTTTGGAAATAAATCACAAGTTTGTAATTTTCAGTAGCAAAACTCAGACAGGAACATTGTGATATCTGAATCGAAATAATGAAAACTGTCAAAGATCTAATTTTTACTCTCCTCCTTCCATCTTCAGACCATCTGCAGCAGGAAAAAGTATCAAAGATTTAATTTTTACTCTCATGCTTCCTTCTTCGGACGATCTGCAGCAGGAAAAAGTACGAAAGATCTAATTTTTACTATCCATCTTCCACCGCCGCAAAATCTGGAGCAGGATCTCGTTCCAAGCATCGATGGGGCCGGGCAGACACCAGTGCACGCAGTCGTTCTGCACTCTGTCGTTGACGGCGCCGCCATTGGCGAACGGGTGAGGATGCAGGTAAGGTCCCGGGTGGCCGTCCGGCCGTAGCAGCGCCATCTTCGTCACGTCTAAAGCTTCCAACTTTACGTTCCCTCCTCTGCTGTCCTCTTCCTCCGCCGCCACCTCTTCTATTTCGATCCTTCTCATCAGGGCGTCCATGTACTCCATCGCCTTCTCCCCTTCCTTGTACGGTTCCTTTTTGGGGCACGCCCCGGCCTTGTCCCACTCCCCCTCGAAGTGTGCCGGCGAGAAGGTCGTCACCACGGCCAGCTTGTCGCCGGATTTGTGCCTCTTTACCTCCCTGAGAGTCGTCCTCACCGCCTTGCGGAACACGTCGAAGAAGCCGACCTCGGTGTGATTGAGGTCGGGGCAGTGGTGGCAGCCGATGACGACGCCGTTCTCGTTGTAGATAGCTGGGTGGAGGTACCAATGCCCCACCGAGAACAGCACGATATCAATCTGGTCCAGCTCCTCCGCCCACCGGTCGTCCGCGGTCTCCAGGAACAGAGTGTTGTGGTACATCCCCGCCGGCTCGCTCTTCTCCACGCCCGTCACGAGGAAGGGCGACCAGAAGACGGAGACGGTGGCGTTTCGGTGGCGGAACACCCATCGCCGGAACTTGTTGTCCTCGCCGTCGCGGTAGACGAGCTCGGGCTCTTCCGCGGTGGCGAGGAGGCAGAGGAGGGACTCCAGTTGGTTGCGAGCCATGGAGTCACCGACGAAGGCGAGGTGCTTGCGGGTGAGGAGCTCGAGGAAGGCGGCGGGGTCGAAGGCCGGCAGCGGACAGCTGCGTGGCTGCCACCGCCAGTGGAGGTAGCCGGTGTCTGGGCGTCCATGCTCCATGCAATTTTGCCCCTTTTTGATGGTCTTGCAGCTGGAGCCGTTATAGCGAGGACCGCCGGAGTGGGGGACCCACTGGCCGTCTGAATAGTTGCACGGCGGCTTGCTGATGACTTCGGCTACGGTTTTGTCGTCAGAGGAAGCAGAGGAAATGGTTGGCGGAGGAGCGGGGAAAGAGATGGGGGAGACGTAAAGGTGAAGGAGAGCCAAAGGGAGGAGAATGCAGAGAGCACAGGCAATGGACTTCTTGACGGGAAGATGGTTGGATTTATGGCTACATTGGCGGAGGGATATGCCCATTCCGGCGACCTCTGCGGCGAGGCGACGGCGATGACGTTTGTGTTGAGACGGCGTATTGGAAAAGGGATCGACACGGAGGAGGAGGCGAAGAAGAAGGGAAAGGGAAGAGCTCGAAGAAGGTGAAAAGCAAGCTGGCAACAAAGAAAAGCAAAATACGGTGTTTACTTTAAAATAAATTTTGGTCCCTTAGTTTTTTATTTTTTTTTTTAAAGCAAACATCAACAATATCCAAATCTATGAGCATTTATAAAAGTCTACCAAATTTGAAATCCATTTTAATTTTCATCTTTTTTTGTTAAGTATTTAATCAATTTTAATTCCTCTCAAATTTTTTCATCCTTTAATGATATTATTATAATCCGACTTTGAAAATAGAAGAAGAAAAAATGAAGGACTGTGATTTGGAAGGTAAAATCAGACGAATAGAACTATAACTCAGGATACATATCCGAATTAAGTGGGATTTAGTTCGGAAAGTTAAGCCGAACTGAGAGGATTATAATTCGAGGAGCCGAGCTAAGTTAGAAGTATATTGATTTGATGGTTAGAATGAAACCGGATAATGACTCCGAGGAGTGAGCCGAATTAGAGAGATGGTGATTCGGGAAGAAGAATTGAGTTGAGGGAGTAGCAGGAAGGGTTGATTGAAGGAATGATATAGGGATAAAATGAAGGAAAGGGAGGATCCCATGATATATTCTTGTAAGAGATTATTATGCCTCCACAGGAAGGGGCTAGTGGCTAGCGCATGTAGAAAGTTATACAAATGGACAACGGATTAATCCCTCGCAAAAGCAAGAGTTCCGTCCCTCCATGCGTTGGTTATTAGTCTCAAGGGTCAAAGGTCCATCGTGATTTACCTCCCTTACGATGGTCCGGGGGCGGACTGGTAGAGGCCGCTAGATTGACGGATTCCAATTTTTGCACAAATGTAAGAGATTATTACACATCGCAACCAATCAAGGTACCTCGGAGGCCCTACAAAAGATTCCTAATAGCGTATACTCATTAACGACATAATAATATGATTCCTCGAACCTGCATAGCCCTTCACGTGGATGGTGATCTGAATGGTTTGTTATACAAAAACTGACCTTAAGATTTGTTGATATAAAAAGAAGGGAAGAAAGAGAAAAGGGAGAGGATTTTTCTCATTATTTTTTTATCTACACTCATTATTTCTCTAATAACACCTCAGATGTGTTTCTTCTTCTTCTTCCTCCTCCGGAGAGAAAGATTCTAGTTGAAGTATCGGAGGGCGATCGATAAGGAGAGGGGCGGTGGTTTAACACTCGTCAGCTTTCTTCGGATATTTATTGTAGCATGCGAAGGAGCATCTTCGATGGGACAAGATTGAGGGAAAACCATATGTCCGTTATTTCTTTTACTCTCTATAAACTCTTATTTGTAAAAGATTTCTCCACGTCCTGAGGAACTTCCAAGAAGGAGAAATTATAACGAAAGTGTCTAGTATCGGAGTTTGCTCTGGAACTCATCCGTGGAGTAGAAATTTAAATTCCTAACTACGTTAAATTTCTTTTCTCAGATCATTTACTGTTACAGTGAGAGAGAACTCCGATCCTCTTTAATACTCTCATCTAGAAAAGAAAAATCTATGTCGCATTATTTTATTTTTTATCTTTAGAATCTAAAAAATCAAATGCAAAAAAAATAAATAAATAAATTACCAAAGCTTACAAAAGAGACCTTCAAACGACCCTTGATCATTTTTTTCTCGACAACACTCGAACTAGTAGATTTATATCGTCCAACTTATTCATAGCCTACAACAAATCCTGATGGTTCTAGTTCAAGTGGCATGTCAACTGATCTATTTATAGGAAATTTTTTTTGTATGTTTCAGTTGAGAATCAGAGATAGAATCTTCGCGATCTAGAATTCTACATATCGTGCTCGTCTTGCTAAAGAATTTTCAGAGCAATCTGAAAGAGTGACACGGGGTTAGCAAGGGCTAAGATAAACATTGGCTAATCCTCTTCGATGTTCAAATTAAAATGATAATTAAATTAAAGAAAATGAAAATGAAAAAAATGAAGAAGAATTGAGTTATCTATATACTTGTAAAGGGGGTGATCCGAACAAGCCCCCAAGACATGGTGCAACGGTAAAATAAAAAAACATCTCACACTAGAATACAATTTGATTTTCTATTGAGACAATCAATAATGACGGATGATCAAGTCATATCGTCCATTAATCACTCGATTACTTATGTCTCTTACCAGTGTTTGGATGTAGTGAAAGGTCGGCACCTCGTGTTTAGCGAGGATTAACTCTCGTTCATTAATACAAACTTATATCATACTAACCATCTAACTTTTGAGGACATGCGTTGACTAATTCCAGAATTCGCAATAGTAAATTATCTTTCAACATCATTATTTATTTATTTTATTTTATTTGTACGTAAGAAGATCGAAAAAGTCCTCTGTTTTCAAACTTTCCTATTAAACTCCTTTGAAGTTTTCTCTTTCGAATTTAGTCCTAAATTTCAATGAAAATATATAAAGGCTCGCTGCTGACAAACGTGACGCCAATACTCGTGTGAGGAGGGGAACGGGGAGGATTGGAGAAAGAGGCGAAGAAATGTCGGCGTCTTCCGAATCCCAACCATCGCCTCTCAAGCGCCTGAAAACCCTAGACAAGGGCAAGGCGAAGATGGAGATGAAGCCATGGGACATCGGAGAAGATTGCGTGGCGTTCTCCGAGAAAGTGGAGGAAGCGGAGGAGGAAGAGCAGACGTGCGGCATCTGCTTTTCTGGTTCCGGGATGTCGGTCCGCGGCCGGATCGACAGCTGCGACCACTACTTCTGCTTCGTCTGCATCATGGAGTGGGCTAAGATCGAGTCGAGGTGCCCCCTCTGCAAACGTCGCTTTGGTTCGATCCGCCGCCCTCCGGTTCGCGGCGTCTTCCTCGTCGAGCGGGTGGTCGATGTCCCCGTCCGCGATCAGGTGAGGAAGAATTTTGACTTTTAGTTGGTTTCGGTAGCATTTATCGATTATTTTGTATCCAAAATTGCACTGTTTTGGATGCATATTTTAATTTCTCAAACAATCGCCTCCCGAGTAGGATTATAAATGAACCAAACGTTCATGAATAAACTTGATGTTCGACTCAATAAGAGCTCCTTTACGTCAATATGTATCAAAGTCAATTAATAAATAAGCTTGAACAGCTTGATAAATTAAATAAATAAATTTGAATGAATATGTATTCGATTTGTTAATGTTCGTGAACAGTGTTCATGAACAAACTCATTTAAAAATTATTTATGAGATTATTTATATTAATTTATAAATAAAGATTAAAATATTAAAAATTTAAATAAACAAACAAGCTTGACTTAAGAACTTAATAAATCAAACTAACAAGCTTGTTTTAAGCTTGAATCGAGCTTGATTAGAAGCTTGATACTCATTAAATAAGTCAAGTTCAATTCAAGCTCAAGTTAAGCTCAATTTAAAAAAAAAAAAAATTAAGCAAAGCTTAAACAAATTTTTCAATAGCTTGGTTAATCATAGACTTGGCTTTGCTCGACTTGGTTATCTTATCAAACAAGTTTGAACATTATAAAGTTTGGCTTGACTTAGCTCATTTACAGCTCTACTTCCGAGTATATTTGTGTCATCGGGTGCACTGCGTTTGGCTTTAGTTCTCATGGGGAATATTTGTGGTGAATAAGATGGTTGTCTTAGTGAAGTGGAGCTAGGACTTGATCTCCGACGTTTCACAGATTTCTTTGAAATGTGTTGGATTAAAGGAGCAGTTTGATTTTGATATTGATTAGTCGTGCTTCTAAGGAACCCCTCAATGTTGAACAAGTGAAACCATGTGGAGTATATTTCAGCTGTAGGAAAAATTGATTCCTGGCAGAGGCATTCAGTTCTCGATCATCATTGGTTGAGTAAATAAAATGGCTTCGGTGCTTGTAAATACTATCATTATTTGCTCTGTAGGCAAGTCTGACATAACTTTGACTATGTATAATTTGAGTGTGTCTTACCTTTGATTTTTGGTCATTTCATGATAGCATAAAAGGAAACCTCCAACAAGAATTGGCGTCTGATTTTCTGATAGGTACTAAGCTTACAGAAAATGCATACTCACAGAAATCAGACAGATTTCTTTTTATCATTTCATCCTTTACATTCTTGTGAATGCAAAATTTGTGTCCACCAAAAAATAAGTACATGAGAACTATGATATTATGTGCTACTTAAAGTTCCAACAAAATATAATGTATGATTGAGGTTCTAACCGGACCATCTAGATGACTTCTATATAAGTTAGCATGATCATTTGTTGTTCTTGCCAAGTGTGCTGCATGAGAATGGAGCATCAAGAGCATTTAAAATGCTTTTCATAACGATTTTACTTGGCGCAATTCCAAAGAACTTCACCAAAATTTCTTTATTTTGGTGACTCAACAATGATCTCACCAATTGATTTTAATCTTGTTATAAATCAAATGAGTTACCTTAGTTTACATACCAAGCAAGCAAGTTCAAGTTGAACAATTTCCTTGTGGAATTTTTTTGCTAAGATTTTTTTTTCAAGGGACTTCCTGCAATTTAATGCAAAACTTTAAGGTTGCGTTTACTCTTGGTAGGACGAAAGAGAGAAAAAGAACTAAATAAGTAAAGAGAATAAAGGAAATAATAGAAAACCCTGCCATTTTGGTTGTCATTCCACAGAATCATCTTGCATCCACCCAGTTATGGGTGGACTTGATTTTTCTCCAATTCATTTCTGCAGAATCACATTGTCTTTCTTTCCTACTAAATTCTTATAAGGTAAACAAAGAAAAGTCTGAAATCTGAGATTTTCTTTCTTTTTTCCTTTCAATTTGCTGATGAGAGTAAACGCACCTTAAAAGTTGAGCATGGTTCACAAGTAGCCTACTCACTTTATGTCAGTGGGTGAGGTGTTAATTTTGGTGGATGTATGTGCATTGCTTGTTGTGGTTTTGCCCCTTGTTTGTTTAACAATAGTTCGCTTATTCATAAATATTAACACCAAAGTAAAGGAACGCTAGAAGATCTAATATACAGTGTAAGACTATCTATTCTAAAATGATTTGTCTTTCCTTCTTGGAAACAGAAAATACTGTGTGATACTGAGATTAAGAAAGTGTGTGCATAACATGCCTCCTGTGTCATGTCAATCGTGTCAATGAGTATTGTTGCATGTCGACACTTGACGCCCTTTTGACATACTACAACACAGGCCAAGATGAATTGAGATAGTATTGTTATTTATTTTTAATATGTATAGTGGATAATGTCAAAATCGCACCATTCCAGATGAAAAACAAAGTTTGAAGTTAAGTATGTAGTTGCCTTATTTTCTTCTTTTTCTTCCTCCTACCTCCAATTCACCACGTTCCCATTTTTTTTCAATATGTAGATTCTAAATGATTCTACAAGTTAGTAGGAAAACTATATTATCAAAATTCAGCTTTCATAATTATGTGTCTCAGCCACTTTAAATTAAAGTCTTTTGGCTGCAGGTTAACCATCAACATGGAAATGAGGACAGCGCTCCAGATCCATATGCAAATATTACCTGCAGTGTTTGCCATGGTTCTCAATACGAAGAACTACTACTGCTTTGTGATTTATGTGATTCAGCTTCTCATACATTTTGTGTTGGTTTTGGGGCTACTATACCTGAGGGTGATTGGTACTGTGCTGATTGCACTATTTCTAAAGATTGGCATTCAGGATTGCAGCTCGAGGATGATTCTTGTCCTCAAAATTCCTCCAAATTGGGACTATCTGAGCAATTCATTTCAATCGCCGAGATTGTAGCTGATGAAATCCCTTCTTACTCATCCAGAAGGCTTAGTGTTCGTTTTCAAGAACCACAAAGAACTTATCGGTCCAGAGATGTTTTTCATGACACAGATGATAACTCTGGCACACAGACAGATTCTTCTTTTGTTCCTACAATTGGTGAATCTTCAAATAGCCTAGCAATACAGAATGAGGCAGTTGCCAGAACCTTGCAAAGTTCTCGTAATTTACATGGTCATATACAATCTTTGCGGAAAAATTGGAATAACCTTCGTACTGGTTCGTTACAGTTCTCCAATTTATCAGCTATGAGGATAACTGAGAAAAGACAATTAGAACCACTGGAAACTACAAACACATCAAAACAAAAAGGCAACTCATCTCACGCAAACCAAGAACAAACAAATACATCTAGTGTTTACAAGAGTACAAGTAAGAAAGCAGATTCAGAAGATATCAGCAAAGCGTGGAAAATGATGAAAATGGCTAAAGCTGTACAATCAAATGGGAGAGAGGAAAAGTCTAATAATCTCCTGAACTCTTTTTGTAAGAAGAATACCACAAAGAATGCTGTGAATCATCATAGCTTGAAAAATTACTCTAGCATGACAAATGCCTCTATGGGAGCTGAAAAGTATCAATCTGGTTTGAGAACTTGCAATGGTGAATCATTGCTTGGCAAAAGTGCTTCTCAATCTGGAGCAGAAGAGAAATTTCAAGGACCTCGCAGGAATGAGCTATCACCACAAGTGGCCTTATGCCAAACTTCAGTGATGCCTAATTCCCAAAATTCACTTACTCATTCTGGCTCTGCTGCTTGCTCTTCTGATATTGAACCAAAAATCAGAGAAATCTCAAGCAACAACATGGACACTAGTTTGATCTTGAGCACTGACAGTAATAGAGTTAAAAGAAATTCTGACCAAAAGTTTAAATTGTTTGATAAGCTGAATTTGGGCGGTCCAAGTCTAGATGCTTTGAAAACAAGTGATTCTGCCTACCTAAATTCTAAAAGTGAGATCCAGTATTTAGTCAAATTGAACCTAAGGCTGCTAACCAGAGACAAAAAATTGGGTAAGTTTATTATTTCTCAGTCATTTTGCCAAATTACGTCCCTTCTATTTAGTTTTTGACCAAATAATGCCCTGTGTAGGTTAACAATGTCACGTCTTTCCACTCAAATTAGCATTAGTTTTCAACTTCTCTCCCATCCTAAGTCACAAGCTAATTTGCAAGTCAACTTACGGCTAGATTTTTGAGAACTTCCAATCGAAGGTCATCAAAGTGGAATTTTTCACACCTTTTGTTTAAATTTGATTTACAAACAACTTTCATGGTTGGGCAATATGGTCTCTGTGATTTACCTCCTTCATGTTGACGGTGGGACCGATTGAGGGGAGGGGGGAGGGTTGAGGGTAAACGAATCGCCTTTTGCACCAATGGTTAAAAATTGTACAGAATTACCTGCAAGCTTGTGGTATGATTTATAAATAAAGACAATATATTTTTGTTTCTTTTAGCCTAAGATGGTCATCAAGGGTTCTCTAAGGCCTTTAATTTTTGCCAAATTTTGGGGGTTTTGACCTCATTACTTGATTTGCAAATCAAGTTGCATGGGAAAAAAATTATGCAATGACCTGCAAGCTGATTTGTGAATCAATTTTAACTAGCTTCCAACATAATTTAGGTAAAAACTAAATTCTTGAGTGCCTTATCTAATATGGTTAATTTAGGGTCTCTCCCATCTTAATTTTATATAAGTTTGGAAACTTGACTCTGTAAGTTGATTTACAAATTGACTTGCGCAATGTTTTAAAGCTAGAAACTATAACATCATATTTTGGAGGTTGGCTTCTAATTGTACGCAAGCTATGCTCTAGATTTACTCAGTAGATGAACCAAGCGGAAAGCCATCCATCTCTAGAATTAATTAGGTGAAGTCAGGATACCCGGATTATCAAAACAAAAACTATAACATGATATCTAATTGTTTGATTTTTTTTTTAACCGTAAAGAAAATTACTCGGTCTAAATATACATCACCTGATGGTTGGTTATCATTTAAATATACACTTCCTGACTTCCATATATATGATGAAAAATCATTCATACTAAAGTCATAATGTACCTCCATATATATGATAAAAACCATTCATACTAAATTCATAATAGTTGCTCCTCGCATGATGAAAGATCATACATTCTACAGTCGTGATGTACTTTGTTGCGTTCATATAAATATATACCTCCATATATATGATGAAAGGTCATTCATACTAAAGTCATAATATACTTTGTTGTGTCCATATAAATATACACCTCCATGTATATGATGAAAGATCATTCGTACTGAAGTCATAATGTACTTTTTGTTATGTTCATATGCATGTATTTATCACACATTTCTTTGTCACATGTAAAAACTAATCCAATTACATCATTTGCAAATAAGGTTGCCGGACATTTGGTATATTTTTCATTATGCAAGTAGATTTACAAACTAGTTTACAAGTTCAAATCCATGAAATTATACAAAATTAAGGTGTGAGCTAACCCAATTTGACCATCTTGGTTTGGAAGGTGCTAAAAAAAATTGTTTTTTTTGTCTATAAACCATGCTGCTAACTCATTTAACAATCAGTTTCTGGTTTGAATTAGGGAGGACAATTAAAAACCAATGATAAAAGAAATCAGAGGGGCCTGATTTGGTCAAAAGTGAAAAAAAGTGTCGTGAGCTCATAGAATGTTCTTATTTCTTTCCTGTTGTTATAAATAAGAAAGAACCAGATAACAGTTGAAGTTGGGAAGATATTTATGATAAAATACATCTATTCTTGACTCCTTTGTGCTCGATCTCCTTCATGTTTTGTTTGACTTTTTATCATACTATTATGAAATAGTGTATCACAAGTTGAATCTGACAGATGGTTCCACCTACATAGGAGGGCCATGTTCGTTCCATTTTGTATCTAATTATACCTTGCACCAACATAGAAAGGTACATTGAGTAGAATGTTTTCCACAGAAATTGCAAACTTCAAGCAAGTTGCAAGGATTGCTACTCACACCATCTTAGCTGCATGCGGGTTGGAACATTCCAAATTGTGCGCTCTAGCTTTCTCAACTCCAATTTGCAAACACTCCAAAGAAAATCAATTCCGTAAGTCGAATTTAATGTCCAATTCTTGTCATGAATGCTTCTGCTCATTTGTACAGAGAGTTGTGAAATCTGTTATATCTGAAAAAAAATTATTCCAATCTCCACCATTCTGACATCTGATCTTAGGGCATTGTTTTGGCGACTTGGATAAATGTAAGTCATCTCTTTGTACCTGATTCTTTTTTGTTATAATGTACATCTTAAATTATTATTTTTTAAATACTGGCAATTCTAATTTGAATCGCTATCTGTTGTTATTAAGTAGACGGCAAGAGAGACTCCTGCCATATGTTGTGTAGCTAAAACTAGAGTACAATCTTGACCAGCAACATGGATAATAAAACTAAAACTAGTAGTAAGCTAAAAGATTCGCTGATCGAGATTGGCGAACTGGAAAACCATATCCATAGTCCAAGCACTGAAGATCAAGAAATTCAAATCTCTCTTCCCAGTGGTATCACCAATTCCTGCCTTGATTAATACAAACAAATGTGCTAGGTCACCTCGAAAATAAGTTGTCTGAACAATTGAAGTCCAAGGTAAGTCTCCATTTGTTGGTTACTCTTCCTCCTACTGATATATATTTTCTTTTGTAGGGAGATAACCTTCTCTTCATCTATGAAATGATACTTCCCTAGTAATCCTTTTTGAAGCTTCACCTTATTTCTTTGATAATGGATCTTTAGATTATTCTAAAGGATACTAACAACAACAACAACCGCCAAGTTTTATCCCATTATATATGGTTGGCTATATAGATCCTTCGACGTTATTGGACTTTATTTCCTACTATATTATCATCTATACTTAAATAAATTTTATCTTATTTTATTATTGTTAATCAAGTCTTTTTTTTTTTATATCTTCCTCTTCCTCGTTTGATGTGTGTATTTGTCATCGTTTCATACTGTCTAACTAGAGTATTTATTGATCGTCTAAATATATGTCCGTACCATCTTAAATATGTCTTTCAAAGTTTTTCTTCCATAGATGTAATTTCAACTTTCTTTTTAATACTCTCATTTTTTATTTTGTTCATTCTCATATGTTTATACATCCATCTTAATATTCTCATCTCTGCATCATAGTCGAACATTCAGATTATGCTAAAGGACACCAAAGCTCAAAATTAACGGGCATGGTCTTTAAATTATTTAGCATATATTTTAGGGTTAGATGTTCAATGTCAAATGGTTAGTAATCTTTTTTTTTAAGGCATTCATTAACACATTAAAAAAATGGCACTGATGATATTGTGCAGATATAATTGGAAGAGAAAAATAAAGGAAAAGTGAACAGTTTAATTAAAATCATTTCTCTCTTCTTCTTTTTTTATATAAAAGTCTAGAATTTATTCAAGCTGATTCTATTGTGCAGATAGCAAATAATAATTTTCCTCAAAAACATTCCTATTGGTTCATATGTCTGTTAATGAGCAATATGTAGGTTCTTGCACACAATAATAACAGAAAATTCAAATAAAAATGAAAAAAAAAATAGAGAAGATATACAAGGAATATTGATTCTACATTTATTTTATTTTATTTATTAGATAGAAGGGAAATGACAGGAATATGCTCACTTGCTTATTTATATTGCATATTTATATCTGTGGTCCACCCAATTTGAATTTGAATAAAAATAAAATTGAATACATTAAATAATTTCTTAATTGTCTTCTATGTTAATAAGTGCAATTAAATTTTATTTGTATTAGTTGAGGTAAAAAGATGAAAATATACATTTTCTTTACAGATTTTATCTGGTGTCCTCTTCCCATTTTAAATGTGAAACTAATTATAATTTAGAGACCAGAATAACAAAGTTAAGCTTCCTTTAATAATCTAAATAATAATGATTTAGTCTAATAATAATAATAATAATAATAATCACCTTTAACTGTATTTATTTTAATTCTTTTACTAATTTCTTATTAATTTTAAAAGTTTAATTTTTTCGGAAGCCTAAGCCATGGTGGTCTAACATGACACCTCTAGTTATGGGGCATCGAGTCATGCCCAAATTGACCTAAGTTAGACCTGATTGGCTCGGCTTAGCTCTCAACGGGTCATGCAAGCTCAAGCGATACCGATCACAAGCTCTCAGGATTAACTCAGTTGATAAATACAAAGGGATAATTCTTAAATAGATAGAAATTAATTTTCAAAGAGGTCATAATTTTGAATTATCGATCGATCTCTTCTTTTACATTTGTCATTTGGATTCTTGATTTATTTTCTCCATCGGTAAGAGCAGTTAAAAGAAACCGTTAATGTGACGATTTTATTTTTATTTTATTTTTTTCAAGCGATACCGATCACAAGCACAACTTATCGACACCTCTTGCATAAACAAGGACAATGCTAGATGAAAAAACAAGCAGTAAATGGAAAGGGAAAGCAAAATCTGAAATCGAGTAACGAAAACAAGTGCATATATCTCTCACAGCCATGCCTCTAAAATAGTCTCGACAATAATTCCTCCTGATTCATCTATCGAATAAATTCAGATCACAACTTATACACAATAGTCGCATCATCCTTGTTACATATCAGAGTGGCTTTTTGGCTTTTGGGCATTATACAGTCGTAAAAGCAAAGAGACATTCCACAAAAAAAAAATACAATTCTATCCTCTATTGTGATATTATTAAACGACGAAATTAAAAAAATTTATTCGAATGCTCAGGAGTTTGTTAGGTGGATGGAGTACAACTTTGACATTAGACCGTCATTCAAGATTGATACTTTACTGAGTCAATCAATCGTAAAAACTACTTAACACTTTTCGATTTACTGTAGTGGTCGATGGATGAATTCGACCTTATCCGACTCAATTATCGACGACATTTACGAAAGTTCATGTGGTAAATTCGATCACTCTCAGAGATTAATCGGATCGAAAATTCGAATATTTTGATGCCACTAAAAAAAAAAGTAAAAAGAGTAGCTTTTGCGCTCTAACGATTCATGAGTAGAACATAGATTTTATTTCTTTGACCAATAAAACATTTTATGAGAAAGCAACAACATGTTTGCTTACAGAATCAATCCCAAAACCATAGTCACAAACCGACGATCTTTGTACATGTAAAGGGGCAAACTCAAAGAAAAAAAAAAAGGGGGCTAATAATAGGTATCATCGAAATTTACAGCAAATAAGTACCATCTTCCAAGATCGGGTCTTCCTCGCTTTAGCCATTTTCACCGGACTCGTATTCCACTCCCTTTGCAATCTGCACTCATGGAAATATCAAAATAAATACAAGAATACATAGAACACTAGAGATTCACAAGAAACACATGTTTGGATACCATCCAGGAACTAAAGATTCTAATGCCTTAAAATACAAACTAAATGCATTCTACCAATTGAAATCCTTTGGATTTGGTTGCTCTCATTGTATCTATGCCAATCTTTATCATACATCTGAGCAGTTCTATAAGAAATAAGAGTATAAGTGCCATAATCATGCAAAGTTCATCTTTTGAACTTGGTAGAGGAGATCATGAACTGCATGGCACTTAAGTTGATAGTCGAACTCGAGTTTTCCATAAACAAAGTTCCATGGTTAAGCAAGAGACATAATTTCTTTTCAGTTTTATGGTTTGCTAAAAGCTCATATTTCTTCTCACAAACTCAAATTGATCTGACAGAAGGAACAAATGCTAGAAAGCTTTAAATATTTTATGCACATGATGCATTTAAAAACAAGTTTTTGAATAGTCAGTTGCTTCTTACACTGGAAAGGCAAAGGATCGGGTACTGGTAGTGCTGCTATCGGATCGCATTGAAATGTTGCCGGAGTATGCAATGGATCCTGAAACTGCATTTGTGCTGGAAGGATTGAACTCGTTATCGTCGTGTAGAGGAGCTGCTGTAGCATTCAGGACTGCCATTTTGGAAACAGAACCATGTTGAGCCTGTAAGGCCTCTTGACTATCTATATTTTCTCCTCTCTTGTCGTCCTTCCGAGCGACTGCTGTCGATTCAAAAGGATTGTTGAGCCTAGCCTTCCCCTCTCCATCATCAGGATTTTCACGGTTTGCGTCGGGAATCGACATTCTAGCTTCAGAATCCAAGTCTGCAGCAGCAGAGACCTTTGGTTTCTCATTCATAGGATGCTCAATTTTAACATGCTCAACTGTGTTTGGCACTTCTTCAGTTTCAGGTGAACTCTTTTTTTTCTCACCCACATCATTTTCTAACAAGACCTTCTCGAGGGAGCATAAACCTTCATCAACGCCGATGTCTTTCATAATAGGGCACGAGTCGTCATTGGAAAAATCTTTGTCCAAGAAGATGGTCGTCTCTTCTTCAAACTTACCTGGCCGACTGATAAGCGGAGAACCCGTGCCCGCAGGTGCAAACTCATTTTCATTATCTGAAACTTTGTTGTCCATGAAACTAGGTACTGACAAATCTAAGTTCTCTAGTTTGTTCTTGCACAAAACCACTTCAAGATCATCAGTTCCTTCAGAATCGCCTTCATTGTCTGGTTTCAACATATCGGACTCGTGTTTCTCGACTCACGGATTCGATCGCAACATGTTTCACAAGACAAGTGTGTGCAGATGAGGCGACCCACCATCCACCAAACAAGAAGTTTATAATTCCTGTAGTGTGGTAGAGACATAGTTAAAGAAGAAAAGTAACAAAGATGCAAATCTTTGTATGAACAAGAAATGAATAGCGATTAGTATGTGCGAACTGATTCGCAACGATCAATCACAAACGATATGTGTCGAGGAACTTCTAGTTTACTAGTAACATTACATCTTTGAATGAAACAACCAAGATGGAACTGATCTAGCTAGTCGATGAAGTCAGTGTGACTAACAAGAACTTTAACTATCACTTTGCACACTTTAAAAAACATTATCGAAAATAGGCAAAAGCTTAAAATTCAATAACTTAAGAACATGGATTAAAGATATAAAGATCTTCTTACTTCATTTAGAGAGATTGTGCTTCATAAGTATGGAAATTGAAGAAATTTCATGGTGCACAAACTAATCCAAACACTAACTTTGTCATCTCATTCTTGGAGATTGAAATAAGCAAATAAATCAAAGCTAAAAGACTGAATAAATTACTTCTACAAGAATCAAAACCCTCATAAGATGTCTTCTCCAATAGGACAAATACTCAGACACAAGAAAACAAATCATAAATAAAACCAAAAAAAAAAAAAAAAAGGAAAAAAAAAGGCTCAAATCACCAGAAGAGATCTACAACCATTTTCAAACCCTAAAATCCTCCAGAAAGATAAGCAACAATGGAAGAAGAAGATTCAACGGGAAGTACCATAATTTCTACTGCCCCCTTTTCCGCCTGAAACAGAGATCGAAGCTTTCGCAAGGAGCGGCGATTAGAACATTGAGCCGTCAACGCCCAGCGCCCAAACCGATCGCAGTGACCGAGAGATCGGATCTAGAGAGCCAAAAAAAAAAGGGATTTGGGGCGTGCAATCGATACTTGGTATGGCTGAGGATTTTAATGCTAGCAGACAAGCGGCGGTGGTTGGCATAGAGACGGCGGAATTTGATTGATTCCTGCGCATTAAAAAGTCAAATCAGAGAGAAACACGAGATTAAATAATACCCAGAAGAATCAGCGATCGGGATTCTTGTCGCGCGGATGGAGAAGCAATCTGCTCGAGGATAAAGGGGTCACAGAATCCATCTGAAAAATCTTCGATTGGTGGCGAAATAAAAATGCAGGCGATTTATGAGGCGAAGATGTGATTAACCTGGTATATTCACGTAGATCGCATGAAGAAAATCCCAGATGAGACGAAGAATCACAGGATCACGCGAATTTTATGCCCAAACTCCTGAAAAATCAAAATAGGGAACAAAAAAAAATTAAGGCAGGAGTTTGCGTTTCAGAAAATTGTGAGCTTGAATGTGACCTTCGTGTTCTTGACGGATTAAATTTAAATAAGAGGATGAGCAAGCCCTTTGTACCCCAATAAAAAAAAAATACAACCTCGCATTATCGATACTCTCCGACTGTCTTTATGACTGATAAAGATAAATTAAGATCCCAAAAGAAGATCGATTGATAGTTCAGGACGATGAAATCCTAATAAATTAATTCCTGTGCACTTAAGAATTATCCTTATGTATTTATCAACTGGGAGAGTCTTGAAGCTCCCTTTGTACCCCAATCATTTGAGCTTTGAGTTGGGTGAGTTCTAGCTCCAAAGTTAATCCAATTGGTAAGTATAAAAAGATTTATATATAATAGACAGCGATCAATTTTAGAAAAAATCACGATCTTAAATTATCAATGACTCCTCTACTTTACATTTGTCAATTGAAATCATAATTTACTCTCCTTCACGGTAGAGACAGCAGTAGAGAGTCGTTAGTGTGATGATTTTATATATTTTTTTGAGTTGGGTGAGTTCCTCGTGATTGACTTAGTCCACGAGTTGGGCTAAGTGAGTTAGGTCAACTCATGAGTTAGGCTGATCGAGTATGACAGTGAACTAAATTAGATCTATGCATGCGTTGACTTTGGGTTAATTTTTTTTTTAAAATAGATATTGACCTAAGTCCCAAGCACGAAGTTTTCATTCATATTTCGAAAATGTACCTATCGTTTATGGGTGGCCTTAGGGCAAAGGAGGTTATGGGTCCCACCTCTTTAAAAATTTAATTAATAAAATAAATTTATTTTACAAAAACAAAAAATCACAAAACTTTTTTTTTTTAAATCATTTTCAGCCGTCTTGCCCTCTTCTTAAAAAAAAATCCTCCCTCTTTAATTTGTGATTTTGACATTTTGGAAATATATATTTTATTTATTTATTTATTATTCTTTATATATTGATTATTAGTTTGTTGCTTTTGAGTTTTCTTCTATTATGATAGTAGGAATCTTGAATTTTTTCTATTGTTTTGAAGTGTTGATTGTTAAATATTTATTAGTTTTATTAGGATTGATTCCAAATATTCTTATTTTCCACACATGCCTTGATTTTTTTTTTAAAGAATTATATTAAGATATTTTTCAAAAAAATCAAATAATCAAGAATCATCATCTTTGAAAGAAAAAAAAAATAATTAATCTGTTGGAGAAAAAAGTCATGTAACTCGTGTTGAAAAAAAATTTATATTAGTTCATATATAATTGATTTTCCGTCGGATCGGATGTAGGACTAGAACTTAGGATTATAAATTATGAATTTAATATCCGTGAAAGAGTTCGAAGAGAGTATTATTTAAGAGATTCATGTCAATATGTAAGTATAAATTTAAAATTAGAGGTTTCAATAATAAATCAAGAAGATTTAATCCATTGTAATTTGATGAATTTGATTGGTTGGAGTATAGCATTACTAAGAATGCTGCGTGATTTGATGAATTTAATCCATCATTTTTTTTTTTGCCCCTCAAGAGCACGGTCCAATGGCAAGAGCGAAAAGATATCTCATAAGAAAATACAGTTTGATTATCTACTGAGATAATGTTCGTCGATAAATTTCAAAAAAATCCATGGGGATGGTCCTCTGTGCAGGAGTTTGTCTAGTAGATAGAGTAAGACTTTGATGTTAGACAGTCTTTCAAGGATAGCGTAAGTGTGGTGTTCATGTCGGACCACCAAGCTATGAGCACTTCCTTAATGTACTTAGGTGGTTGGTAGATATACGTAGGGACTCCCATCTCTTCCGACTCAACTGTCGAAGAGGCATCCCCGTAGGACAGTGGAACCGAACTAATCACCTCCAGAGATTAGTCGAGTCGAAGGCTCGAACACCCTAACGTCAATCAAAAAAAAATGTTGCATTTTGTCTATATTACTATCTTTTTAAGGAGTGTGAGGAGCAAGAGGATGATGATAAATTTGTTAGCGAAGGTTTTACAAATTGGACTCTCTAAATAAAATTTCTAGGTTTGCCCTTGATTGTACTTAATCTTACTCTACTTTTGCACAGGTCTCTTATAATAGCAAGATAAAACTATGTACAATAGACACTCTCGAAGTCTCGTATTGACGAGAACTTTGTATGTCGAATTATATATACATATGTTGATTGCTTTATATTTCTAACTTTTTTTAAAAGAAATATGTGTTGGGAGATCGATGATGCGCTAGAGGGGGTGAATAATGCTTCGTCGATTTTTATTCTTCGATCGTGTCGTATTTATCTATAATCGTTAGTGTGCAATGAAAATAAAGTAAAACATGAACGAAATGCACAAACACACAACATAAGGATATAATATGGTTCGAAACCTAGAGTTCATACTCCACGGATCGAGCTCAAGTGAACTCTAGTGATACACACCACTACTAAATCTTCTCCTTCTTGGTGACACACCGGAGGTGGAGAAATCAAAAATCGACTTCAAAATTCTCTCCGTTGAGCTCCTTTTATGTCTCCGCACGACCTGAATCTTTGCCTGACAGTCGACTACCAAAAGGCCTCAGTCTATTGCCCACAATATCGTTGTCTCACAACGAACTAATCTACGTTAGCATTCCAGCCAACGGATACCTTGGCAGTCGACTACCCTTACTAATAGTCGACTGTCAACCCAGTAATCGACTGGTCAGTCGAATATGAGACATTTTGTGCTCATGTCTACAACCACCACAATCGCCATTATTGTCGGGCCGATCGTGGACTAGTCATTGGAATAACCTCCACGATCGCCGAGCACTTAGTCGTGATCGAGCCTTAGTCGACTACTCGACCAATCGAATGGTCATAATCTCAGTCGATTGCTCCGAGTTAACTAGACTCCGAGCACTTACACACTTGATCAGTTGACTGGTCAAAGTCATCAGTAGACTGGTAAATCTCAAATATGAGGTTTAATCCAATAGAACACCCTAGCTTAGACATAAGTTTTATAGTCATTTCCATCAGCCTCACGTCTACAGGATCCCTCTAAGTCCTCCATGACTCGTTCATTCATACGCTAGTCTTTAAGTGCTTCCATCGACTATTGTCATATTCACTGGGTCTACTTTGACAAGGTTCATTTGGATTTATGCCGCCAAGACTACATGCTTGGACTTTACGCTGCCAAAACACTAGACTTAAGTCGCTAAGACTGTATGCTTAGACTTTACGCTGCCAAAACACTAGATTTAAGCCGCCAAGACTGTATGCTTGGATTTTATGCTGTCAGCATCACACCCTTGGACTTTCCAATTGCCGAGACCAATACTTGAACTTTCACAAGTGTCAAGATCCATGCTTGAACTTTCTCTTGCCAAGACTCATACTTAGACTTTCACAAATGTCAAGACTCATGCTTGAAATTTCCCTTACAAACTCCATATTGGACTTTCCAATTGTCAAAGTTTACTTGGACTTTACTCCGCTAAGATTACACACTTGGACTTACACTGTCAAGGTTTCACTTTTGAACCTTTTCCTTGCCGAGTATCTATATTTGGACTTTCCTTGCTAACTCTGTATTGAACTTTTATGCCAAGATCCATAGACTTTCCATGCAAAGATCATTCTTGGACTTTCTATGTCAATATTATCTATGAATTGGACTTTTCCATGATAATCACATTGTCAATTCATTTATTAAACAGTAAAACACTACTCGAATTTCAACTCGATCCGATCAACCGTGATCCAAGCCGATTACACCAACAATATATTCTGCGAGTGCATAAAGGCTTGTGGGTGCAATTACATGACCAGGTCATGTCAAACACAACTCATGCCTAGCTAGTATTCCTTAATGAAATAAATCAATCGAGTTAGGGTTTAAGTCAAACCCTAATATTTTGACGTCTCTAATAAGTCAGCGCGGCTAACTCAAATATTTATTTCAACGTTAAACTTGATTGACAATGTCAATCGTCATCAAATGGTTCTAATAAGTAGTCTTAATTAATTAACTAATTAATACAACGAGTAAAATGAATTAGCAACCTAAACAGTTGGTGAGTTTACTAGAAGCCTCAAAACATCTAAGAGTTAATTAGAGGGTTAATGGGAGATTTAGGGTTTAATGATGAAAGATATAAGTTTGGATCTTTTAACACCATAAGGAAAACATAATAATTCTTATTTGATTATTTTCTCTTAAATAATCACTAATATGATGTGTTATATATATATATAGAAAAGTCAAGAAATTGCATGATAAAGTAAAATGATTTTCTATTGCATTGAAAATTCAAATTACATTCTAAATAACTAGAGCTTCACACAAAGAAAATTAAAAGCTACATATCATTTTTATGGAAATTAAATCCATATCCTTCAATTATAAATATTAGTTGGAAAAATTTAGACACCTAAATTATCAAAAAGAAAAAAAACCCAACCTCTCGCTAGATAATAGATCTCAAAAGAATCATGCTACTATTTTCTAAAAGGCATAATAATAATAATAAAAATACAAAGAAGCTAATTCAAAGTTCAACTTCTTCGAACAAGCCGATCGCAAATCTTACTCATGCAAATCATCTTCTCTAGTTCAAGACCAACATTAGTTTTGAGTGACTTGGCATTGTCAAGTTCCTCTTTCTTCTTGCAAAACTTCGAATGTAGTCTCTTTATACTTCACTAAATCTCTCTCGAAGAGTTAGTTCGTTTCGCTTTTGATCTTCTTTCGCGGAGCTCTCGATGTGCATGACTAATAAGAAAGTGTTCGACCAAATTAAATTTTTCAAGCGAATGAGAAATTAATCATTAAAGATATATAACTATTAAAAAGTTTGTATATATCAGAGCAAATTAAAACACGGGCGTGTCGAACGAGCACAAGAATGAGCTAGCTCACATGATGGTTAGACTTGAGAGATAGAGAAAGTGCAAACCTTGGCATGCAGCTCAAAAACCCCCCACAAACTTAACAATGGCGATGACAGAGAGAGCAGAGAGCACACTCCCAGCAACAGCGACTTATACCATGCATCCAGTTAATATATCAGTTTCTTCGCCATTGTAGGGTTGTGCTCTCTCTCTTCTGTCATGCTCATTTCCATGGCAGGGTTTCCTGCTAGCTGCTTGTTAATTATATATATATATATATACCTGCAAATTATAAAACACGATCAGCGACAGATCAAAGGAGCTGAAATTCACCGGCCGGCGGCGAAGAGGAAAAATGGAGGAGCGAACTAGCTAGGAAAAGTGTTTTCAGTGGAGATCAGTGAACAGTGCACAAAGGCATTGTCGTGGTTATAAAGATCGATCAGAGGAGGAGGAAGGGGATCGGATGTAGTTAATTAATTAATTAATTAAAGAGGTAGCCATGGAAATGCATCTGCGTGGAGGTGGTGCAGAGGATAACTGGCGTGGAGATTCTGCCCAGAATAGCCATGGAGGATCGACCAAGTGGGAGAGCCTTAATTAGGGTTCAGAGAAGGGATAAAGACTGGTCGTGGTTGTGGAGGTGGCACCAGAGGGAGGAAGGGAGTTGAAGGAAGAAGAGGAAGGAAGGGAAGAAGAGAAAGTGGCCTGTGGCTGCAGTAGTCATTACTTCGACTACTACGTACGGACCTGACTCACTCACTGCCCATGCATGCAGTCAATTTGGCCGAGTGCAAGTCTCCATGGCTGACTTCACCCATCCATCAAGAATCCGATTCAGAGCCGACCTCGGGAGAGGGTTATTAGATCCTCGTCTAAGATCTAAAAAATTTCTATCATTAATTAAAATTTAATTTTTAAATTTTATAGTGAAAGTAGAGCTCAATTTTCGAATATCGCCAAAGCTTTAGTATCAATTTTTAAAATTCAGACCGGCTATGATCGGATCCAATATGGGGTATGAGCCATGTCCCGTAAGTAGGTGGATCGAGAGGTCAGGGTTGCACGCGATTACGCGAGGAGGTCTACTATCTCGAGCCGATGATGTGAGATAAAAGTGTAGGATTACGAAAGTTATAAACATGAATTAATAAAATTGTAAAAACATTGGTATGTTCTAACTAAGAGTGAAAAGATTGATCGGTCTTGTGTTTATCGTCCTTACACTTTCACAAATCAAATTCTCTTATGCACCTCAAATGTTCTTTCTTGATCGCAAGACACGCAGTCTCGAACCACTTCTACAGTGCACGCCTAGACAATTTGACAGCCCTCTCTGCACTCTGTTCTCCGACAGCACTTTTGCAACCTTTCACTTATTACCCTCTTTTTTCACATATGCTCCTTTTATCTTATCACTTGTGGACATATGCCTCGTCGTGCACAACGTGCACTCTAAAAAAGAGAAAATTTTAAATCTTATTTGAAAAAAAAACGAAAGAAGGAAGAGAAGAGGAGGAAAGGATAATTTTTATCCTTCTCCCTTTCCCTTCCATCAATAGACCTCCCCCGGTAATTTTCCAATGAAACAAAGAGAAAAAATCATCAATTATTTGTTTATTGATGATGTTATATTGTTGCATTTCACGATAAAGATGAAATATTTTCTAATCCAACGTATACTCGAAGGACTAGCTCTAGTATAATTCACTTCTTCATTGATTTATCAGACTATTGATGACATTTATATTTATATAATTTGTGATATTTATTGATATTAATATTATATAGTTTATAGATGCTAATTAAATAATAAAAATTTAAAAAATATCTTGATAATAAATAATTATTATAATTTTATAATTCAAGACCATATATGTAAGAGATAGTACTGGTCAAGAACTTTAAAAAAAATAAATTTTAATAAGAAATTTTAACTTATTTTACTCCTTTTGACCCCTTAAATGATATTAATTAAATTATGCATATATATTTTTTTTTGTCTGCTTTATGTCTATCTTTATATTGGATACCTTCTAACACATTCTCTTACGAACGCATAGCATTGTAAATTTTTGTGATAAATTTATAGATATGAAACAATAATTCTATATATTTTATCTTTTTAAAACATTTAGTCAATGATAAATTTAGTATATTTGTTAAATTTATTTTGATATATAGAACATTTAATTTAATTTATGATAAATTAGTAGAATTCTATAAAATTTATATTTAACAAAAATTCTGTTTGCAGCTAATATGTTTATTTAAATGTGATTAAGTATGACTACGATTTCATTTTAATATATATATAATTGTAACTAATATTTCATAAATTAATATATATTTGTATTTTAGATAAATAATAATAATAATTAAAAATTATATATAGATTAAACATATTCATCAACGCATTATTTAATGGAAAAGGATAATCATCAAATCAAAATTTAATTTTAACATTTAGAAAATAAAAATGTACAGTGTGGCATTTTTTGAATATAAATAAATAAATAGAGGCAAATCAAAGATTTTAAAATTAATTTAAAAATAAACTTTTCTTTATGAAATTTAAATATAAATAATAAAAACTCCTGCCCTCTATCAAATGTCAATACGAATAAAAATCAAAATCAATATATAGTAATTTATCTTGATGAAAAATATTTGGAATGAAAACATCACCTTTTGCACTAAGAGATAATAAAATTCCCTTGGAAAGGCTTATTCGTTAGAGCCCGTGGCAGAGAGAGGAGGGCAAGGGTGTACGGAAGCACCTTCTTTCTCCCGGAGATAAAGGTAGTTCCCTTGTGTTGGTCGTCGACCATTAACCCCGTGATTATGTCAATCGCTGTCAAATTTTATTGAGCATATTTAAATTTCAATCTAGATTCGTCACTGACTAGAACAACATAAATACTGCTACAAATGAACAGAAGTCGAATCTCGACGTGATATTTAAAATCTTCATCTAGACTGAGAAGCCTCTATTATTTCTGACTAATGGATCAAGAGGCGTAGACGTAATCTCTTTATGATTATCTCTTTTCATGCATCATCACTGAAAGATTGACAATGAAGGACATTAGATGAACGTAATTGTCTTTATGTTACAACTAAGAAATAATAAAAACTCGTCCCCATGGAGATTGCATGGTAGTTAAGATGTAACGGTACTTACAGAAGTGATATGCATGGATCGATTCCGGAAAAGATTTAAAATCTTTTTTTGGATTCAGATGATCCTCATGTATCTTGACCGTCATGTAAAGCTCATAGAACCCTCCATGATTTATCTCCCTCAAAATGATCATGAGATAAAGCTGCTTTAGGATGAAGATCGCTAAATGACCGCCACATAAAGCTCATAGATCGACGAAGATCGCTAGATTGTCGGTTCTAATTTTTGTTAAGTAGAAGATAAAAACTATGGGAACAAATTGCATTAATAATAGTAAATGTACACAACTCTGTTCCTGTTTACAATAACCCAAAAATGGAAATTGTGATCCCATGCACCGTCCATGGCGTTCTCTGCCATGTCCTAAAACCACGGCCGCGGAGAACTCGAGACGAAGCCGGCGGCGGCAGTGTCCTCGCCGGGGAGGACGTAGGTCCGGCAGAGGGGGCAGGTTGCGTGCTCGTAGTCCAGCCACGTTTCTAGGCAGGCTTTGTGGAAGAAATGGCCGCAGGGAAGCGTGTTCACCATCGAGTCCGGTTCGAACAGGGCGAGACAGACCCGGCAGTCAGGGGTCCGGTCGGCCGCCGCCCGGCGCCGGCCCAGGGCCCAACCGAACCGGATGGGCCTGCAGCGGCTGCGGAACCGGTCCGTCAGGCTGTGCGGCTCGCAGTCCTCTCCGGCGGCGTGCGCCGCCGGCAGAGGAGGCGCCGCGCGGAGGCGGAGGAGGGGGAAGAGGGAGCGGAGGAGCTGCTTTAGGATGGAGATGGTGAGGGCGGTGTTGACAAGAACGAGAGTGAGCACGCTCTCCGATGGGGTCGGCAGGCTCGAAAGCCCCATGACCGTCGGACTGGGAGATCGGACAGGTCGTGATTCTGCCCCGGGAGCTTTCAGATCAAAGCTTTGGATGCATCAGAAGTCGATAACTGGAAGCAAATTTCAAGGGGAAAACATATCAGATCTAGGAATTTGATATTTTAGCCCGAATTTGGGAATTCTACAGATTTCGAGAGCAAAATAGAGCTTTTTAGCTCCTATTTTGAATTACATTTACACCGATCCATCGATCGATCGATCGCAAGCTGCTCAAAGAATTAGAATCACAACGAATCTCTTAGAAACCAGTAACGAAAACTTGGAATGGATGGAGCATTTCGAACGAACAAATACACCAACAACAACGCAGTTCATCGAAAAAACACCAGAATCTTCTGTATGGAAAAAAGCAATAAAAGAACACAAAAAAGAACAGATCTGAAGCGCTTACGTTGGCAATCTGTTGAGATCTCTTCTCCTTTCTGCAGGAAGGCTCCTGCTCGAGATGAATTAGGGCAAGCAAGTGAGAACTGAGAAGTAGCGGGCCGGCGGAGAACCACAAGAACTAGGGTTCATTTATAGAAGGTGGAGGCGGTACGCTAACCGCTCACCTTCTCCGTGATGGTTACTGGAGCTTCAACGGACTGTTACTTCTTAAACTCACCTGATCAACTTTAACCGCCGCTTTTTTTTAATTGACATGAGATATTTAAGTTTTCGAAGATTTATTTTTTTAATCTACCATAGTAATAAATTCAAAAATGTTCACGTCGAATGATCTAATAATTTAATATTTTAAACTTTTCATTCTACTTATAAAAATGTTATAATGTGTTATAATTAAAAATTAAATCATAGTGGTTGAGAGACGGGATAATTTGAAATTTTAGAATCTATGATTCCGATAGGAAGAGGGAAAAAAATATCTATAAAATTCATATATCTCCACGTAATATTGTCTATTTTGAATTTAAATCTTTATGATTTTATTTTGGAGTTTACCAAAAAAATCTCATACCAATGAAAATATTTTTTTTATTTTATAAGCATATAGTCTTTTTCATGTCTTGTCAATATGAGACTTTGATTGTATTCTCTATACTCCCAATAATCCCCCAACAAAGGACTACATTTAAGCCCCCTCAAGTATCCATCTTCGAAAGGACTTCCTTTACTTGATGTTCGATTCTCAATCCACCAAGATTTCTTATCAACTGTCTGATCCTCCTGACTCAACTGGACTTCTTATCAGTTATTTGATGCTCCCGATCCAACTGGACTTCTTGCATGATGTCTGATTCTCTTGATTTGGATGAGCTCCATTTCGTTCGAGGTTCATAGTTAGCTTGACATAGATCATGATTCTGATATCAATTGTTAGTGTCTATAAGATTTATATATTTATACAATAAGATGATATTGTCCCCTTTAAGTTTAAGTCTTTATAGTTTTATTTTTAGACTTTATCTAAAAAATCTCATACCAATGAAGATATATTTTTATCTTATAAAGATAAGATGACACCTAATAAAAAATAACAATCATTTTGATTCGTCCAAGTGGTGCTAACCGCTAAATGTAGTACGATCCAATTGAATAAAAAAAAAATACTCATATTAGTTGATCAATTCAGTACCCAAGATCTCTGATGGAGTATTAAATAAACTTTAAGTGAGATATATTCTATTGATCATCAAAATAAATTAAAAAGTATTTACGTGGACAATCTAAATAATTACAGTATCTTTAATTTGCTATTTTAAAAAAAAAATTATAAATATATATGGAAGTTCTATTAATCTGATTAAATTTATATGTAAATAGGAAGAATTAATTAAATTTTTTATTTTTAAATTCAGAGAACAAAAAGTATAGAAGATGGGTGTTCCTTTATTTCTTTACAATGTTCTGAATGAGATACATTGCACCAACGACGGCGACGGGGACGGCGAGGGCGACGGGACCATAAGTCACCTCCACGTGATGGTCACATGGACGGCAGGTGGAGCACGCTATTGGGGGCGGGGTGGGTAGGGGCCAGTCACGTGCCTACACGCTGGTGTTAGTTTGTCTCTGTCTCCGGGAGCACATCAGAACATTCCAGTTGCCGAGTTTACGAGCACACACCGGCACCGGATACCCGAGAAATGAAGCCTTCGAATTGTGGGAGCCACTGATACAGCCAATTACAAGCTAGGTACGGTTCGTTTTTTTTAAATCTCTGTCAGTTTAATTTACTTTTTTCTAAACAATTTTAAAAAAACATAAAATTTAATAAATTGTGTAACAAATTTAATTATTAGAGTAACCAAATACTTCAATTAAGCACTTAGCTAAGAATTAGGTCATAGTTATTCTTTTTTTTTTTAAAAAAAAAGGCATTTTAATTATTTTTTTTGTCAAAAATATTTTTTTAATAAAAATAATATTAAGTACTTTTACAGCAGTTTTGGCATATTAAAATAAATCATATTTCTTTTTAATTCAACTTAATCAAAAATACTATACATAAAATATTACTATACTAAAAATTACTTAAAACTTAATTGAAATCAAATTATAAATCATTCAAACTATTCTACCAACAATCATTCTAGGTGATTAATAAAAAAATAATATATAATATACAAATATTTTCGAAACAAGAAATATGATGAGATACTATTCTAATTTTTTTTTAAAACACACACACACACACGAGATTTATAAAAA
This sequence comes from Wurfbainia villosa, assembly GCA_025175895.1. Taxonomy (NCBI): domain Eukaryota; kingdom Viridiplantae; phylum Streptophyta; class Magnoliopsida; order Zingiberales; family Zingiberaceae; genus Wurfbainia; species Wurfbainia villosa. The sequence goes on along the minus strand of JAKLTH010000099.1, from coordinate 845,379 downwards.
AGAAAAAGAAATTGTAAGCATGAAATGTATTCATTTAAAAGTATAAAATTCCATATTACAACTGAATCTAAAATGATGACCTTCCAGATCAAACATCAATTAGATGAGTGCAAAATAACAGTACTTGTGGCAAAAGCAATAGATCTTCTTAACTGCCTCAAGATGTTTCAACATACAAGAAGAATACCGTCTGGTTTTAAGGGAGAAGTAGTAACATGGCAATATGTTGGCCAAGTGTTCATCCATACAATGCACGCCATGGCTCTCCAACTCTAGTTGACTTCTCTATGTTCTTCGGTGGAATTATGTCCTTGGAGAAGATAAGACCCAGATGCCTGGCTACTGTCCCTCCCAACTTCTCCAGAATCTGAAATTAAAATTTAGTTTAGACATATTGTTTAAAGAGGTCAGTAGAAGGATGAATCCTCTAACTTTTATTTCGTTGGTCAAGAAACAAGGAAAGCAAAATATTTAAAGAGATAAGTTTAACCTTTAGCACTTGTTGGCTCAAAATTGAACCGAAAACTAACACTTGTTACCTGTTACAAGGAGACTGCTCAAATGATAATTTTCTTATCATCCTTTCGGTATTTTTACATATTCGATTAATCATGTCTAGAAAGGAAATTAGGTCTATAATAGTATGCCCATAGAAGCCATTTTAGAAAAAAGAGAATAAAAAGGCTAGTGTTTTCCTGCCAGAAACATAATTGGTAGAAATATGATTGACAATGTTAGTCCTCCTCAAACCATTGAAGCAGAAGCCAAAGATTGCAGATACCTCAATTCCTTTAGCTGTTAAAGTTTAGCCAAATTAGGCAGCATGACCATTTGGTCGGTTTCCATCCAATATCCCCATAAACAGCAGTTATGTCTCAACATAAATATCTAATACGACAACAAACAATTTAAATAAGCTTCAAATTGGGAGGAAAATTTTTGCATACCTCGAGCTCAGGATAGCTAGCTTGTCTATTAGGATGCTTAGGACCAGATGCAAGGAGGAGAACTGTTGGCAGATTTAAAATTCGTGCCATCAGCAACAAGCAAGCCAGAGATTCGCAATGAATTTGCAACGATGGAGGCGCACTGATTGTGCCATTAGTCATGGCCTTAGTGAGTTCAGATGTACCGCCGATTTCAGTCGTGTAGATCACAAAGTCCTCATTAGCAGATTGTTCGTTCATTGCTCCCCTGTTAACCTTGAGGGCTTTCATCACAAAAGGAAGTACCAATGTAGTCTGACTAGGAAGTGATGCTAATAGTTCCCTGATAGCGTATGCAACAACAGGTGGACTGTAATTTTGCAGAAGGAAGATTGACACCTGAATGAATCACAGATTTTCAGTCCAATTGTCAATCGTACAATGGGTGGAGGGAAAAATCTATAATGCAGGTATGGTGGTCCATGCAAATATTTAATTGTAAGTGATGGAAACACTGAAAAGAAATAGCCCAAATTTCTAGCAGATCAATTTATTCAGTATTCAAGTTATTTGTACAAGAAGGAGATACATGCACATAAATATGTGGAATATGAGCAAAGGGCTACATTTATGAATATGCATGATGCAAAGACATGGAAATAGCATGATATCTGCGCTTCTGTTGGGAAACAAAATGGAATGGCAGCCATCATATTGTTACTTAGTTAAGAATTTCACACTGAGTTAAGCATAGAAGGTTACCCATGAAAATATCATTAATATTATGGTGTCTAATAATTGCATTCACAAAGCTATACGTGACTAGGAAAGGAAGCAGCAGTCAAAAAACAGGACTCAATAGATGATGATATTGACATAATATGGATGATGTTAGATTCCCTCCCAAGTTAGAAGTATAGGAAGTGTTTATAACAGCATCACTGTTCAGGAGGCAATATTTTCTCTTGTAAATTAAAATAATCCCATACTGCTGTTTGAGGTAAGGTCAGATCACTCACTAAATTCTTTGGCATTAATTAAATAAATAAACTAAGTCGGTGTTTGAGGAAGTGAAGGATTCCTAATAGGAAAGATGTAGTGAATTACTAGTGAAGGGAAGAGGCAAATAACTATTGATAATAAGAGAAAGTGGATAATTGTTAGTAAAGGGAAGAGGTGGATAATTCCTGGTAAAAGGGTGAAGTGGATAACTCCTAGTAAAGGGATGTGGTACAAACTATCAGTAAAGGGAAAAACGTTACCTGTGTGACAATTTAGGTCCAAATTCACAGAAGGTGATTAATTGTCTCCTTGAGATTCACTTAGAGGTCTCTATCACAAATGTGACACCATGACTAACCCCACCCCACATACTCTAACTTTGCCCATGGCCATCTTACATAGGTCTCAAGATAAGTGTGTGCAACTATTTGCACATCACACACACAAATCGATCATTTTAACACTATTTATCACCACAGTGGACACATGCCAGCTACTGCCTCGACTAACTTAGCTTTCATAGATTGCCTAATGTTGACACTAGTTGAGCCTTGTATTGCATATGTGTCGCACATCCAGAGTTCACTGTATCAATGGATGATTTCATCCACATTAAATTAAAGAATGTGGATAGAAGGTATGTTTAGTCATGCAGCCCCTCTATATATTTAAAAAAAAAACATTATCAAATAAGTGAATTAATTTTATCAATGTTATGTTACTTGGTTGACAGAAAAAAAAATAAAAGAAAGAAAAATAAATAAAACTGTCAAATTTTCTTATTTACTTGTAGGGAAATAGAGAGGCAGGAAATATTTAATTTATGCTTGAATCAAGCATAATGGAAGGGAAATGAAATTTTAGCATTTAACAAATAAGGAACTAATTCTTTCATTCTGATTGCATCCAACTAAATAAAAAAATGGAATAAAGTGGAAATAAAATATTATAATTTTTTTCTCTTCTTTCCTTTTGATTCCATGCAACTCATATTCCCAAATCAAGGGCATGTTAGGCATCAACTAATAATGGCCCAGTGTGATTACATATCTTTTGTACACCATAATCAAGCGTAATGTCATGTGACAAGTGACAACATTGTAGCCATCATCATCACTAAGTTGTGTTCGTTCCAACTAACTGATTTTGGTTTTATGAATCTTGTTCTTCAACTACAACACGAGGTTATTACACTAGTAATATTCGAATCAATCAAATGATTTTTCAATTGTGAAAAGAGTAACTATTGAGTTAATAAGCTTCCAATTGTATCGAACATATTTAAGCATAAGCTATTAGTAGTAGATTCATTAGAGCCACCTTAAGCTAGCATTATTAACCTACCACTTCTGATGTTGAATACACTAGTGTTCAACATTCATCCGCAGCTTAGTTAGGAAGGCTTTGGAGCAAATTTAGAAGCATTTTATAGAATAAGGATAGATGAAGTTTCTGTTAATGAGAATCAATCTCCATTAAAATAAAGCCCTCTGAAGGTAAAAATTCACATTCAAATAATATTTAGATCGTATAATAGTAAATGTAAAACCATTTTCTCTAAAGTAGATTTGTGACCTATGGTATATTTTGTTAATGGAATGTAAAAAGTATTCTGTGTAAACACAGAATAACCACAACCCAGTTACTTTCTTCATCCATTAAAAGAAATGCAGAAAAAAGCAGCACTAGATTTCTGATATTTCATCAAAATGCATACGCTTGGGTTACAAATTGCTACAATAATTTTAGATTAGAGAATAGAAGCAAATCGTATGACAGTGCAGCGTATGCTTTTGACAACGTTATACATGTAAGTCATACAAAAAACATTACTATATATATATTTCAAAGACCCAACACAAGAATGAAGTTTGAAACTTTCCATATGGTTAGCTTCGAGAATACAGAAAGCTAATACTACAAATCAACTCACCTTAGGGGATCCAAGCGGGTCGACAAACTGGATGAGATCGCCGGAGGCTTTTCGAACCTTAACGCCATATTTCTCCAACGAGAGTTCAAAGGAGGAACTTTCCCTGTAAAAATTGACATTTATTATCAAAGATCGTCACTCAACGAGAAAATTGCGACCTTAGGGTTTTCTCTTTGGAAGGAAAGGGAACACCTCGAGAGGTTGGAGTTCGGATCGGGAAGGAAGCCATCCGCGAAGGCATCACCGAATCCGTCGACGTCCCGAATTAGAACGATCACCGACGGCGCCAACCTCATGGCTCGTGTCCGGCGAAGGGGACGATGAGGGTCGAGAAACTGTGAGACGGTCTCCGGAGACGGACTAAGCAGCGAGGTTTCTGAGAAGAAATTACCGCAAATAAATAAATATATATATAGATTTATATATTAATGAAATTGATGTGGATAATTTTTATTTTTTTTTAAAAGTGTAAATATTTAAATAGATTTATATATTGATTTTTGTTTTGAATAAAAAGGTAATAATTTCAATTGAGCATATTTTTCGAAATATATTAGGTGAGTGTCATTTTAATTTGGATTATGTATAATAAAGTGATATATCAGTTGTGAGATGAATTCTTTAAAAAAAATCATACGATAGATAAATTTGTCCTATAATAGTCAATAAGGCCTTAATTACTTCTCGAGCTTCATTTGATTGTGTCTAAGAAATTTCTTCTTTTTTTTTATTAACACTGAGATATTTGAATCTTCGATCCGATTAATCTCAGAGAGTGATCATTCTAGCCCACAGACCTTCAGAATGTCTCGTCAACAGCTGAGTCGGATAAAATCAGAACTCAAGTGGCCTCTATCGGCCACCAAGAATAAATCAGGGAATCACTCGTAGTTTTTTTCACGATTCAGCTCTGACTCTGCAGTCACGTCATCCCTAAATGACGATCCAATATCGAAGTCGTACTCCGTCCATTCGACAAACTTCTGGGCCCCAAGGCCACCCAAATAGATTTTTCTAAATTCGTCGCCGAACGATGTCGCAGCAGAGGATCGAATTATGTTCTCCTATGAGATGTCACTCCATTTTTTATCGTTGCACTGTGCCTCTGGGGCAAGAAATTTCTTTTGAACTTTGTCATTGATAGGTTTACATTATCCTAGATTTTTTTATTTTCGTCGTGTGATGATTTAAACTTGTGTCGGTAATTATTACTTTAAGCTTGTATGTTGCTGTCCAATATCGATGTCGTACTCCGTCCATTCGATAAACTTCTGGGCCCCAAGATCACCCAAATAGATTTTTTTAAATTCGTCGTCAAACGATATTATAACAGAGGATCGAATCGTGTTCCTGGGGCAAGAAATTTCTTTTTAACTTTGTTATTGATAAGTTTACATTATCCTAGATTTTTTATTTTCGTCGTGTGATGATTTAAACTTGTATCATTAATTATTGCTTTAAGCTTGTATGTTACCGTACTACTTTTCATTCACTTAAATTTTCAATAACAACAAATAAGTCTTATGTTATTAATTCTATCTCATATTATATCATCATTTATTTTTAAATAAATTTTATCTTATTTTAGATCTTCATCTTTCTTGTTTTTCTTGTTTGATTTATATATTTATAATTCTTTCACATCATCTAACTGGAATATTTATCGATAATCTAAATATATAACCGTATCATTTTAAATATGTCTCGCAAAGTTTTTCTTCTATAGTTGCAACTCTAACTTTCATTTTAATATTCTCATTTCTTATTTTATCCATTTTCATATATTCACACTCTCATTTTAACATCTTCATCTCTATAACTGTCATCTTCTACTCGTATATTTGAGTCATACTCCAATATGATAAATTTTAATTATTATTTTTTATAAAACTTCTCAATTTTAAAGTACTTTACAATTATAAAAAATATTGATACTCTCATCTATTTCAATCATCTTACTCTTATTTTATATAAGATATCTCTTTTAAATTTTTTATACTTTTAAAAAGTAATTTAAAATATTTAAAATTTTTAATTACAGATAATTTATTATCTTTTAATTTAATAATTATCTAATTATATATAATATTATTAAATTTAAATTTTATATATATTCTATTTTTATAAATCTAAGATTTTTCATTTATAATATTTTCTTTCAATATTTAAGTTTTTATAAATCTATTAATTATCGGAATAAATTCGAATAAGAGTAATGAATCATCCAACGGTATAAATAATTCGGATGATCTCTTTGAGTGCTCAAATACAAAAAATTTTAAAGAATAATTTTTAAGAAAAATGAAATTCTTACTATATGAGGATTGAGGGGAGTCCCAATCTAAGCCATAAATGAATTAAATCAAGTTAAGTTTGATAGTGTTCAAGATTATTTTATTAAAATGAGAGGATCAAATAGTTAATATAGACAATAGAATTATCTAAAAGAGCAAAGGTCATTCCTCTGAGATTGTAAAATTTTTTGGAATATTTACTCTTCCACCGTATTAATTTTTGATTGGGTAAAAATATTCCTCATAATTTATCTTCTTTTATTTAATTGTAGGATCGATGACGCTGAGCAACTATGATGAACGCATCACTGGCCTTTTATTCTAAAAATTATTTTATAAAATAATCAAGTTAAATTAAGTTAAGTTAAGTCCAATTTAAAATTAACTAAATTATTAAAAAAAACATTTGAGACCTAACTTAATTTTTTTAATCAAATTTAATTTAATTTTAAATTTAGCTTTACTTATTTAATTGTATCAATCTTCTAAATCAAATTTTGTTCGAATCAACTTATTTAAATGCTACCAAATATTTAAGTCAAATTTATTTTATTTTATTTGAAATTTTAATATTTTAATATTTATTTAATTGATCAGTATAAATAATTAAAATGAATATAAATAAATTTATAAATACATCTGTTCACAATAATAATTTATGAATATCATTCATAAATATTAATAAATCGAATACATACCTATTCAATTTTATTCATTTGATTTATTAAATATTTAAATTTTATTCATCAATTTATAAATACGTCTGTTCACAATTGATAATTTATGAATATCAAATTTATCCACGAACACTTTAATGTACCGTGAATCAAATATCAAACTTATTAATTAGTCTCCAAGGGCAAAATTGATGCCCAATGTAGTGCAAATATGCAAAAATAAAAAATAAATATAGATCAATTCCCACTAAAGGTGGGAGTATCTGTCCTCCTCTATATCAGGTGTCAGTACGATCCTAGGTCGATCATAATTTATCTTCTTTCGTATAGTGTGGACCAATTTTAAAGGATATTTAGGATGTATTTGGTTCAAGTTATCATGCATAATCTTAGTTATGTGATGTACTCACATAATCAAGATTATACGGGGAATTAATCATAACTTATGTTTATTTGGTTCAATCCTAAGTAATACAATAAAAACTTATTTGTTTGGAGGTTTAATGCATAACTTAGTTTAATATTTTACTATATTATTATTGGTTCAATTTTAAGGTTTCATTTACTTTGAAAGATGGTGATATTGGTATCGATATCGACGGCGACAACTGATGACCATCGACGACACCCGACGACAATGGAGGCGATGGAGGGCGACGCTGATGATCAACAATCGATGAGTGTGGTCGGCGATCGACGACAAGTGATGGGTGGTGGATGGCGATCGACGGTCGACGATCGGCAACCTACAATCGACGACGACTGTTGACGATGATCGACGATCGACGGCAGCAACCGACGATCGACGGTGGCGGTCGACGGCCCGGGTGGCGATCGGTAATTGGCGGTCAGCAACCGACGATCGACGGCCGACAATTGAGGGCCAACGATCGGCGGCGGTCACGGCGATCGATGGCGGTAGCGGCGGTGGTGGTCAACTTTTGATTATATTAAGACGAAATTGAGATTCGATAAAATTTGAAAGAAAATTTTGAAAAAAAAAAAATTGTTTAAGTCCATCTGAAATCAAGAAAAATTTTAATCCTCTTCTAAGTAATGTGATTCCGGATTGCATATCCCATTTATTGATGTGATGGATATATTTTATTATTTAAAAATCATTTATCTCTTAAATTAAATAAGATTATTATAGATAATAACCAATGAGCAATGTTCTAAAAAGCGTTAGACGGTAGGCGCGGTCACTAGCGCTAAGCGCTAAAGCGTATAAGCGGTTCTAGCTGATCGATTTTTAATATTTTAAATATAATAATATATAAAAAAATTAATATATTAGGGGCACTCAGAAGTCAAAACTCACTTTATAGCCTCCACATGTATGTAATAAATAACAATTAACAACTAACAACAACTCAATAAATAACAAAAATATTAAAAACGTTTAAGATTGTAAACAATAAAAATTACAAAATATAAGAATTAAAAATATAATTGCAAATAATATTAAAAATCCATTGGAAATGTGCGACACGCCCATGTCAAATGTGCGACACGCCTTTGGCATGGGCGTGTCGCATTCACCGGCACTGCGCTGTGCTCATTGGCATGGCAGTGTCGCACCTTTCACGCTGCGACACGCCTCATTTGCGCAGGCGTGTCGACGCTTCACCGACACACCGCTGTAAGCATGGACGTATCGATTGCTGTTGAGCGCTGGAACTCTTTGATCGCCCCGATTAACGTCGATTAATCGCTCTGGGCGCCGATTAAAGCGGCGACGCCGCCGATTAATGCGGCGACGCCTAGCGGCGTCGCCTCTGTAAATGTCGGAGCGGTGGACGAACGTCCACCGCTTAAACGCCGCCTAATCGAATAAAATCGTCGATTTTTAGAACAGAACGCATGCACTCTTACAATGAACGATATCATCTTATAAAAAAAAATATCAAATTTTTATTCATTTACGGTCCTATGCCATACCTTTTCGCTCAGTGGGCAGACGAGGCAGGTGGTGAGGACAAAGAGAGTCCTGAAAATAAGGGAATTGGCAATTGAATACTGCCATGCTGCAACAGAGCAACCTTATCTCTTCTTTGACCTTGAATCCTAAACCCTAAACCTTATCTTATATGATCATCCCTCGAGAATATTCTACTCAGAACACAAAAGATTAAACATGAATGTGGGTCCCTAATTAGATCCACTGACACTGCTTAACAATGTTCTTTGACCCAAGTCATACCAAAGAACGGACCTAGAAGAATGAGATCAAAAAGTTGAGAGATTAATATTCAATTGGTCTCAATTTTTTTTTTTTTTAATCCAGATATTTAAATTTTCGATCTGATTAATTTTAAATATATATTAATTTTATCCCACGAATATCATCCATCAGAATAAATTAGAAAAGTACGATGAAATCGATGAATGACTCATGATTCGATCCAAATTAACTCTACCATTGAAGATTCGCACTTGAAATTATAAAGAACAAAAACTTAACTTAAAATTTTAAATAATAATACCCGAGAGAGATTGAACCGTGACAATATATATGATTGTTATTCTACAAAGTTGATCCTGCAGGGTCAGAGCAATTGGGGCCTTCGTCCAGGATTCAAAAATTATTTTTTCAAATTTTATATGTAAAAAGGGCTCATTTTTATCAAAAAATAATTTTTTTTATATAAAGGATCCAAATTTATTTATTTCACTCAGAGCACATGAACAACTAGAACCGACTCTTATTCTACTACTGCCCTGATCTATTTAACATTTTTAATTTAGTTGATTGTTTTGCATTATGATAATTTTGATCAAAATTATTCTAATGATATTTAATCAATTTTGATTAAATTTTGATAATTTAAATTAATATTTGAATCATTTTGACTATTGTTAAAATTATTTTAGTTGCAATTACCTACTAATTAATTTTAAACATATTAGAGCAGATTTAACAAAGTTTTCAAAATAAATGTAATATATACTTCTTAATCATTAAAAAATAAATAATGGGTGCTTTTTTTTTAATTTTATTTTACTATATTTCAAGTACCAAACAAAACAAGTATATAGCAATCATAATTAAAGGAAAAAAGTAGATGGATGAGCAAGTGGCTACAAATTCAAGGATATAGACTGTTCGAAATGACATAAAATTGATTGGCTTCATCATTTGTAGATCTTGACACATAATAATATGAAAATTATTCAAGATGAACTTTCATACCACACATGTTCGATCCTCCTTGAAGATCTTTTTTTTTTTTTTTGAAATTTCTGAGTTTAAATTTTTGAAGAGTCTAAATCACTTGCATTATTGAATCACCTGGTAGAATTCGTTTATATTTTTTTGAATATATTTTGATGATCGATGAAATTTTTTTTGTGAGATTAAGTTGTTCTTTCTAATCTCAAGATTAGTCAGATTAAAAATCTAGACATATCAGCTATCACACAAAATTTATTTTAATCATTGAAGAGATGAATTAGGATGATACTAAATTTAATATCTCTATAATTCAAATTTGTCATGTTTAACTAAATCAATATTTATTTACCACTAGAGTAATATTTTAACACATGATAACATAAAAATTATTCAAGTCGTCTCTCAGGCATGGTGCAATGGTAAAAGATAGGATGAACTTTCGTACGATGAAGATTAAATTCTTCTTAAGGATCATTTCTTGAAATTCTTGAGTTTAAACCCTTGAAGGGTCCGAATGACTTGCACCATTATATCATTGGATAAAATTCATATGTGATTTCAAATTTATTCTGATGGTCGATGAAGATTTTTGTGGGATTAGACTATTCATCTTAACATGAATTAAGTCAAAGATTTAGACATATGAATTATAAAAAAAATTATTCGAATCATTGAGAGGGTAAATGAGATGAATTAGGATAATAATAATTCAAATCTATGTCCCGTTTAACTAAATCAATATTTATTTACTACTAGAGGAATCTCTTTGATATGATAATGTCATATGGTCAAGGTAAGTCAACAACAAGTCAAGTCAATAGTCACGATGAGCTAGAGATTAAAGTAATCCTAGCTCGGGTACAGTCAAGACTATATTCAATCCGACCTCATCGGGAGCTCATTCGACCTAAACTTAGCAGAAACAAACTCATTATAGGCAATCAAAGTTCAGTTGAATTAGGCGCTAAGAAGCTCGACAGACATATCAGTCGACAAAAGGCAAAGGTCCTCCCTGCGTTCTCCATAATTTTTGCAACCCCTCTAAGACACGTTCCCACGATGTCCTCTCAACGAGTCCATGATTTCCGAGACTCACACACATGTGATCCTCTCTATATCTCCATGTCTCCAGATTCACTGAATCTCTCTCAAGGTATAAATATCCCGATTGTAAGAAGAAGTGTTGGCTCTTTAACTAAGACTAGACTTTCTGCTTTTTCTCTTTTTTTCTTTTTCTCCACTTTTTGACTTGAGCATCGGAGGGATTTAGCCGAGATCAACCTCGGCCCCTTTCTAACTCATCTCAAGTTCTTGTAGCTTAGCCAACTGATGCGGTCACGTTTTAGATATCTTCGTCGAGCCTTCAGGAGAGGTGGGATTCTCACTCCATAATAGTATCCCTATCAATATGAACAAACGTCAAGAGACCGCCGCTAGAGTTCTCGACTTGTGGTCCTCCAATCCTTAAGTTAGATAGGGAAGATGAAGAAGGATCGTCCTAATTCTTGTGAAGAAAGAAAAATATACTAGAAGAATTCCAAAGAATAGAGAGAGAGTCCTTTACCTTAACCTTTTCTTATATATCATTTTTGGGGATTCTTCGCCTACCAAGGTTATCCTCTGATAACATTGCCTGTGAAGCTGTTAGGGGATAATTTTTGCTAGGAATCTCTACGTGGCAGGCCACGAGTGGATGTAAGTCACCATGAGAAAGGGTCGTTGGGGGACCGAACATACTCTGCACAAGAAAAGAATATCCTGAGTGGTCCCCACTTTCCCGAGTGTTTTCCGCACTCGACTAGTCCTACTCTGGCCTTTGACCTTTCTCGAGTTGCCTTCGCACCCACTAGTCCTACTATGGCCTTTGATCCTTTCCGAGTAGCCTTTGCCCTCGACTCAGCCTACTCCAATCTTGGATCCTTCTCGAGTCTCTTTCGCACCAGATTCGGCCTGCTTCTAGCTCCGATCCTCCCTGAGTTGCCTCCGCAACTGATTCGGCCTCAACAAGTCTCTATCCTTCTCGAGTCGCTTTAATCCCTACTTGACTTATTTGAACCCCTCTTGAGTTATTTTACTCTCCGATTCAGCATATAGTCCCATGCTTGGGCCCTACTCCACCTCCTTAATTACTATTTGGGTCCCTAGGTTAGGTTATATCCACATCACCGACCTCAGATGATCGCTTAGGATGAGCTCGATTGTTCCATGATTGAACTGATCTCCTTGAGCTTGTAATGTAATATAATGTAATTTATATTATATTACAGTGTTTGGCCGACGATCGGTGTGTAATCTTTGATTATAAAGATACATTCTTTTGTTTAGTATCCATTATTTTTTATAAGGAATATAATTAATATTATTATAAAATGACAAAAATATCTTTATAGATTCGTCCGAATATAATCAAAATCCTAGTTGATTTTCTGTGATCGTCATCGCCATCATGGGTTTTCGATTGTCGACTTCGCCGTCCGTCATTGATGGTCGCCGGGCCCTCGATCACGATCGACGTCACCGGTCCACCGATATTAGTTGTCGCTGGATTGTCGATCGTCGAAAGAAGGAGAACTAAGATTAGGGGTATATTTGATATTTAAAATTTTGACCTAATAATGAAATCGAATTACATCGATTTTACCTTATAATCCAGATTACAATATTTCATTACCTTTTGTAATCTGGATTACATTACATTACAAGCTCCTAGGGTTAACCCAGTTGATAAGTGCAAATGAGTTTGTCCGTAGTAGACAGGGGTCAATTCCTAAGGAATTCATCACCCTGGGCAATTGACTGTGACCCTCTTCCTTTGCAATTGTCAACTGAGATCCTAATTTATCTCCTCTATTAGATTACATTACATTACAATTTTAAAATTACAACAAATAAAATAATTCATCATGTAATATAATCTTGATTTATTCATCTAGCCGTAGTAAGATTCTATCAAATATAACACAGGTCAGAGGGTGCTGATATTTCGACGACACCCCTTCGATATTTAAATCAGACAGAAGGAAAAAAGAGAAAGACGAAGCGATTTATTTTATAAATTTTGCATTACTTTTGTCATTGCATGCTTCTCTCATCTTTATAGATTCGGCTCTTTACCGTAATTAATGAGCACCTCTTCGAAGATATCTCATCCATGCCTTTCTATAGTATGTTATCGTGTCCGAACGTACTTCCCTAGTACATGGTCATTTGGAGATTTTTTTTATTTTTACCGTCATAAATGCATGCCCCTTGAATTGCTTCTTGTCTATGCCTCAACAAGACGTATCATCACGTCCACACGTGCCAAGACAGTACTTAATTGTATCCGCTCATGCCTTAGGCTCCGACTCCTGAGGCTCTCGGACATTCGAGTTTTCAACTATCTGAGCTTTCAAATACCCAAACTTCTTTTGAATTTCACAGCCTTCATCTTTTTCCTCCACCGTCACGATTTTTTACGTTTATAGAATCCGCTCTGACAGTATCAAACATCATAATCTCATTTCAAATCTTGCTTCGATTACTTTATCACAAAGTGCATGTCACATGAAGTGCTAAGCATGTGCCCTTCCTCATAATTTAATCATCCAAACCCTAAACGTTGCTTCTCAATTGGTACAATGTAAAAAAAAAAAGGCAAACCAACTGAATATATAATAGCTCTAAGAGAATTCACAAAGTAGAATATATATTTTCAAGATGTGGATAAAGAGGTTTGAAGGGTTCTCCAAATCACTCGATGAGGAGGTTCTAAGCTGCCAAAGTAGTAAAAAAGTGTTTCCGAGGATCGAACAGTCGAGGTTTAAGCGTGCGGTCGAATCGATTGGCACGACTAGTCCAATTTGAATATACATTTCATTTCAACCCAAGCTAACTCAAGAGATGTTGTGTGTCATTCTCTTCTCCCTCATAATGCTTTGCATATATATATAAATATAATATATATTGATCATTACAGAAACATTATAGGCCATGTTTTGCCAACTAATCTGTCCCCAAAACCTGTCTTTCTCCATGTGAGGGCATTTAAGCCTCTTCTTCTATAACTGTTAGGGCACTAAACCTGACACACCTTCAAGTTAAAATCAGGAGTCTTTTAAGTTTCTGTGCTTCGAGCTAGAGCATAAGGCACCTTTTATGAGCTGGCTCTTGTCAGAACAAGGACACCGCTACTACCCAAACAAGTTTGAACATTTTAATTGGATAAAAATAAATAAATAAATAAATAAAAGTCTTTTGTTATTATTGTGTACTTTTATCGATTCTAAATAGCATGTTTATCGGTTCTTCGATTTCGATTCTGATTCGGTTTTGATCAGTTTTGGATTTGTCGATGTTGGAATCGATCCAAACCGATTCTGGTTCCAAAATTTTAACTTTGGAATCAATTCGATCTGAACTGATTCCGAAACGGTTCCCGATCGATTCCAAAATGGTTTCGGATCACCTTCCTCGAACTTGAGCTTCCAAATTCATCAAACGTGTTGACAATCCTATTTTTTTTTCACAAAATAATCTTGTAGACATGTTAATATGCTAAGAATTTCTATCGTTAAATTTGTAATCGAAACCAGATCTAAATCGGAACCATAATCGGTTTCGAACCGATTCCGAAACGATTCCGAAATCGATTAGAATCGAATCAAACTAGAATCGAAACGGTTCCGATTCGATTCCAGAACCAGTTCATTTGAATCGGTTCCGATTTCAAATTTAACGGATTAATTCCAATTCGTTAAATATGTTTAGTCCAATGAAGAAAAAGAAATTTATAGTCTTATTGACGTATAATACAATAAAAGATTGAAATTCCAAGATATGAAAATTGATCCCTATTTTATTGTATAATATTTATAGCGTGTTAATCATTTATCTTTTATTACTAAAATTACAAGAAAATCAATTTTTTTTTATATATTCCAATAATATTACATAATTTTCACCGTGTTGAAAAAACATGGATTAAATTTAAATAATTTTGATCAAATAAATTAAAAAAATTATATACATTTTTTTTACTAAATTAAATGATTTATTTTTTTTTATACAAGTTACATCATTTTTTCTATAGTATTAAAAATAATAGCTCTGCAGAAAGGACCAGTAGCTAGCGCATGCAGACGTTGTATCATAGGACAACGGATCAATTCCTTGCAAGACTAATCCAACGACGTCTAAATATCCAAATTAAAAAAACAACTAAATCATTTTTTATTTTTGCCTTTTTATCATTCTATGCAACAATAAAATTATTATAGTGTGATTTAGAAGTCATATTCAGGTCTATGAAATCTTGAAAATTTTTATACAAATTATACCATTTTACTATAGCACTGACAATACCAACGACTCACCTCTTTCGATAAGGTGCAATAGTAAAACTTTCACTGAGTCTAGAATATTAAAGTTAGATTCTCCTTGGAAACGAGTTGGAATATCTTTCGTAAAAGGTTAGAATTGTCAATCTAGTAGTTCCTGTTCCGGCCCCATAGGATTTAGGAGGGGATAAATCACGGAAGATTCTATGAGTTTTGATATTAACATAGTGAGCAAGATACGTGAGAGTCATTTGATGTCAGAAAAGAGTTTTAGATCTCTTCTAGAGTCGACTCTTGTCTTATCCACAAGCTCCGTTGTATCTTAACTACCACATCCTCTCCGTGAAGACGACGAGTTGAAATATCTTACCCTGAGCATGAGTAATCATTTGTATTTTAAATTTATCAATCAACGAATCAAAACAATTAACATAATATTCTATCATCGTATAATTTAAAAATTATAAATTTAAATTTCAAAAATAATCTTTTAGAATAAAATTATATATAATAAATTATTTTCCTCTAAAATTACAAAAGCAGGTGAGAAAAATATAAATAATAGAAAGAAAAGATCTTCCTTTCTTTTTATTCTCTCGTTCCTTTTCAAATAAAGTTTAAAATTCTCTTTTTCTTACTTACTTGTTTTTTTTTTCATTCCCTCCCAAATAAAATTAACAATTTCTTTTCCCTTACTTCTCCATCCCTCACATCCTCTCAAATAAGCCTTGAAAATCAACACGGTTAATCTTAGGATTGTCCTAGTTGATTAGTGCAAAGGGAAAATTATTAAATAGACAGAGATCCATTCTCAGAAATTTTATTGTCATAAGTTACGATCGATCTTCTTCTTTGTATTTGCTATTTCAAATTCTGATTTACATTGTTCTCATTGCCCATTTTTTTCTTGAAAATCAGCCTTGGCTTGTCCCCATGAACAAATTAAAGCCATGGCCTATCTGTCTTCATCCCTCCCACACACACACTGAAGCACACCAACAACACCAGATGACTTAGAAAAAATTTTCAAAGGTAAAAACATGTTCTTCTTTGGATCCAGATCTCTCTCTCTCTCTCTCTCTCTCTCTCTTCCTTTCATGCTATAAACAAAAAAAGAAAAACCATGGGATTCCCCCACTCTTCAATCCCAACACACTCCTCCATCTTCTTCTCCCCGATCCCAACATGTCCTGCTCTTCCACCTCTTTAATTCTTCTCCTTGCCGCAGCCTCCTCCTTCCTCTCCTGCCTCTGCGTCGACGAGCAGGGCCAGGCGCTGCTCGACTGGAAGCGGACGCTCAGCGGCTCCGCTGACCTGCTGCTCGCGTCCTGGAAGCTTTCCGATGCCAATCCATGCAGATGGGTCGGAGTCACCTGCAACTCGCAAATGGAGGTTGTCAGTCTCGTCTTCAGCTCCGTCGATCTCCGCGGCCCGTTGCCTTCCAATTTCGGGGGTCTCAGATCGCTCAGCGCGCTGATTCTCTCCGCCGCCAACCTCACCGGTACGATTCCGGCGCAGTTCGGGGACTACCTCGAGCTCTCCGTCCTCGACCTCAGCGGGAATCAGCTCTCCGGAGAGATCCCGGGCGAGGTTTGCAGGCTCAGCAAGCTCCGGTCGCTCGCGCTGGACTCGAACTCGCTTCGAGGTGTCATTCCCGTCGGCGTCGGGAACCTCTCCGGGCTCCAGTACTTGACTCTCTACGACAACTTCTTGAGCGGGGAGATCCCTGCGAGCATCGGGGAGTTGCAGGAGCTGGAGGTTTTCCGGGCCGGCGGGAACAAGAACCTCAGAGGCCTGTTGCCGCCGGAGATCGGAAACTGCAGCAATTTGGTCGTGTTGGGTCTGGCTGAAACCGGAATATCGGGGAAGATTCCTTCCGCAATTGGGCTGCTGAAGAAGCTGCAGACGATCGCTGTCTATACTTCTTTTCTCTCCGGATCGATGCCGGAAGAGATTGGCAACTGCACTGAACTGACCGATCTGTACCTGTACCAGAATTCTCTGTCAGGTCCGATTCCTCCGCAGCTCGGCAACCTCCCCGGCCTTCGGAGCTTGCTCTTGTGGCAGAACAACTTGGTGGGTTCGATCCCCTCGGAGCTCGGCCGGTGCACACAGTTAGCCATCGTCGACCTGTCAGTGAACTTCCTCACCGGAGATATTCCCCGGAGCGTCGGGAACTTGGTCAATCTCGAGCAGCTTCAGCTGAGTACTAATCAGCTGACCGGAGCGATACCAAATGAGATCTCCAACTGTGCCGCGCTCGCTGATCTCCAGCTCGACAACAACCAACTCTCCGGCGAGATCCAAATTGACTTCGCAAAAATGGGGAACCTCACTCTGTTCTATGCTTGGCAGAACAGGTTGACGGGGAGCATTCCGGCGGGTTTAGCTCAATGCCGGAGTTTGCAAGCCGTCGATCTGTCTCGCAATAACTTGACAGGGCCGATTCCGAAGGACTTGTTTGGGTTGCAGAACCTCACCAAGTTGCTTCTCCTTTCCAACGAATTGTCCGGATTCGTGCCGCCGGAAATCGGCAACTGCACAAACCTTTTGCGGCTCCGGCTGAACGGAAACAGGCTCGCCGGCGCAATTCCTCCGGAGATTGGAAATTCGAAGAGCCTTACTTTTCTTGACATGAGCAACAATATGTTCGTAGGTCCGATCCCAACAGCGATATCTGGTTGCGATTCCCTCGAGTTCCTCGACCTCCACTCTAATGTTCTAACCGGAGGCTTACCGGAGTCCCTTCCGAAGACTCTACAAGTCATAGACGTCTCCGACAACCGGCTCACTGGAGCATTGAGCCCCAGTGTTGGGCTGTTACCGGAGCTGACGAAACTCAATGTGGGCAGGAATCAACTCTCTGGTTTAATCCCGTCACAGCTTGGTTCGTGCAGCAAGTTACAACTTCTCGACCTCGGCGATAACTCATTCTCCGGCGGGATCCCAGGCGAGCTCGGCCAGCTTCCAGCGCTTGCGATCGCCCTTAACGTTAGCTGCAACCGTCTCTCTGGCGAGATTCCGACTCAATTCTCTGCGCTTGGGAAGCTTGGCTGCCTCGACATTTCCCACAACGCGCTCTCCGGCAGCCTCGCCTCGCTGGCCGCGCTCCAGAACCTCGTCACCCTGAACGCCTCCTTTAACGATTTCTCCGGCGAGTTGCCCGACACGCCTTTCTTCCGAAAGCTCCCGCTCTCTGACCTCGAAGGCAACCGCGGACTGTTCCTCGCCGACGGCCTGACGGCGGAGGGCCGGCAGCGGGGAAGAGCCTCGATCTCTGCTCTGAAACTTGTCATGTCGGTCCTCCTCAGCGTCATCGCCGTGTCGCTGCTGACAGCCGTTTATGTGCTCGTGCGCGCGCGCATCCCGCCCGACAGAGACGCCGCTGACGCGCTGGAGATAACTCTCTACCAAAAGCTCGACATCTCGGCGGAGGAAGTGGTCCGTGGCCTCACCTCAGCTAACGTGATCGGAACGGGGAGCTCCGGCGTGGTCTACAAGGTCGGAATCCCCAACGGCAATTCGCTAGCCGTCAAGAAGATGTGGTCGCCGTCGGAGACCGGAGCGTTCCGCAACGAGATCGCCGCCCTGAGCACGATAAGGCACCGGAACATCGTTCGCCTGCTCGGCTGGGGGGCGAACCGGAGCACCAAGCTCTTATTCTACGATTATTTACCCAACGGAAGCCTGAGCGGATTGCTTCACCGGTGCGGGAAGGCGCCGGCGGAGTGGGACTCGAGGTATGAGATCGTGCTCGGGCTGGCACATGCCATCGCCTACCTCCACCACGATTGCGTGCCGCCCATTTTGCACGGCGACGTCAAGGCCATGAACGTGCTCTTGGGCTCGAGATTTGAACCCTATTTGGCGGACTTCGGCTTGTCCAGAGTTCTGAATAGAAGTCACAGCGCTGCACAACACAAGCTGGACTCCATGGATTCTCCTCAGATCGCCGGCTCCTACGGATACATCGCTCCAGGTGAACGCCTGCTCTGTTTTTCAGCCGGAATTTTTTTTTACCGATTTCAGTTTCTGTTTCAACTTCGTTTTTCTCGATCAGAGTACGCTTCTCTGCAACGGATAACCGAGAAAAGCGACGTCTACAGCTACGGCGTCGTGTTGCTCGAGGTTTTAACGGGAATGCATCCGCTGGAGGCGTCGATGCCCGGCGGAATGCATCTAGTTCAGTGGGTGCGCGACCACCTGAACCGCAAGCGCCACCCCGCCGACCTGCTCGACCCGAGGCTGCGCGGGCTGCCGGACTACCAAAGGCAGGAAATGCAGCAGGCACTCGCGATCTCCGCCATGTGCGTCAGTCCTCGGCCCGGCGACCGGCCGACGATGAAAGACGTTGTCGCAATGATGACGGAAATCCGGCACCCGGCCACCGATGAGGCCAAGGAGCCATCGTCCCGTGTCGCCGCCGCTGCTTCTCCGGCGACTAACTCGGATCTGAAAGCTTCTTCGAATTGCTCTTTTGGGACGTCAGATTACTCTTGCTGAACAGAGAAAACGACAAAATCTATCAGTCGCCGTCATGCATTTGCAAATCTACGATCGTCGATAAACCTGTATTTATCTTGTAATTGTACAAATCCTGCTCGATTCCTAGAACATGTTAGGATTCTGAATTTCATGCATGGTTTTTGTCTTTTCTTTCCTGCAGAAGAATCGGAAATTAAAGAAGAAGAAAAAATTGCGAAGATAATGACACAATAACTGAAGATAAGGCAGCGTTTGGTTTCTGTCTTTTTTATTTTATTTTCTTTTTTCGTTTTCCATATTTTTTTTTATTTTCTGATAAATGAATTTTCCATATTTTTTAATTTAAAAAAAAATGTTCTTTATTTTCTAGAAAATAAAGATGAAAAATACGAACGAAATATTTTTTTTTATTTAAAAAAAAAATAAAAATAAAAAATAGAATATTTTTCACGTACCAAATGTCCCTAAGAAACCCACTTGGCTAAAACTCTGAAGAAGTGGCAACATCAGAATGGTCACTGTCGCCAGTGTACCCTCCATGGCATTTTCCATGTGGCCCATGATATATATATAATTATAATTATTGTAAATTGTAATAAGCATCTAGGCTATATTTAACTAAACAATTTTTAGTGTGTAAATGAGAACTATATAAGTGAAAAGTCTTGATGACTGGACGAACTTGCATGGATACCGGAATAGTTAAGCATTAGCTCTTTAATTTATTAGTTAAACTTTAATGATGTGATTCGATATGAGATCAGTGGATAAAAAAATTCAATAAAGTATTCACAATTTAACTGTTTCGATGTGTCGAGCTAGTCAAATTGCTCTTTTTCATAACTTTATCAAGTTGGGTGTGTGTGTGATTTCGAGAGGTCGAAGATCAGATGTATGTAGATGGGCCCGAGGTCAATCTTCTTCAGATCAATCGTCGGAATAGAAAGTACTTCGGATTTGAGAGGATTCAGAAACGAGTGAGAAGGAGACCAAAGAGTACCTCGACGAGGGCCCTCCGACGACCAAATTAGAAATCGGAGAAAATCTATAAAGTAGAGAGAGATAGAGTAGAAAATTAGAGATTATTTGACCCAATGCATTCTCCTCCTCCTAGCTTTATATAGAAAGAGAAGAATATGCCTTAGGGGGAGGGACGTGATATGGAGACACTTCTTGAAAAAGATCATGGAGTCATGGTTTCGTGGAGAAGATCATTGAAACGTGGCTTTATGGAGGAGATCGTAGAGAGATAACTTTATAAAGGGGATCGTAGAGACATAACTTTATGGAGGAGATTGTAGAGACATAGGTTCCTAGAGAAGACTGTGGAGGTGTGGTTTTTTAGAGAAGATCGTCGAGATGTGACTTCATGAAGGAGATCGTGGAGATGTGATTTTATGGAGGGAATCGTAGAGACGTGACTTCCAATCTAATTACCGAATTGAGCTCGGGTGATCGCCTAGGCTCGGGAGATCAAACTGCCGAGTTGAGCTCGGGTGATTACTGAGATCAGGTTGATCTAATCATCGAACTGGGCTCAGGAGATCGAACTGTCGAATTGAGTTCGAGTGATCATTGAGCTTTGGAGATCAGGTCGATCTAACCATCGAACTGAGCTTGGATGGTCGCCTGAGCTTGGGAGATTAAACTATCAAATTGAGCTTGAGTGATCATTGAGCTTAGGAGATCATGCCGATCTAACTGTCGAATTGAGCTCAGATTTTCTGAACTTAGGAGATCATACCGATCTAATTGTTAAACTGCCCTCGGGTGCACTTCAGATAGTCTTGAGTTGACTCACTCTTTATTTGACTGAGTTCAAATTTGAGTTCACCTCAACTTAATTATTGACCTGACTTTGCTATTTGACGAGGAGTATTTTCGCTACATCATAGTGAGAAAGAAAATTAAAAATAACTAAGATCCTCTTGTCATTATCATTAATGTCATCTCTTTTATATGACTGATTCTTTTGATTGCAAGAATGATCATTTATTAAAATATGGACATTGACAAGGGTGTGCCTAACAATGGTCTAGACTCATATAGACCGTATCCTATTGCGACGTCTTCTTATTGGGTGCTTACCCAATTATGATCCACTATATTATTTCTAGACTATAGTCGGGGGCGGATCATCCTTGAGCTAGGGTGAACTCCAACCCCACCTAAATTTTATTTTATAGTTTTAATTTTTTCAATTTATTATAATTTTTCTATTTTCATGTTCTTGAGATTATCAATATTGGCTAGTCCCATATAGTTGTAAATCTTGACTACGCTTTTGGCTATAGTATCTCCTTTTGATGAGGTGTCTGTCCAATTATGGATTGTTTACTCTGGCCAAACTCAACATGGTGCAAGGTCATTCCTATCAAAATCAAACCTAATAATATCTGGAGTAGACAACAAAGTAGGAGAGATTTAAGGTGCTAATAGGGAAAGTTGTGTACGAAGCACAATTATAGCCCCAAACGAAGGTTTGTAGGGCGGGATGAAAAAAAAAATATAGAACTGTCATATTGGAGATGCTCGGGTTGTCGATTGAAAGTTGAGGGAGATGCTCAAGCTATAGAAAGGAAGCTAAGGGAGATGCTAAGAATGTTAGATACATTGGAGGTTGAAAGAGATGGTTATGCTCCCAAGTGAAAGCTAAGAGAGGTGCTTGGGTTACCATGTGGAAGCTGAGGATGGTGTTTAGAATATCGAGCACTCTGTGACCTCTTTTGGTGTTAGAGATGATCTTTTTCTCCCGAGTCCCTCTAGCTCTTCTTCTAATTTGTAGCTACTAAAATCTTCTAACTCATCTTCAACTATATCTAGAGTACACTTCTATATTGTTCCGATTGAGAACAAAGGACAAAAATTTACATAGTCAAGAATTTCATGTCACAGTTTTACCCTACAAGAATTAGCCTTCAAACACAGAAAAATAGTGAACCTTCCGAATGATATGTCAAGAATAACACAAAGTCGAAAAGATTTTGAAAACAGACGCAAGTTTAGAATTACTCAAACAGTATCTCATACTTTCATATTTATCAAATAGCGCACTTAATTCCATTTTTACTTCTCCCGCCAAATAGACTTGCAAAGACGTTGAAATTTAACGTAGTCTTTGAAATTCAAATCTAACACACAGTATTGCCATTTCAAAGAAGATCGTGGTTAAAATTAAATCTCAGACCGTGGTGCTAGAATCAGAACTTCCAGCAGTCATGTAATCTTGAAATTGTAAATTTCAACATCGCATGGTGGTCCTTGGGATCGCACCACCATCACTATCTCTTGGAAATTTAAATTTGTTATTTGCGTTAGAATTCAAATCGATATTATAATGGTATATTTGAAATTCAAAGACTAGCATGGTGCAGATCTTTTTGACGGAAGGGGTAAAAAGAAAATTAAATGTACTATTTGATAAATATAAAAGTATAGAATACTATTTGGATATTTCTAAATTTTACATACGCTGTTTGATAAATCGTCGAATTATAAATGGAATAGTTGAAGAAGATCATTATTGCCCCCCTTTGAATATCTCTTTATATGTCTTTGAGGTGACACGAAAGGGCATCCAGGCATTTGGTGATAATTGAGTTTGAATAGAAACACATAGAGATAATTAATTTTGGGCTTACCTAGCTAAATGTAGGAGACGAAAGTGAAAAGACGTCTGTGCAAATCAAGAGCTATCTCATAATTGATTCTTGAAGTGACACCTGACTACAACTCATAATCGACTCGTCCATATATTGCCGAGTCCCCCTTTCAGGCACAACCAAGTCCTTATACTTAGTGTCGAGTCATCCCACTAGATATGCTTAATTTTCGATTTCGATTTCGATTTGATTCTAATTGATTCCGGATCCATTGACGTTGGAATCGATTGACACCGGTTCCGAATCGATTTTGATTTCAAAGTTTTAATTTTGAAATCAATTCAATCCGGACGGGTTCCGAATTGATTTCGAAACGGTTCCGGATCGATTCCGAAACGGGTTCGGGCCATCTTTCTCGAACTTGAACTTTCAAATTCATCTATCGCGCCGATGATCCTATTATTTTTTTGTCACAAAATAATCTTTTAGACATGTTAATATGCTAAGAATTTTCATCTTTAAATTAGTAACTGGAACTAGATCCAAATCAAAATCAGAATCGATTTCGAAACAATTTCAAACCGATTCCGAAATCGATTGGAACCGAACCAAACCGAACCGGAATCGGAACGGTTCCGATTCGGTTCCAAAACCGGTTCATCTAAATTGGTTTCGATTTCGAATTTAATGGATCGATTCCGACTCGATTCCAGATCGAACCCGTCCGTTAAACATGCCTACATCCCACTACTCGAACCAACTATGAATTAAAGTATGTCGTGGCTAGGGCTAACGTCGATGGATTAAGTCCAACTGAGTAATTATTGTATTCATGTGCCACTATAGAGATTAATGTGGCTTTCCATGTCATTGTTGACTAAATCAAGACTTAGCCATGTAGATCCTGATCGAACTACCTCCCCATCATACATCATTTTGGCTATCAAGAGAATCTTAAAACTTATCGACTCCCGAACTCGTCGACCGTCATCATCGTTGCCCTAGAAGCCAACGAGGGAGGGGGCCTCGAGTCGGTCTAATGAAACCGAACAATCACACATCACAAGGATTCGCAATTGATTTACTACTTTAAATATCACAAGAGAGTAGTCCGCTCGAATACCAACTCGACTATATACGTGGAATCAATTAAACTACAGATGGATTCGAGCTCGACTTAAAGCTAGATGGAACTGAATATTTTATAGCTATGGAACCTACGGAAACTGGTAACAAACTTCAAATGCTGTTCCACCTGTTAGGATACTTTGCAAAGCACTGAGATCCAGCTCAAATCCAGTCACCAAAATGCATCAAATCTTTCTTCCCCAGTATATTAATCGATCGAGGAAGCCAAAACAAAAGACAAAAGCTTTTTTGTAGGTAGCACAAACAGTGTGTGCCAAAACAAAAAATTGAGTGCACCATCGAGAAACTTTTTCAGATATGAAATTGCAATCGCACAACGCCTTGTCTCTCTCCACCCAATTCTGCTCTCTGCCTTTCCACCTATCACACACACCGCAATGAATCCTCAAAGCTTTGCTCTCTCCACCAAATGGGAGTCACAGGAAACTCTGCTACTGACTTTTCTGAATGTCTGTATCTGTCAGAGAAGGATTGATGAACCCTAATCCAGTACTGAGTTGGAATACAACACAGGTAGGAATATATTCTTAACCCTCACACAAATCGCGATAGCCCTCACAGCTTTTGGTTTTGGAACTTTGTCAGGGTTTAAATTGTCGGGGTAGTTGTGTTTCTTCGCTGCCTCCGACTTGTTCTTGCAATATTGCACCGGCTGGCAGTGACCATGTTTAGTTTTAGGAACTCCGGCGGGTTCGCCGGCGCCACCCTGTCGGCCATGAACACGATGATCGTGTTTAATTTGATGGGCGTGGTGAACCAGCTGCCGGCCGTGCTCGGCCGGCTGTTCCGCCGCGCCAAGCTGTGGTGGTTCCGTGAGGTGCAGATCACCATCCCGGAGCAAGGCCGGGAGTGGCATATGTACAACCGGGTGTTCTCCGCCGCCGAGTGCTACCTCGGCGCCATGTTCTCCGACCGCGCGCTCCGCATGAAGGCCGGCACCGACCGGACCGGCCGTAGCGTCGTGCTCACCGTGGACGATGCCGAGGAGATCACCGACGAGTTCCTGCCGGCCATGGATGTCTGCTGTGACAAGAAGAAGAAGAAGAAAGCGGAGACGAAGGGGAGCAAGGCGATCAAGGTGACGTGGAGGTATTACTGCCAGCAGATCGAGAAAGCCCCGGCGCGGTTGTGGAATAATGAGAAGAAGTACTATACGTTGACCTTCGACGCTCGGCACCGGCCGGAGGTGGTCAACGAGTACCTCGAGCATGTCATGGAGACGAGCAACGCGATCGAGATGAGGAACCGGCAGCGGAAACTCTACACTAACTCCATGGGCAGCGGCGATCGCCTCTGGACTCAGGTATCAATTAATTGCTTATAACTCCCATTAATCGACTCATCTCGATCGATCGATCGAAGAGTGATTCGCTCTCAAATTGAATTGCAGGTGGAATTCAAGCACCCGGCAAGCTTTGCGACGTTGGCAATGGATCCGAAGAAGAAACAGGCGATCATGGACGACCTGGAGACGTTCAGCAAGAGCCAGGATTACTACGCGAAGATCGGGAAGGCATGGAAGCGCGGCTACCTTCTCTACGGCCCGCCGGGCACCGGCAAGTCCACCATGATCGCCTGCATGGCCAATTTCCTCGACTACGACGTCTACGACCTCGAGCTCACCGCTATCCGCCACAACACCGAGCTCCGCCGCCTCATCGTCAACACCACCAGCAAGTCCATCATCGTAATCGAGGACATCGACTGCTCCCTCCAGCTCTCCGGCGCCCGCGGCGAAGCGAGGAAGGAGAAGAAGCCGAAGGAGTCGTCGAAGGAGAAGAAGCCGAAGGAGTCGTCGAAGGACAAAGGCGAGAGCAAGGTGACCCTCTCCGGTCTGCTCAACTTCATCGACGGCCTCTGGTCAGCGTGCGGCGGCGAGCGGCTCATCGTCTTCACCACCAACCACGTGGAAAAGTTGGACCCGGCGCTGATAAGGAGGGGGAGGATGGACGTGCACGTCGAGCTGGGGCACTGCGAGTTCGAAGCCTTCAAGGTGTTGGCCAAGAATTACCTAGAAGTGGAGGCGCATCCACTGTTCGACAGGGTGAGGGAGCTACTGGCCGCCGTCAAGATTTCGCCGGCCGACGTCGCCGAGCAGCTGATGCCCAAGAACATACGCGCCCACGACAAGGCGACCGGATGCTTGGAAGACTTGCTCCATGCTCTTCAGACCCTCAACGGCGAGCAAGCAGTGAAGGACGAACTCAAGAAACAGGAATCCAACATCCATGTTTCCTAGAATAATTCTACTTCATCATACACAACAATCAATCAATGGAACTTGAATCTCGCTGTAACTATTAATTGCTACTGCTATGAATTCGATCTCTTTCAAGTTCATTTGCGTACTATTTGCTGTTTAGCTTCAACTTTTTCACTTATGAGTCCCTCCAATGATCCTACGAGGGCAAACATGCTAAGCAGCAAGCACACGACGCTGAAACTTCGAAGCAAAAGCCACTCTCTGCTCCAACTCGCGATCTGTTTCTGCACCATGTACATCTCCACAGGGAAGAAAATGGCTATAGGCCAGAAGAAGGAAGCCCCCAGCACTCCCAGCACCTGATTGAAGTAAGGGAAGATCATGGCGAGCCCGGTGGAAGCTGCGACGTACGCTGTCCTGAAACACAGTCTGAACAGAGACAATCTGAACGGCGGCAACAATGGCAGACGAAGCTCGTAGAACTTGTTTACGAATGCAGTGTCGGGGAACTTCCCTGCAGCCCATTCGTCAGCGAAGGAGAACACTGGCTGGCTGTAAACCTAAAAAATTCAGAAACTATTCGACAGTCAGATGCCGAGCTATGGGAAGAAGATGGACGACAGTCGATCGACCTGATAACCTCCCACCAAGTGAACTACAATGCATGCGTTTGCGAAGTCGATGAGCCAATATGGTTCGTAGAAGCCAAACCCTGTCAAGAGGTTCCCTGGAGTTTCTTCGCCGAAGGCAGCGTAGCCGAAGCAGCCACAGCAAAGGTAGAAGAATGTGGTGATGACGACGGAGATGGCGTTCGCTCTCTTCATCGTTTGATTCTCCGGAGGCGGCGATCTCAGAGTATCCTTGGGAGATCGAGGTTCTCTTGCAGTTCAAAACAGGGAATAGAATTGTACAAACAAAGTGGCTAGCTAGAGAGGAATCGATCGTCGATCGTCACCTCGATGTCGAAGATAATGATCGAGTATGGATACGCGTACGCGATGTCTCCCAGCGCTTGAGAAATACGCCAAAGTTTCTGGGAAGTGGACGCCACGGAGACTCCTCCGATTCCGCCTTTTATGGTTCCATCTCCTGAAAACGAAATGAACGCGACGTGAGCGATGCTGCTCTGCAGCTCGATCATGCTTTAATGGCGCATCGACCAAAACAGTACCGATCACTTTGGCGAAGCCGAGGCCAAATCCGATGGTGGAGTAGAAAAAGGACATGACGGCGGCGAGAGCAGACAGCCATCCCATCTGATGGAAGTCTGGAATCTGGGAGAAAATTATCTGAACGACACCAAACAGCAGCATGTAGGGGCTGTCTCCGTACGAGCATGGAGCACTGTGTCCTTCTCTGTGGTAGCAGTTTGATTTCTTGATGGCCCTGCCCACACACCAAAAAATCTCCAAATCAAGCTCAGTCTGAGTAGACTCACCCTGTGTTAGCCTACCTCAACCCCATGGTAGTGATCCCAATCATTCGTCGGAACGGATACAAAACGTTCGAAACGGATGTTCTGGAACTGGAACGTCTTACGTTGTTCTAGATTTCTGACTCAGAATGTTCCACGATGAAGATATTGACTGAGGGAAAAAAATGAGTTGACGAAGACTGCGAAAGAAAGGAAGAGAAACAGAGGAGTCCGCGACGGTTACCATGACCGTTCCGACGAACCCTGATCCCAATGCACATAGCGAGACCTCAGTACCTCTAGTTTTGGTGACCTTAACAAAAATATGAAACCGTCAACCTCCTCCGATTGTCCCTACCGATAGAGGAGATAAATCAGGAATTTATGTAACAAGTGCAAAAGAGGGTCGATCGATAATCCAAAGTCATGATCTCTCCGAAAATTGACTCCTATCCATTTAAGAATTACTCATTTGTACTTACTAACTAGGCTAGTCCTGAGGGCTAGCTTTGGTGATCTTAACGTTTGACAGGTCGAGCATCTTCATTTGATATTCTTAGTGCTAGTAATCTAGCTTTAAATCAATTGGCAAGTGCAACGAGTATATCCGTAATAGACGGGAATCAATTTTTGAGAGATTCATCATCTTGATCTATTGAGGACTTCCTTCCTTTGCACTTACAACTGAGATCCTGATGAACCCTCCTCCACGGTAGAGGCGATGGGGACCACTAATATGACGGTTCTATATTTTTTCTAGTGCTAATAATCTGATCATCTTTCTTAATCTTCGTGGTGTTTGACGTCCAAATACTCGATCTCTTAAGTATCCTATCGGACCTAATAGTCTATATGGCAAAGCCACTTAATCAAATCAAGTCAACGACAGATCAAATCTCAACTGTCATGCCAAGTCGAAGGTCAAAGTAAGTACAACTCAATTTCGATCGAGATCAAGTCTAATCTGATTTCATTAGAAGCTCATCCAAAGCAAGTTGAGCTCATCCGAAGCAATCCAAGCTCATTCCAATAAAATCAAACTCATCTGAGTCAATCCAAGCTCATTCGAATCATGCTCTAAGTAGACCGTCAAGTACATTCGCTGATAAAGGACATATGTCCTCCTCCTACACCCCCTCCCCCCATGTCGGCCTCTCCACATCTTCGTGATCCTACATCCTCACGTGGTCTCTTCCGCGTCTCCGTATTCACATGATCTCTCTTCATGTATAAAAATTTAGGTGGTAGAAAGGAAAAAGGGTTCGCTGTCTCGCTAATACTCTACTATCTCATTCTTCTCTCTTTTTCTCCACTTCTAATTTGAGCGCCCGAGGGATTTTCATCGAAACAACCCTCAGCTCCCTTCTGACTCGTTTCAAATCTTTGCAAATCAATCGACCTTAGGCAGGTGCTTCGGAGGAGATCGATTGCTACAGACTAATCTGATCTCTACTCAGCGGGTTTTACCTTGGATATTTGCTTCGAAAGAGATCGACTGCTATACACCAATCTGACCTTTTCTCGGTGGATCAGACCTTGGTATTTGCTTCGAAAGAGATCAACTTGCAAAAGGCCGACCTAACTCTTATTCCACCAAGTAAAAGACTTCGAACTGCTACGAACAACGAGATCAATTGCTTCAAAGTTAAGGAAGACAATGAACTATTTCATCTTTTGATCTCAAACCAGATCAACCTCTAAATACGACTCAACACTTCCGAGTCACCTCCTTTACTCTGCACCTTGCTCGGAGTGCTCAAGGCTATTTGGCTTCCCGAGTCCATTCACACGACTTGACTATATGAGTCCCTCCAAATCAAATTTAGCCTAAGTAGACCTGCCCCATGTTAGTCTAGCCCAACCCCATGTTAGTGATCCCAATACATGCAGCATCAGCACTCAGCACTCCTCGCTTCTTGGCTCGAGACCTTAGCACCTCCTACTGTGATGACCTAACCTTAATATTTGACAGTTCTTAGCGCCGAGTAGCCAGAGCATCTTCCTTAGTCTTCGAAATATTAGACAATTTGAATACTCGATCTGGTCCTGAATATCCGATTTAATAATCGGTCTCTAATTTGATTCAATATTTTCAAATCATCTCCTTTGCTTGGCACCTTGCCCCGAGTGCTCATGGTGGTTTAGCTTCCCCAAATCCATTCATACAGCTTGACCATATGAGTCCCTCCTACTAAGTCTTCAAAATGTCATATACGACTCCAACAATACACGAGCTATATACTTAATCATCTGTCTGTAGGGATGAATAATCAACTAGTGTAATAGTATCAATCGATTAATACGCAAAATCATAAATTTATAAACTAATGCTACCGCAATAATCGGGTATTACAATATGAGTCGATTGATACTACAGTATCAATCTACTAATAATCTCTAATTCGATTTTATCTATTAAATTAATTTTTTTAAATTGAAATTTGAAACTGAATTAAATATTCGATTTCGATTGATTTAATCGATTTAACCGAACTTCTACGCACCTTTACTCCTCAAAGCATAATTATTTATAAGCTATAATTGGGCACGATCAATAATCTCTAAAGTTAAGGTTTTCGATAGTAATCCCTCATCAAAAAAAGAAGATCTTCATCTTAGGGTAAAAGATAATGCACTCACTCCAAATATTTTTCATCGTCGACCCCACAACTAAATGAATAAAGATAAATTACGAAGAATATTTTTATTTAACTAAAAATTAATACAACGGAAAGATACACATCCCAAAAACTTTGCAATTCTCAAAAATTAATTCTTACTTTTCAAGACAATTCTATCATTTATACTAGCCACTTGGTCCTATTTCAATAATGATTTTTCTTTATGGTCTCAGAGTTATTTTAGTTGGTAAGTAAAAAGGAATAACTCTTAAATAGACAGAGGTCAATTCTCGAGAGTTTCATCGCCCTGGACTATCGACCGATCTCCTTCTTTGTATTTGTCATATGAAATTCTGATTTACCTCCTCTATCGATAGAGACAGTTGAAGGAGACTGTTAATGTAACGATTCTATATTTTTTTTAATAATAATTTTTCTTCCGGTAAATAAGAAATTTTTTTTTTTGAAAATTTCATTACCTCATGCTCGTGGCAGAAGTGATTGTGTAGGCTAATCCTGTACCAAACAAGCACAGTTGCTGAATGGACCCGCAGACCCAACTACTCCGCTCACCTGCCATTGATTAGCTAGCTCATTAATTAAGAATTTCGCTGTTTTTTAAACAATAAACAGCAAAGAAAATTTAATGAACATAAAGTCCACATCAAAGAGAAGGATGATCCAGCAAGAACAGAGGAAAAAACAGAGGATCATCGATAGGAGAAAGAGAATTCAAGGCCAGATGATGAAAACTTTTTCTTTACCTCAAAGAGAAAATGATGAACTACACGAAAACTTTTTCCTTTTTGTTTTGTTCTGTTTTGTTTTTCTCAGAAGAAATAGAGGCATGGCGGAGGATTAATGGTTACCCAAGAAATGCCGGACGGCGTCCATGTAGTGACGGTTTCTGACTTCTCCGTGCTCAGGATCCGGCGATCTGTAGCAATCGGCCAGCAGCGACGACTGGAGGAGAGTGACCGCCGCGAACAGCAGCATGACGACGGGACCTGCAACCCAACCCAGCTGAGCAATGCTCCATGCCAGAGACAGAACTCCGGCTCCGATCACTCCTGTTATTACGTGAGCGATCGCCGTCCAAAGAGTTCCTTCGCCGCCAACAAACTCGAAATTAACGATCTGAACGTCAGAAATCGGGGCGAAGAAAGAAGCTAGCTCACCTGTCCTCTTCCCGTGCTCCTCCTGCCCTGGTTCCTTCCGAAGCTTCAGCAGCAGAGGGGACTGGGAGTCGCTGTCTTCTTCTCCGGCCATGGCTTGTGCCGGGAAAGAAGCTGAATTTGACGCTGTGAAAAGGCCGTCTAGCTCGTATTTTGCTTTCTCGTTCACTTTCTCTTCCTTTTTGGATCAGAAAATTGTATTATATATTTTTTTTTATGGAAATCTACAGATGTTCCACTTAACCTTCTCCTTCATTGAACGGTGGTTGCGCAAGCTCGCACGGCTCCATGTCATACCGTTTCCTCTTCAGCCATTCCAGTGCTGTTCTGTTGATTTTGTTGCACGCGGGGCTGAACAATCATTCAGATTAAAGCAACCAACTCTTTGCCTGGGCCAACCGTGTCAAGAAATCTCTCCCCAAAATCATTCAGATGTCTCTCCTTTATTTTAGTCAATCGCATCAAAATCAAAGACTCTCCGTAATTTATCTCTCTCATAATTATCGTGAAACAGATAGATGGAGACCGCTAGGATAACGATTCTAATTTTTTATGAAATTGAATAAATTAAATCAATATAAAATCAATTAATTCTTTGGACTCAAATGTCCCTCCTTTGTCTTAGCTAAACACGTCAAGATCAAAAATCCTCCGCGACTTATCTCCCTCACAGTGACGGTAGAACAAACCGATGGAGACTGACAGTTCTAATCCTTTACGAAATTGAATAAATTAAATCGATATAAAATCGATTAATTCGATCATCGACTGCTATTGAAATATTGTAGTAAAATGGAACAATATCTCAAATATTAGTATGGTTCAATGTTCTAGTGAGATAAGTTTAACTCTAAATTTTGAAAAAAAAAAAAAAAAATTTGAACAAATAGTCCTGAATCAAGTATGAATCAGAAGTTTACTTTCTCGAACAAAGTACATCTTCAGCATCGGACCTATCTTAAAATGACAGTGTGACTGTATTATCAGATTTAATTATTAAATCACAAATACATCTCTAATTTATCCTGATCAATGGAATATATATCACTGAAAAATACTTAGCGTTTGCATGGATTAGTTTACTATTCCACCGTCCGATTTTTAAAAAATTAATTGAGATACACCGTTGACTTACTATTGTCTAATTTATTAATTAATCAATCGAATTACAAATTGATACGACAATTAACTATTTACAATATAAAAGTTGACTAAGACCCAATCAAGTTTAATCAAAATTTACCGATTCAATCGATTATTTTGATTTAATTGATACTTTATTCATTCCTACTTGCATGACAAATAGTGGACCGATGATATAATTTGTCAAGGATGAGGATTTGAGATGTTTGGAAAAGCAAATGAAATGAACGAGTTTTAAGGTAACACGATTCATTTATACTGAATCATAACTTTAACTTCAAATGTTGGGAAGATATATAGACGAGAAGCTCTCTTTTAATTTAAAGTATTTCGATGTATAGATTAGGCCACACTAATCGAGTCGGATTTAGACAAAGTGAGTTAGGGTACGAAACGCATGGTTCAAAAATAGGAGAGGTCTTAGACAACAAAACCCTACGACTCACTCATTCATTATCCTCTCCGATCTTCCTTACAAGATGTTGGATAGAAATTTGTGAGTTTGGTACACTCTTTAGTCTCTAAACTACATTTGAAACTAAAGCCACAAGAAAACCCGATGGCTTTGCGATAAGCCGATGATACTTCGATTTTTGCAAGGGCTGAATTGTGGAATCTCAAAATCATCTTGGCAAAGTTCTCCCTCTTCCGCGGATTAAAGATTAACTTTGACGAAACCACTCTTAAGTGTTGAGAGTATTAGAAATACAATCAAAATCGCATATTGATAAGACATGAAAAAGATCATGTGTTTATAGGATGAAAAGACATCTTCATTGGTATAAGATCTTTTGGATAAAACTCAAAAATAAAATCATAAAAATTTAGATCCAAAATGAACAATATCATACAATTGTGGAGATATGTTATTCTTATAGACACTAACAATTGGACACCGACAAAGCTCTCATCTTTCACTTCTTAAGTCAGTATTTTTATTTCATTATTTATTACTTACTAAGAGGAGAGATAGGATTGTTACCTCTTCCTCTACCTCTTTTATATTGTTTCGTATCTCTTACCTCCAACAAGGAAGAGAGTTTTAGTGAATTGTCCTTCGAAAGTGATCAAATATCACAAGGCCTTGGCCTAACAATCGTTTGATTGTAAACCAAGTAAAAATAAAATATATTTTTGTTTGTATTTTCCACTGCATTTAACTCATTTTCTAAAGAAAGATTTTTTTTTTTTAAATACGCTATTCACCCTGCCTTCTCGCGTCATCCTACATTAAGTCTCATCAAAGAATGATTATCAAACCCTACCAATTGCATGCCAAGACTTTCAATTGGGGACCAAAAATGAAAGGGATGTCTATTCAGAATTCTCAATGAGCTTAAAATTGTAATAGTCCACTTCTCAGATGGGAAAGAATACTACAGATAATCTAAAAAAAAACTCCATTTCAACAAACATTTGCCAACCTTAAAGTTAATTCCAAAGGTAAAAGAAAGTAGAGCCGTAGTGGAAAATGTGAAGATTATATTTTCCTTTTCCTTATTAGCTACATTTTTTTTTTAATCTTAATAGCAAAGGAGCATGCCTCATAAGCTTCCAACATTAATCTAAATCTTCTTAATTACATTTGGTTTTTTCACACTCTGAACTATTTGTTTCTACTAAAGAACAAACTCTTCCTCGGTCACAAGTTTATTTATAGCATTCTCAAATTGCACGACCATTTCAGGATCAAACACAAAGTCATCGTCTAGTTGCAACCATTCCTTCTGATTTCCAGCCTTTGCAAACTAGAAAGAAGGAACCTCAATCATTGAGAGCTCCTTTCCCATGGCTTTTCTCTTAGAGCCATTGTTTTGCTTCTCTTCTCTTCTTCTTCCAAGCCTGCTAACAACTCCCAACTAATAATGATTTCGATTACCGACTCAATGCAGCCTCTTCAGATGGTGGAGAGTGTGGTTAGATCAGATTTTTCAGCAGAGAGGAGAGCAAACAGGTGCTCTCCAGTTTTCTAGTTAAGTAATGTGCCTAGTTTTGTTAGTGGTCTCCTCTTTAACCTTTTCTAAACTCCTCTGGAAGAAGCAGCACACCCCAATTTTCTTACAGTTTCAGAAATAAAGAAAAGCATAATCCTCTTTAACTTTAAGGAACCAAACTAAAAACTAGATGAACATTGACAAAAAGAATTGTTGCATACATGAAAAAAAAAGATTCATGAATCATGAAAACTATCACTTAAGCTCTCCTCATCTTGAGGTCCCACAAATGAAGGATGTCTTTCTTAAAACCTAAGAAATTTAAATGTTTGTTTTGGTCCACAGAGGGAGACAATTGCTCTTTAAATTACTCAAGCAGTGACTTATTGATTAGTTGAGGATTATATTGAGTGCAAGTTTGATTTTGAAGTTTAATTCAAAAGTCTAATATGTCCTTACTATGATATTTATACTAAAATTTGATTTCTATCCTGCTGTTGTTGACTTGATAACATAGCAACGATTCGTCAAGGAGACAATGAACTTACCACTTGATAACATAGCAATGATTCTACCATAACGAGTTGTCAGTGAGGCAATGAACTTACCGTCCAAATGGAGAAATTCATTTTTTCAACAAGAGTGACTCAAACTACTGGAGCTCAACAGTGTATTTTACATTGAAGGAGTTCTTGGCAAACCTGAGGGGAGTCACCCTTAAGAGACGAACTTTTCATATGATTGCAAGCTCCTTAACGAGCTCTGTGATCATCTTACTGTAAACTATCGAGCTAGACTTGAAACTATCATCGAGATCAGAGTTAAGTTTCTCCTTGACCTTAATATTAGTTAGTTATTTGAGCTCTATGACCAATAACTCTAATCTCTGATTTTTAACTGGCAAGTTGCACAAGGAACACCTACAGCTGGTGATAAAGTTTACTTGTCCTGCTGCATTAGCCTAGTTCTTGCATAGCTTTATGTTAATCTTTATCTTACTCATATTTTTGAATAGTTTGTTAATGCGAACTTAGCATCCTTAACCATAGCCACAGAGGGTGGTAGTCTCATTTCATTGTACTTGACTATGTTCTTTTAGATTTTATCTGCTGAACATAAACACAGATCATTTTGCAATTGGATATAGAATGAACAAAACAGTTGAACAGAATAACCAGTGATAGAAAGTAGGCAAAAGCAAAGGAGACACAGTGCCTGGTGTATTATAGCCATTTTAAGCTTGTAATTGGGTGCATGGATTTTTGAAATATACATATTTCTCGAGCAAAGCTAAATGTTATGACTTTCGAGAAAATAAAAAGCTTTACCTCAGAATAGATACCTTCAGAGCATCATATTATGCTTACCAAAACTCAAAAATTGAGATCTTCATTGGCAACATCCCATTTAGTACAATAGATACTCCAATATAGCAAGAAAACCAACATATGGAACAGGTATCTTATTCCTGGATGTTCGGCAGTCATCAGTGAACTTCCAGTGTCAACTGTCAGTAATGTGATCTGGTAATGAACGTTGCTCCTACCTGATCTCTGATGACAGGTTTCCAGTACAAGCATCATTACTCTATCTGGATCACCGTAGAATCGGAGGATAATAGAATGACAGATCCATCCGACTTGTTGTAGGTGGCTGGAAATTTGGACATGGTATAAGAACACCCTGGCTTTGTGTGTTGAACTTTTGATTTATAAAACTAGCATTGTTCACTGGTTGAAAATTAGCAAATAAGGCTGTCGGTCTGCCTGAGACATTCCTGTTCTGGCTTTCCAATGGAAAGCAAGTAAAGGGCCTTGGGGCTAAATTACTCGGCCAATATCTACCAAGCAGTGAAGTATTTGCAGTATTCTGTAGGGAGACTATGAGTCCATTCTCATGCTGCGAACAACAATCATCAATGACAATCACCTCATTCGTCGCATAAGGAGTGCAAATGCCATGGCTGTTGAATGGTGTCTGCTGCATGTGTTGATCTGGTTTCATTGTCCAACCAGAATGAGGAGGAACCCTGGCAGTACTGCCCATTCCAAGGGTAGGTAGCTTTTGAGGCATTGTGTGGTTGCCAGTTAATAAAGCATGGTGAATGGCTGGAGAGCTAACCAAAGATTGATGACAGCCATACGAACTATCCTGTTTCATGAGGTTGTTGATGGAAGCAAATCCAGTGGAAACAGAATTCACATAAGGTGTATGGTTTGAAGCAATAGTTTGAGGATGCAAAAGCTGTTCATTGTTTACAACCATTAGGTTCTTACCCATCAACCGCAGTACAGGATTCGAACTGGATTGGTTCAGTGACTGAGGTGATGGAGAACCTAAATCAGTGTATGGTCCATAACTTCCACAAAGATCAATTGAATTGTTGTAATTGGCCTGCTGAGATGAATTGGATATATTATTACTCCTGGAATTCTGATATGTTCTAAAAGAGGAAGATATTCTTGGCCCAATAGACAAGTTCGAGATTCGATTTTCCTTAGTTGACCTGGAAGTTTCGCTATGGCTTGGAAATTGTGAATCTTTTAAAAGGCTCTTCCTACATGAACAGCAGAATGGTTTCTTACTCAAGCATTCCTCGGACACTTTTTCTGGCAGATCATCCTTTTGGTGTTCTCTACTAGTAGAGTTTCTTTCTTCAGTAATCTCAGTGAATTCGGCAACCTGAGATGCAAAACTCAAATTATCTTGAACAGGAATACCACTCATTGATGTTTCAGTTTCTGGATCTTTCAATCTGGAACCTCCTGAAGGTGGTAAGGAAACAGAAGAGCCTTGAGAAATAGGTGATCCAGATTCTCCGGTGTCCCGGGGCATACTCTTATGGTGATTTTCTGTTGATATCAATGAAGTTATTGATGGGCTCATCTTACGCTCCATACCCCTACGACTAGTTAGACAACCAATAGAATCTAGAGCAGATATGGCTTCAGCCTGATATTCTTCTGGAAGGACTGCACAAGAGACCTCCACTTCCTTGTCCACTGCTTCGATTTCCATTTGAATATCTCCATACTCAACATCATCATGGTACGCATCATTGCAAACAAATTCTTGCTGGCCAGATCTTTGCTCAGAGTTCTCTTCTTGGACTTTGCCATCTGCACATGGAGAAGAACATGATTTGATGCTGAAACTAATTTCCAGTTTATCTGAGTTGATAAAATCATTTGTAACATGAACAACACCAGCTTCTCCTGTGGCTCCATGACTCTGGTCTTCTGTTTGTATGTCTGGGTGTTCAACTTGAGAATTGTCGCATCCAGATCCTGCAGGGCGTGTCAAATTATCATGCTCTAGCTCTTCATTTGTCTCTGATAATTCGGGTCCCTCAGACCCATGGGTTGTTGTATTGGAATTGAGTTGACCAGATTCATGAGTGTGTGCTTCCCTATCTTTTCTTGCAATCAAACTGTTGGCAGTTCCATGTACTCCATCAATAGGTAGTAAATATGGCGGTACTCTCTTGCAAGTTCTCAAAACTGATCTATGTTTACGGAACTTAAGGGTCTTAAGTGTCTTCTCACTTGCCTCGCTTTTACTTCCTTCCAAATGGAAGTATGGCCTCTTAACTAGGAATTCTCTTTTTGAACTGAAAATATCCTTGAATGAAGATGAATCCTGCAACGATCCCATTGTCATATTTGAACACTTGATAGATCTTTTACGAATGCCCATGTCAATCTCCACCGATTTTTTTTCACTAGCTAGGAACTTATCGGTTGGCTTTGACAATTTGAGGAGATCAGTAGTTAAACAAGCACTTCTCGAAGACCATCTAGAACTGGAAGTAAGTTCTATAGACTTCTCTTTCACATCATCTGCAAGATGATTGTCAGTGTACAGGCAATCAACTCTCTTCATTTTTGGAGAACCGGTAAATACTTCTGATGGCCTAGAGAACTTATTACTGACACCTGAATAATTGCATTGATAATTCCCTGCCAAAATGCTCCTATGTACTGGTGTTGTGTTGTCTGTGTCCACATTTCTGCCTTTAGGGTGATCTTTTGGGATATCTGATTCTATAGAGCACATCCATTGTTTAGAAGTTGAAGGAGCAGTGCTCCCGACTTGTTTCTCAGCATGCAATGCAGATGACTGAACATGATCTTGCTGATGGATTGCAGATTGATCATTATCATCAAGTGCATCTACAAACTGTGAGCAAAATAGAAGAATTTATGTTATACAATGAAAATCATGACAATGAAAAATAGCTTCTCCATACCTAAACTCAATACTTAGGTACAGTTAGCAGTTCGTGTAAATAGAATAAAGTGGTTCTTGGTTCTTAAAAACAGTATAACAGATAGTTGAAAAGTTCCAAAATGACAAAAAAAACTCAGATACAGTTAGCAGTTCGTGTAAATAGTCATAATTATAACTTTCATTTAAGTTCTCGAGCTAAAAATAACAAAGTCATCCAAATGTGATGTAGCGTTGTATACTGTGTTTGGATAAGGGAAGAGGAGCATACCCTTATTTAGATTTAATGAATGGAGGGGATGGAAACCCTTATTCAGGGACTTAATGGGGGAAGGGGAACCATGCATTTTTTCCATCCCATTAAATTTGGGGAATTGGGAAAGATCATGTTTGTTTGTACAGGCTTTCCATAGTTATAGATTTTATGTAAAATAACATTGTATATTCCTTCAATAAATTCAAGGTTGAATAATCAAATGTACCTATACGAGAATCTCATACATTCTACTAGTTGTAGCACACTGTTGAGGAAACTGATAGACGTTAAAGCTATCAAATGTGCAATTTTTCTCATTCCCACCCCCTTATTGGGTCATTTATTTTCCCTTCATCTCTTCAATGGATGAACTTGAAGCAATACTTCCTTGATACATGCTGTCACTTTTCTTAACTTTCTTTTACCCAAGTCCCTCTTGACTTGGATATTGCTTCAAAAATTTCACACCGATATCATTATTGCTCTCAAGGTCCCAAAAGTTTAGAGTCACTCTTCTAACTGTTTATCTTATTAACATTGTTATTTCATGCAGCTTCCTTTTCTTCCATCTTTTTGTTCAACTTCTGCTTGTTATTTATCCTTTTTCTTCGTTGCAAAGTAGACCCAGCATCAGCTGGATGATAAACTTGTTTGACTTAGATGATTAGGAGCAGTAGTATTCATAGGTTTGATTAAGTTCCAGACAGGTAATCATAATCCACCGACCAAGTAAATTTCTGTCTTGCACAAAATATAAAGTACTTCAAGATTTTTCATAATGAAACTTGCATAACTCTATTCCAGTGTTGGTGAATAGTAAAAGTTCTCAAATGAAGTCATAAGTTCTTAAATAGAGCACTGCAAAAGTACCTGATTTTTAGACAGTTTGAAGGAAAGCTTCCTTTTTTGTGTCTTCACTTTCATATCCTTCAAGTCTTTCAATGATAAATCCTTTTTCTTCCTTTGCAAAATACAATTTCCTGACTTCAAAATTGAATTCTTCCTCATATTAAGATCGTCCAATGCCGGTTTATTAAACTTTGATAAAATCCCAAGTTTCATACCATTTGAGTCCACATAAACAGCACTGTCATTCTCATTCTCTATGCATTCAGTCAAAGACATCTTCAGCCTCTTGGTCTCACTGACAACCCCACTAGTCGGTGCTGTCGACAAAGAAAGCTCCACAGCCCAGTTTGTACCATTTCTCCTATCAAGGTCTTCAAGTGTGGCATGGGGAGCTGTCATGTAAATCTCTGTCATCAACCTCTTCTTCCTTTGTTTAGCTTTAAATTTTGGGACTTCGCTCAAAATACCCTTCATATTTGAGTCCATCGAGAGACACTGATCTATGTGAGCATTCAAAGTAGTGTTCGAACTAGAAGAAAATGCCTTACAAACTGGGCAAACCTTCGAAGCCATAGCATCTGGAACTGTACTAGAATTAGTTAGTATGTTGCCTTCCTTATTGAGCTCGCAGATGACACTCAACTTGCCTTTCAATTTGCACTTCTTTTCAAGTGGCTTCCGTGGCTTTTCAAAATTTTGTCTAGGCTCAATGGAAACCAAATTCAGTGATGCTTCAGTACTATCAGCTACTGAACAAATAAGTTCAGAACTATGGTTATGTTCAGAGTGATGATGTGATATCAGTATATCGGTATGAATCAGTTCATCCAAATTCGCTCCTTCATTCGGTGGAGGATTTCCAAACTTCGATGTGGACTCTATAACTGGATCTGAGGAGTTTGAAATGAATTCCGTCAAAAGTAAAGCTGGTTTATCCTCTGCTGTGGGTGCAACAAGTTGTTCTGCCTTTCTTGAGCACTGGGATCTCACCAGATCAGGAGGTTCAAAAGGTGGAAGTAGATCTTTGACACCATGCTTCGTGCAAAGTTGCAGGAACTGCTGCGAAAAGGGCCAACTAGCCTCGACGCACTTACGCCTTGATGCAAGAACATAATTTCTGACAGAAAATACAGAGAATCATCAGATGCTTTCTCGAGCAGTTTCTACTAAGTCCTATATGCCATGAACGAAGGTTCAAGTTTTCAAAGAATTTTACTGCCATGTTAAGGTCATGTCAAAAATTAAGAACTCAAAGAACATATGGAAAAGAGAAACAATGGCTTGAAGCAGTCCAAAATAGGAAATGAGTTACCTGATAGAAAATTTAGGAGTTGGATTTTCTTCAAGTACTACTCTTTCTGCCTCTTGGAAGGCAATCTTCTCGGGAGCCTTCTCATGAGATTTCACTGCCGCAAGATCTGAGGAACATGAAGGACCTGGTGGGGTTTCAATGGATAACATCTGAAGAAGGCCTCTTCACCGTTCCTCCCTAAATCTTCCAACACTATTAGCCCAAGAGCTTTGCTGCTACAGGGCCTTCTCCTCTTATGATCAGTCTCCAGCATAACCAAGGACATGCAAAATTCCAATCCACCCCACAGAAGAAGACCCAACTTTTTCCTCCCTTCACTTGATTTGATGGCCTGTAACATGATATGGAAGAAAATCAAACCAGAAATAAGCAATAATAGAGCAGACTGTGCTTCTGTAGCATTATTTCATGTAGAATCTCCTCGAGAATTAGTCAGGAAGGTTGGCTTTCATGGAGATCATGCATGTACTATCATTTTATGTGCCTGAAGATGTGAAGAAGAGCATGCTCAGGAAAGTCGTCTGCAAAAGTTAACTCTTGCAGACTACTGGGAGGATCAGCAAGAGCACAAAAGGGGTGAGGTAGGAGAGCAGAAATTTTTGTTGCAAGCACATCGCATGAAATAATAAGGAGCAACAAATAGTAATATTCATGGAGTAGTAGGGAAAAAGAAGCCATGGCATGACTCGAGCAAGAGGTGCATACAGAAGATGGAAGAACCATACGAAGGCTCTATAGAACACTTGGCCAAGATCATGCCTTGGAAAAACAAAAAAGGGGGGGAAAAATAATGGTTCCAGATTCTATCGGGGTTTGATTGAGACCCAGTAAGCAAATTTCAATCTCACAACCAAGGAAAATAAACAGATGCAGTGGCCACTCCACCAAAATCCATGATCAGTTCGCTCTAGGTTTTCATCGAGGAACCAAAGAGGGGGGGGGAGGGGAATCTTTAAAGAGAACAAGAACAGAAAAGGAAGATCCAAAATCACACCCCTCGAACTTACCTCCTCGAGGATCAAAACGAAGCAAACAGACCAAGCTAGTCCGAGATGAAAACAAAAAACAAAAAAAACAAAAAAGAGGCAACTTGATCTTCTTCTTCTTCCTCCTCCTCCTCCTCCTCTGTGGATCTCTGAAAGAAAAATAAAAGAGGCAAAGAAACAGCACCCACTCTTAGAGGCGAGGCATCAGGTTCTCCACCAAAAGCAGGCCTGTAACAGGAACATCACAGAAGAAGGAGAGGAAGCATCATCGGCAAAGAAAGATGGAGGAGTTTACAGGGAGCTGTCCTATCCCACACCTACAACACTGCAACCTCTGCCTATCTTCTCTCTCTTTCATCATTGTGAATGAATTGGAGAGGGGAGCAACTTTTGACCCTCCTTTTGCAGCGAAACTACAAGATGCCTCCTTTCCAGCAGTCGCTGCCATTGTCCATCTTTCTGAATCTGCCAACATTGCCCCCAAATCTGCCCTCCTCCACCACTTTACTTTTCTGAATTTCCCAATAAATAAAACAAAAAAAGGACTAAAATTTATCAAAGTAGTAGGACTCCACGCCCATTATACTTCTTCCAATACATCCATCCCTATGGATGAGCTTCATCGAGCTGCTATATTCTCAGTAAATCTAACACCGAATATATATATATATATATATTTATATAAATAGATAGATTCTGATCTATGAAATGTTAAATTTTCTTTTCTATTTTTTTTACTTTTACTGATTCTGGGATAAATTCAAAATATTCATTAAATTTTATTTTATTTTTTTATTTATTTATTTCGGACTTCTAGCAATTTCCGCCTAATCAATTGCTGCCAAGTGCAGCTGCTGCGGCCCAGTGACCTCCAGTTGGCCCACCTTCGAGCAGCAGTGGGTCCCCGGCGTCTCCTGTGCTGCACTGGTGAGAAGGTACCTGAGTATAAGTAACGAGTGCATTTATTACTTATTTATGAAAATAAATAAATAATATAAATATATATATATATATATATATAATTAGAATCCGTCAATCTAGTAATTCTTGTTGATCTGTTCCACAAATATTGTAAAGGAGATAAATCATAGAGGATTCTATAGACTTTGATATGATGGTCAAGACATATTAAGATTATCTGAATTTAAGAAAA
Organism: Wurfbainia villosa; assembly: GCA_025175895.1. Taxonomy (NCBI): domain Eukaryota; kingdom Viridiplantae; phylum Streptophyta; class Magnoliopsida; order Zingiberales; family Zingiberaceae; genus Wurfbainia; species Wurfbainia villosa. The sequence continues at coordinate 801,545 of JAKLTH010000099.1, read as the reverse complement.
TTTTTTAAATCTCTTCTATCTTTATTTTATCCATAAATTCCATTATATTTTAATCACTATTATAAGTACGCCCCATTATGAGAATTGCATTCCTTTTATCATATTTCTCGATTAAAATGGATCAAAATGATTATATCTTGATTAAAATTATTTTAAAATAATTATTATAGTTAAAAAATAAAAATGAAAATTTTGTCATAATTAAATTAGCCCCAGCTCATTTAAGGGGATGGATGGTGATGGATAACAACATCCACTCATGCTGGATTCATTAAAATTTTACCTTTGGAAAATAAATAATGAATAAATAAATAATAAAGAGGATTCATCCTCATCCTCTTTTTTTGGGACTTGAAAAGAGATGTAAATAAAATAAAATAAAATGAATAATTTTTGTGTGGAGCCGAATTATCAGGAATCCCAGCCTCACTTTTGCTATTTTTAAAATAAGTGGATCCAAAGTGGCAAAGTGCCATTCTCCTTTTTACAAAGGCAAATGGACAAAGGGTTTATTGCAGCAAGGCCCCTGTTTTTTTCCATTATATGGTGCATAAGGACTGGCTAAGTTGATGTATTATTATTATTATTATCATCGTCGTCGTCGTCGTCGTCGATCATCGTCGTATTGAAAAAGGGTATATGTATAGAACCTTTCAATTGCTTTTCGATCTCCCAAAATAAAATTTCTTCTAAATATATATGTCATGGTTATTTATTTTGACAAGGTGAAAATTATTAATACAATCAACAATCAAAGTTGACCAAGTTCAAATTGAATTCGAAGTGAATTTTGATATTTAAATATATTTGAATAATATGTCAAAGCAATATGTAACCATGTTTGGAGACCGATACTATTGATATATTAATCATCATTGGATCATGTTGATTGTGATGGATATAAGATTCAATTAAAAATGATTGGACGAGAAGTCAAGTAAGTCAAGATTAATCGAATATTCGACAAGTAAAAACCTCCAAGTGGATCATAGAGGGTGGAATATTTGGCCATCGAGAGTCCAAAAGAGCATTGACAAGTGAAAAGTTTAAGTATGTCGTAGTTAATCGAGCATTTGCATATGAGTGAAAAAATTATAATAAATCCTAAGAGATCGAATGTTAAATGAATAAAAAATCTTAATAGGTCAAGGAGAACTGAATGATTTGAATGTGAGAATTCAAACGGATCAAGGAAGATAGATCAAGGGCGACTTGATATTAATCACAAGAGGAAAAATCCAAACAAGTCAAGAAAAATAAAATGTTTGATGTCACCGAAGTCCTAACAGATCGAGGTGATCAGATGTTAGATTGCTGAAATTTTGATAGGTCAAGAATGATTGAATGTTAGGCGAAAGAAGTCCTAATAGGTTGAGGTCAATCGAGAACCAAGCGAAGTAAGAATTAGTTTTATTGAAAACTAAAATTGAAGTATCAATTGACTGATAAACCTTAAACTCTGAGCGCAGAGGTTTAAAAGGGTGTAAAGAAGTTACGGGTGCTATCAATCGACTAATGTTACTGTAACAGGATACAAAAGATTAATCCTATAGTCGAGTGCAAAACTCGAATGTATAGATTCTAATCGATTGGTGATGACGTGGATAGAATTATTAAGTTAATAGGTTAAAGCAACTTTCAAATGCACAGTAGAGCAGTTGATCGATGGTAGAAGGCATTCGATTGATTAGCGAAAATTAACCTGATAACAACCCTATAAAAGAAGATTTCATAAATCTTTGAAAATATTAGTTCTTAAACACTTTAAAAAGGAAGTATTATTGTATTTCAGATATTCGAGAGACATTCCAAAACAACTAAACAATGAGCAAATAAAATATCTTCGTGCAAATTATTATTTAGCATACATTTCAGATTATCTATTGTATTTAGTTGTATTTATTTATAAAAAATAGGTTGTAGAAGATTTCTTCATCTCTGCAAAATTTTCGAGAAGGAAAAAATGTAGTGATGACTTCGCTAGGATTCTAAGAGGAACCGCAGATTTTAGACCATGTAAAATGGTTTGTACTTGTGATATTTATATTTGTTCTGTGTTTTATTCACTATGTTTATTAATTTATAATAGATAAGCATGAAATCGACAATTAAATCATGAATATATATTATATTATTCGCTCTTCCTCTGGCGATGTCATGAATCTATAAAAAATATCTAAATTTCACTATCGTTTAGGGATTTTTTTCAGAATTATTGTTGATATTAAGGATACTAAATAGTAGGGATTTATAATTTTCGTAAAGTTGTTATGCATTTATTAAATATATAATGGTCAATTCCTCGAGATTCTTCGGCAATGGATTACAAATTTATAATAACAGTTCAACTAAGTGTTTATAGAATATTCTTCGGTGCGAAGATTCTTTTGCAGAAGGAGGAATAACAATTCCTTTAAATAATTCCTTGTCAATTATTATTGTTATTTGGGAGCAAAAAATTATAACAGAACACTCTTTCAAATCGACTCCTTATAGTTACTGAGAGAGAGTAAATCGCAGCCCCAGAGTAATGAAACATCACTCCTCTCTATATTTTCAGGGATCGATTTTGCCCATCAATAGTGCATACTGTACGGGTGGCGGTATTTGATGCCCTTCGTCTCAGCGTGATCGACTTTCCTAGTGATGCACGGGTTTTCAAAGTGCACTCGTTACGCGTCATTCTGATTTACCCACGCGATCGTTAGAAAATTTCAATGGAGCTGGAGCGATCGACCCTGAAGACTAATAGGAAAAGAGAAATCGTATCATGATATCTCAGATTAATAAAAAAAAAATAGTTAATCACGATAATGGAGTGATTTCTTAAGTGAGGGAGGGGAGTAAAAATTGACCCTGGTCGCATTTGAGAGAATTTATCATTCCAAATTAAAGAGACTATTAATAAAGTACTTAAATATATTGGGAGTATAAAAAATACAATCAAGATTTTATATTGATAAGATATGGAAAAAATCATATATTTATAAGATAAAATAATATCTCCATTAGTATACGACTTTTTGAGTAAAATAAAAAAATAAAACCATGATAACTTAGGCTCAAAATGGATAATATTATACAATTGTAGAGATATGTGGATCTTACAAGCACTAACAATTAGTATTAGAGTCATATTTCATGTCAAGCTATGAACTTCGAACGAAGAAAGTGGATCTCTCATGTCCAAATCAAGAGAACCAAACACCAGACAGTAAGTCCAATTGGGTCGGGAGGACTGAACTACTGGCAAGAAGTTCAGTTAAATCAGAAGGGCTAGAGAATTGGTAAGAGGACCAAACAGTTGGCAGGAAATCCCGGTGGATTAAGGATCGAATATCAATCAAAAGAATCCTTCGAGGACGGATATGCTGGAGGAGTTCAATATGATCCTTCGTTTGAGGAGAGATTATTGGGAGTATATGAAATATAATCAAAGTCTCACATTAATAAGATATGAAAAAGATTATATGTTGATATACTTCAGATTCTATCTTGTCACCTGCATCACAAGATTAGACAAGATATACAATAACAGTGATCATGACATTTTTTGATCGTCCGATCTCAACTTCAGCATTTCTCCAGAAGCCTTAGTCCTATGACATAATCTTACCATCGCTCTTCAAGCTTACCTTTGCCAAACCTCTAGTCCTATGATCGGTTGGACTTCTCTGCTTAGCTTCTGATCCTGTCAACTTACTAAGTCCTGTAAATTTGACACAGAATATAAGACCATAATATAATTTAACTTTAATTTTTTATTATTATCAAAATCCAAGTTCGATTATCTTAATATTTCTGCACCAACGAAACCAACTAGAATTTTAGAGTATATTTAATATACTTTTGAAAAGTTATTATATTTTTAGAAAAAAATAATTTAAAAAAAAAATTAAGTCTTTTCTTTTGTGAAGAATAAATTTTATTGTCAATTTATTTTAGAATTATTACATATTTTTAATTAATATAATTTACCTTTTAGTTCTGTGAGTGCATTCCTTTTAAGAATTTTTTTGTCTAAGTGGAGTTTTTTTTTTCTTTCTATTAGTGAAGTGTATCCCCTTTAACATCAAATTCGTCCCTAAATATTTTTAGTTTATTCGAAGATTTTTTTTTTTTTTATTGTTGTGTAGAGTTAATTAATATCAAAGTTGAAACTTAATGGTTTGATCTTAGTATTAGTTATTTTTATATTATCCTAAAAATTAACATATTATTTTATATTTATTTTAATTGTCGTCGATGAAAAAAAAAATCATACTGCTAATTATATCACGAGAGAAGTCAGCTTCCCAATTACCACTAAATATATGAAAATATATACCCTTTATTCTATAATAATTAAATTATTTTTATGAGAATAATAATTGACTCTACGATGAAAAAAATTGAAACACAATTTATCTATTAGTCCGATTTTGATCATTATAAGGAGATAAATCACGATATCTTCTACTGGAATTAGCACATGGAGGATGGCACTCGCCAGATTTGGCGAGGATTAATCCGTTGTCTTTACGATGCAACGTCGCTGCAAATGCATTAAACCCTTTCCGCGGGGGCAATAATAATTGACTCTATTTGTTATAAGTGTGTTTGATTAATCACGTAATTAAGATTACAAGGAATAATTTAATTCAATCTTAAATAATGTAATACAAATTTATTTATTTAAAGATTTTAATTTATAATCTAATTTAATATTTTATTGTATTATTTTTGTATGATATTAATTAGGTGTTAATTCATACAAAAGACTTTTGAAATTTTTGAACGAATTGTCGATTATCTTCAATCAAACAATATGAAATATAATCGTATAAAAATAATCAAAATTATGAATACAAATTTTGAGTAATTACACTCTTAAATATTTCTTGATAGATTAAATGATATTGAGAATTATTTTTTTTAAATATAATTTATCTTTTATTAAAATTTATAAAATTCACATTTAATTTATTGGGTTCTCGTAAAATTTATTAATGATATATCCAAAGCATTAGATTAGCTTAAGTGCGTTGAACTTAATTAAAAACAATATTTGAATAATTTAATTCGCTTACAATCATGAAATTGCATTGAGGATGAAAAAATTATACTCTAATAAATCTCTTGATAACTTTAGTAAAAAAAAAAAAAACCTTTATAATTATAACTTAGAAAAACTCTCTATAACATCTTAGCTAAGCTATTTGCCAACGATATTCATGATATTAGATTATCTATCAAAATTTAATTACACCTTTTGAATTTATTATAATCGTCAATAAAAAATTTCTATGGAACGAATAACAAAAACAAAAGCTTCATGTATTTTAACTCTTTGCATATGAGCTTTAAATCTAAATTTATGAACCTATCTCAATCTAAAATGCAATTTCTTTTTCAAAATCATTTCATATGTTTATCGAACTCGAGGATGTTCTTTTTAATCACAAAGTACCTTTAAAATTTAAAAAAAATATACAAAATAACAATTAGATATATTATATTATATGAAGTTAAAAAGTGAAAATTGAAATTGCACTCAATGACATATCACTAAATATTCCAATTAAGTAATATAAAACAAATGAAACCAAAAAAAGAATAATATTTAAATAATAATAATTAACAATGATAAAATAAAATATATATATTTTTTTAAAATATCGATGATGATATAATAAAAGATAAAGTCTAATAGTATAGAAGAATCTCTATAGTCCATTTTATTTAATGGAAGATAAGATTTAATTATAATTGTATCAAATTTGAGACACTATAGTAGACGACTCCGAGTAGATTGGGCTCGGAAGTTTGCCTTCGTAGACAAAGTATCATTTCGATGTTGAACAATTTTACAAAGACGACACGACTAGGGATGATTGAGCTTTCTCATTGAGCTACAAATACTTTTTCGATTTATTCTTGATAGTCGATGGAGATTTAGTAAGAGATTCATAGAATCGAATTGGTTATTCTCAAAATTAATCGCTAATACGGATAATAATTATTAAAAAAAAAAGACTTTTCAATATAACAATAACCACGATGACAACGACAAAGAATGCTTAAAATTTTTCCATCGTCTAGGAAACACAGTCCACTCAAAGGCCCAATAACTTGGCCCAATTTTGAATGGCACGTATGTGCATTCCCTCTTCAAATATAAAGATCAGTTTCAGTGCCTGCACTGCACCAGATCCCTTACCTCCTCCTTTTTCGACGGCAGCACTGCGTTAGTTGTTCTTACCAAGATAGTATAGTAGCTAAGACACGATGATATTTATTAATATAATACGAGTTGATATCGGAGAAGATCTAAAGTTATTTTATAGATTCAGATGACTCCTATTTATTTTATCTACTATGTCAAAGTCTATAGAATCCTCATGATTTATCTCTTTCATAATAATCGTGGGACAGATCGATGGGGTCACTAGATTGACGGTTCTAATCTTTTGTAGACATCACTGCATAAATTCATTCGGAATGACCTATTGTTAGAACAACACAAATATTGTTACAGATGGATAAGGATCGATTCTCAATATGAGATTTAAAATTTTTATTCGGATTCAAAAACTCTCTACTATTCTGACTAACGGATTAAGGGGCATGATCTTCTGTGATTTATCTATTTTTATTATTATTGAAGGATCGATGATGAAAAATATTAGAGAAAAATATAATCATCTTTTAATGTATACCTCCTCTATCCTGTAGCTCAATTAGCCATGGATGGTACTTGCACCACCATATAGCATCTCGCTATTGTTAAAATTTGGTCTCCACAGGGACGGTGTGATGGTAAGACAGGGTGTTGTTTGTAGAATGGGCTGAGTTCGATGTTGGATGAGAGATCTAAAACCCCCCTTTGATTTCAAATGGATCTCTCTCTGTCTTGCTACCGTATCAAGGGACTTTGTCCCCCCGTGATTTACCCTCTCTCTCGCACCAGTGCATTGAGACAGATGACAGGGGACTACTAATTGGATAGATTACCAATTTTTACAGCTATTGTTAAAATTTGAACATCTGAATTATCAAAAAAATAAATAAAAATGATCGTTGTTCATTAATGCTCATAAATTAAAAGTTTCATTTTAACCGTAGGTGAGGGACATTAGAGCCTTAGTTAAGTTAATAAAAGAATAAGGTATATATTATGTAAAAAATTAGAATCGTCAATCTAATCATTTTTATCGATCTATTTCATAATTATTGTGAGAGAGATAAATTACGGAAAACTTTATGAATCTTGACGCGGTGGTCAAGACATGTGAGAGACATCTGAATTCAGAAAAGAACTTTAGATTTCCTCCGGAATCGATCTATGCCGCTTTTATAAGCATCATTGCATCTTAGTCACCACGTCAATCTCCATGAAGATAAAAATAAAATACATACTATCTTGATGATTGATTGTTCGAGTGAGTTCAGTCGTCTCTTTCGCATCCTCAACTCCTCCGTGATAATATTCAGATTTAAATCAGTTGGCCACACAACAAGTTGTAGTTACTGAAAGATACAGGAATTCAATTTCTATAATTAAATTTTATCCAATGCACTACTTGGAGCATCAATCGATCACACAACAACGAACACAAAAGAAATAAAATCAATATTATACTCTTGAAATTAACAAGAGAACAAAAATAAAAAAAAAACTCACAGGTTTTCGTTCAGTGAAAATTGACTTCTATTTTATCGAAAACAATCTATCTTCTTCTACTAGTCACGAAAATTATCCGACGAAACAAATTTTATGGGACACACAATTCCTAAAGTGGTCGACTATAAATTTATTAAGACGACGAGATCCACGTCGAGAGAAAACTGGAGAAAACCGAAGCGATATGAAGTTTCTGGTGCAGGACGCGAGGGCCGAGGCTCTCTCTGTCTGTGGCCTTCCATTCCACGTGAAGAAAGCGATATGCAGCAGCAGGCAGAGCCGCCCCCAGGCAACGGCGTGGTAGTTATAAGCAGAGCGTTCCTCTAAAATGGTCTGGGATCGATTCCGTCCTGGCAGCGCGCGCTGAGCGAGTGGCGGTGCACGATGCCCCCTCGATTCAGCGTGGTCGGCCCATCAGGCGGCCCATGGGCCCTCTCGCGATGGGTCACCCGTCATCCTGATTTACCCTCGTCGATCGGTGGAGACTCTCGTTGAAGGCCGTGGGGCAGGATCGGTCGGCCCTGAGGACTAGTGGGCGTAAGCCCGACACCTCAGGTTAATCAAAAAAAAAAACAACAGACAGAGCCGCGGAGGTTGCCCTGCGCTAGCTGTGTCCACGGCTTGCCTCGTTGCCTTTGCGCTCAGCTCCGGACAACTCATCGAGATTTTTTGATCGTATAAAAGTTAGAATCGTCAATCTAACGATATTCTTTCACAAATAAAATAGTAAAAAATCTGAACTAAATTAAATTTTATAGTATTCAGACTTATTTGATAAGATAATTAAATTGAACCGTGAGTTTAAAATTAACTAAGCTATTGAAAAATCTGTTCAATTTTTTTTTTATCTTTGGCTTAAGCTTTATTTGTTTATGGGTATCGAACTTCTAATCAAACTTGTTTAAATTTAATTTATTTAAATATTATTAAACTCTTAAATCAACCTTATTTATTTATTTAAAATTTTACTATTTTAATCTTGATTTATAAATGCACTAATACTGTTCATAAATATTGTTCACGAATATTAATAGGTCGAATACATATGTGTACAAATTTATTTATTTAATTTATCAAACTGTCCAAACTTGTTTATTAATTAACTTTGATGCATATTGAATGGATATAAACGAGCTCATATCGAGTCGAATACCAAATTTATTCATGAACACTCAATTCGTTTACAACCCTACCCACAAGTATGATGAGTAAATCATAGATGATCACTGAATTTAGTGCGTTGATAAGTGTGGTGAAGGATGTGGCCTGATATGAGCATTAAACAGTTCGCTAATGTAGAGAATCGAACTTTGTTTCTTGTACAAATTTTATACTGTACTTACTAATGCATCATCCCCATAGGAACTCCTCAAGACTTCTTATGTTGATAATGAATGAGGCGGAAACACGTGCAATTAAAGTTCGATTCTTATATTGTTCATATATGATAAAGGAAGTCTCGTGGGAATGGGCTAGTGACTAGCACATATAGAAAGTTGTATAAATGGACAACAGATCAATCCCTCGCAAATACGAGTTTCGTCTCTCCATGCGCTAGTTACTAGTCCCAAGGGCCAAAGACCCACCGTGATTTACCTCCCTTATGATGGCCCTTGAGCGGGCTAGTAGGGACCGCTAGATTGACGATTTCAATATTTTGCATAAATATATGATAAAGGAAAATTCGATGCACGGATTTTTTTATCATGTGAAATTTTGAAAAAAAAAAATTATTGTACTATTTAATTTTATCTTACTTTATACAAAATTAGTTTGAGTATTTGAATCCACACACGAGAAAAAACACTTGACATTTATTAGTTATTAGGGGCATCTTGAAAATGTCCAGGTCAAAATATGACTTTCAATTAAATTCCGAATTAATAGATATTGTTAAAAGAAATGATGATGTCATACGTAAAAAGGAAGAGACTCTTATATGACAGACACAAATAAAGCAGTATTCAAATCACTTGTATAAATTATAATCGATCTATATGATCGTATTAACATCTGACACAGTTGAGAATAGATACTTCACCTTTGACGGGGATCGATCTATACTCATCCTTTGTATATCTGTGCTATACTGACCATTCAACTTTGTTTGTGGAGATCCAATCGTGCTTCTCAAATTTACTCTAGTGATTAACATGAAATTTGTGTATAATCGAATTATCACTTTCAGAGTAATTGGATTGTAAGATTTAATACCTGTATTATTAAAAAAATGATTAAATTTTATTTTCATATATGATGAGTGTGAGGTTTTTCAGTCAAGACAAGAAAATTTTATTTTAATAATTTGTAAAATTTTATTCGACTTTGCTCTTCAATTTTATTAGAGAGAGAACTTATGATGGGAACAGAGTTTTTTTGGATCAAATTAGGAGGTTTGCCGAGCTGTATATGTGTTTCCCGAACAGTATATATATTTTTCGAGCTTAGTAGGGTGGTGTGGAGAAGTATGGTTCAGAGTTGAGTATTATATATGATTGCAAAGCAGTTTATGCACTTGTCGAGTCGTGTATATGTTTCCCGAATCCAATAGGGTGTCACAGGACAATGTTGCTCAGAGTTAAATATTGTATTGGCAGAGCCATTTGTGTAATTCTCGAGCGACTTATGTATTTTCCGAGCCCAATAAAGTGACACAAGACAATATTGCTTAGAGTTAAATGTGGTATTGGCATATCAATGTATATATTTCCCGAACAGTCAATGTATTTTCCGAGTCATATATATTTAGTTCTCAAGCAGTATGTTTATTTTCTGAGTCATATATATGCTTATTTCTTGAGCAATACGTTTATTTCCCGAGCAATGTATGGATTTATGGATTTTTTTAATATAATAAAATAAGGAAGTATGAGTATTATGAAATATTAGGAGTAGCAGGAATGATGAACATAATTGATATAAGATATTTTATTATTTATATATTTTATCTAATTAATACTTGGTAGGAAAATATGAATCACATGAAGCATTTGAAGAAGATATTTTGAAAATGAGCAGGAAAAATAGTTATACTTGACAGCTTGACAAAAGTATTAAAGTAAATTCACTTAAAGAGAAGGCGGGACGAATCATCTATAAAAGGGACAGAAGTAGAAGGAAGAGGGATGATCATTTCTTCGCTATTAGATATCTCAAAGATCTTCTTCTCACTTCTTCTCCTACATCTTGTATTTCTATTCTCTTCATCCTACCATTTCTGACTTGAGCGTCGAAAGCCCGTGTCAAGAAGTCGGCCCACCACTAATACTTTTTTGTGAAGTGACAAATTTAAGACGATCGAAGGAGATCTAACTGGGAGTTTCTGGATTGGACGAGATTTATAAAAGGAGGAAGATCTTGACAGACCAAAGAAGTAAACATCATTAATATAGATTTTTTACCGTTTAAAAATGATTTCCATTGAAATCCAACGTGGTAGATGATGTTGTAGAAAATTACGATGAGTTCTATAGAAGATTGAAAAATAACAAACCAACAAGGAGATTAAAAAATTATGTTACCGAACAAAAAAAATTATAATTCAGTGCATGAAGCTTCTGCTATGCAAAGTACCGGAGAAGAAATTTATTATACACATCTTTACTTTGCTTTTTGACAAAATGCTGTTTTCAGAATTTAAATCTGTGATCTCTTGATCACAAGATAACAATTTTATCGTTGTGTCAAGACTCTCTTCTAAATTATGTTACTAAACAATTGATTGATAATAATATTATTTATTTTAGTATTTATAAAAAGTTTATTGTTTCAAATTTTAATGGATTATTGGATTATATCTCGTGTATGAGTCCTACTTAATTATAGAGAATTCATCTTTATCCGTTACAATAACTCTACTACTATCAACTCGGCTATGTCCTTGAAGATTACTCGTAGCTTTTCGTGTTAGATAATGGTTTAATCCAATTGTTGAATTATAATCGAAGTTCTACATTAAAATTTTAAAATTTAATTTATTTTAATATGACTAAAATAAATTGGATAAAATTAATTTTGGACTCAAATTTATTAGATTAATAGATTAATCGAATATACATTTGAGTTTATACCCACAACATTGGATTTGATATGGTAAGATACTATAAGGTATATTGGATCCAATATGTAGTCTGGATACTACATGAGTTAATCCAATATACAGTCTAGATGTAATAAGGTATTCCAGGGTTGGTAAGTGCACAGGAGTATATCCGTAATGGGCAGAGATCAATCTAAGGATTTCATCGCCTGGGCTCTCAATGATCCCTTCCTACGTATTTGCTAACCGTACTTTTGATTTCTCTTTTCCACCGATTTGAGCAATCGGAAGAAGTCGTCGATGTGATGATTTTATTTTTTTTATTTTTTGATATAATAAGGTATATTGTGGGCATGTAAGGATACATTGATGCGACAGGATAAATTCTCCTACCAATCCAATAGATCTTACTCACGAGTCCAATTCAACCTAATTACTAATGAAGTATATTGGAATAGCATATAGTTACTATTAATAATATGTAGATCATTGATGTAAAAGATGATTTTTTCGTTTTTAATATTTTCGTAAGTTGATTTTACAGTCAATATGAAGGAGATAAATTACGAAAAGTATATTATCCAATTCAGAATTAACATGATAAAAAGATAAATATTTCGAAAGACTTAACTTTTTTTTATTGATACAACTTTATTATCATGCTGATCATAAGATCCTTCCACGGAGATAGCCCAATTACTAATGAAGTATATTGGAATAGTGTACACTTACTATTAATAACATGTAGATCCGAGACCGAGACCACTGACCTACTAGAGTTTAGAGTATGCCTCTATAAATATCAACGTCGAACTTTTCTCTTCTTCACTTTCATCATTTTATTTTATTTTTTTCCTTTTTATGAAAGGCACCTGATTTATATATTCGATGAGTTTCACTAAAAGAAATTTTTTGATAAGCCCTCTGACGTATGTTAATCAATGAGGATCCAACTACATCGTCAACATTCATAGGAAAAAAGCTTCGTTGATAATTTTAAATCACTATAATAAAAATATTAAAAGATAACATCACACACATAATGATTTTAGAAGAAATCGTTGTAATTTTAATAAAAGACAATGATTTTTGATAAAACCATTGTCTTTGAATACTCATATAGCACAAAAGCAATGATTTTATATTATCCGTTATCGTTAAGTATATTTTTTTTAATCAACAACATATTTTATAACGGTTTTCAGAACCGTTGTTTTTTAGATTTTTTTTATAATATATTAAAAATAAAAAAATAAATAATTTAATAATGTAATAATATAATTTAAATTGAGATAAATAAAATAAATTTATTTATTAAAATTTGAATTTAGTTATTAAATATTATATATATATATATATAATATTATCTTATACAATTCATATATTTGTGAATACATGTGAGTCTCTGTTATGCATTGTTTAATTTCCTAGATCTATAGTATGTAAGTGATTGAACGGTGGATAATGAAGATATTTATGGATAAATTGTATAGTATAATATCCATCTCTCTATATATACTCATGCACGATAACAGAAAATGCATTGTAATTTTGTCGCCCAAAAACACTTCTCACGCTTGACGTCGATGCCTTGAGCATCCGCTGCTACTCGACATCATCATCAAGTGATCGGATTTCGATCACGATCAAATCGGTGTCGGAGTTCGATCGGATTTACTCAGAATCCATCGAATTATAGCTGCTAGTATCGCGACCGCTAGCGGATATATATATAATTCTGTCTGATTTTCGACTGCAATCCGACCCGAATCCGATTATGGTTCAGTCAGCATCGAAATCTGATTGGATTGTAGTCAGATTGCGGTCAGAATCGATCGCAATTCGACGTATTTCGATTGAAATTCGATCGCGATTTAATTGGTCGATAGACCAAATGACGATGACGACCTTAACGGATTCAAGAGTTGACTATAGTATTCATTGAAGAAGAACATCACAGACGAAAGCACTGCATATTTTATTTATTTATTATGTAATATCATAAATTAAATGAAAATCAAACAACTTACAGTCCATCGAGCATGGACATACCTGTCATCCCACGAGGATGACGTAGTGACTAAGACACGACAGTGCTTACAGAAGTGGCATGGATCGATTCGGAAGGAGATCTAAAATATTTTTTTGAATTTAGATGATCTCTATGTGTCTTGGCCACTACGTCAAAGTTTATAATTAAGATCTTCCGTGATTTATCTCCCTCATAATGATTGTGGAATAAACCGGTGAAAATCACTAGATTGACGATTCCAATATTCTTGTAGAGCATGGACATACCCCCGATCATTCCACAGTATAATATATATCTCGTTTAAACCTAAAATTAACCTGTGCAACTGAATCATCCATTAGACTAATTTCCACGTTGGGATGGCAATTTTCTTTGAATGTATCCATTTAAATAATTAAATATGAAAATTTTTAAAATAGAATATGGAAATGAATCTAATAGATATATATATTATATCTATATATCTTGGACGCGTACTTATAGTATTTTATACGTGCACAATACGTGTCATATAAAATTTAATAAAATATTTTAATAGAATATGATAGAATTCTATATTTCTATTAGATTAATTTCCATATTCTATTTTAAAAATTTTCATAACCAGACTTTGATTCGAGGTTGAACCATCCGGTTCATTTGTAAAACCCTAATTCTAATGGATTCATTTGCACAGGTTGGGAGCCGACAGCCACCGCCGCCGCCTCCTCCTTCCCTTCCTCGGCCCGCCATCTCTCCCTCCCCCTCTCGTTATATCCTCTCTCATGTCGCATCTCCTCCTTCGGCGTTTCTCTCTGCCCTCTTTCCATCACTTCCCATTCGAGTTCCTCGGCGACGCATAGTCTCATGCTGGCTAGGGGTTTTGTCGTGGAGGCGCTGCTGTGCTAGTGTCTGGCGAAGTGATGGCGCCAGCAGATCCAACTGCTAACCATTTAATTGTCGATTCGTGTGCAGATGAAAGATTTGGTCCTTGTTTACACATGCTACAGTTCCTGGTCGGGCCATGCGAGTTTCGGCTGCGACGATTTGGTTTGGTCAGCGAGAATGTTCCCGCACTCGTAAGAGTTTCGGCTTCGACGATAGCATCCAGTGATCGTGTGCCTTTCATTTCGGTAATCATTTGATCATTTTTCTTGTTCGTTAGACTTGATCAATCAATGGATTTCCGCGAGTCTTTCTCCATGACAATCAAAGGGACAATTTTTATTTTTTGTTATTTTGCGACTGGAGGAAAATGATGCATGTGCCGATCCTACTAAACATATCTTCTACGCATTGCTTCTCTTGGGTTTAAGCTTTGCCTTCCAAATTGCCTCAATTTCTGGGGTTTATTCAGGTTTGATTAATGAATTTCTCCTCTGATCTTTAATTTTTTTCATCAGCCATTTGTTTTAGCAATTGTGAAAGGCAAAATAGGAAAATGCTAAATGTGTCAGCCATTGTTGGAGACCTTTCTGAGTGTTTCCTCGACTTACAATGACAAAAAAAAATTATTATTTCACTTTTTGTGAACTACTATTTGTTTTAGCAATTGTTAGCTATTTCTGCTACATTTTTACCAAGATTATATTTCGTTTGATGCTTTCCTGGTCTTCAAATTGTCAGAGTTCGCTGTAGCAATAACAATCAATGAGAAAAAGCTGGTCAAATTGCCATGAAATTTTCCATTGGCCTTTTGCTTATCGAACTTATCATATCTTTATTAAGTTTTAGCAATTGTGAGATCTTTTTGCTACATTGTACCGAGATCAGGGTTTGTTTATTGCTTCCTTGGTCTTGAAATTGCCAAAGTCGGCTGTAGCAACAGCGATGTAAGGGAAGGAAACTGGTCGATTTGCCATCGCATTTTCGGTTGACTTTTCGCTTACCGAACTTCCCATATCATTTAATTGCTAATTTTTTAGGAAAAGTAACCAATTTTTTTTTTCTTTTTTTCTTTTTGTTTTGGGAGACTAGGAAAATGTAGTGTTTCCTCAACTTCTAATATTGAATCTCTCTATTATTTCACACTTTGTCAACTACTCTTTGTTTTAGTAATTGTTAGGTTTTTCCACTACATTGTACCAAGATTATATTTTATTGTTAAGTTCAGAAAAAAAAAACTTTTTTGTTTATTATTTTGTGATTAATGAGAAGGGAAGAAGAGGAAAGTGGTGCGAGCATCAGCCATTGTTAGAGACCCTTCTCGTATATGAAGAGTTATTTAACTCGGTTATCCTCCAAGGCCCAAGCGAGCTGTTTTGAGATCTTCAGCTCGTGTCTTGCTATGCCTACACGGTTTGTTTTCAATTATTTTGCTTTTTGTTTGAATGCCTCTGATCTTATCTGGCTATCACTGATTGCATTTACAAAATTTTAACGATTCTATGAAACTCATTTCCCACTCATCATTTCTCTATGGTTTTGCTTCGCATTATTTCCCCAATTTCTGGAGTATATTCAGGCTCAGTTCTTTGTTGGGGTTCTTTTGTCGCTTCCTTGATCTTGAAATTGCCGGAGTGGGTTGTAGCAATAACAATCAAAGGGAAGAAAACTGGTTGAATTGCTGTGGCATTTCGTCTACCTATCTTCCCATATTATGTAATCTCTAAGTTTTTAGGAAAAACATCGGTTTTGTTTTTTGTTGTTTGCCCTTTTGTTTGTTCCTACTCATGGGCCTTTTTACAATCATACTGCTCCTACTCATTGATCTACTTACGATCTTGCCTGTGATTCTTCAGCCTGCTCTCTGCAATTGTCTCCTCTTCCGCATTATGCAACACTGGTTCGGTTCACTGCTGACAGTGTCAATCAGACTTCGTGATGCAACTTCTTCAATTTGAGTATAGATGCGATAGGGAGAATGTTGTCGGTGCTATCGCATTTGCTATTGGCCATTGCTGCAAATTGTGGCTTCTGGATTTAGTTGAGTGGAAAGTTACCAGGGGAGGCGGAAAAGACTCGTAAAATTAGACAAAAGTGCATCATTTATGTATCTTTTTAATTTGTTGTTTTTCCTCCATTCTCTCCCTCTTATTTTAACATCCAAGTAGGATAAAAGTTATATTTTTCAATAATTAGGATTCATCTAATTATAAAACTTTAATTTTGGTTTGCTGCCTGTGAACATGTTCATCTATTTCAGCAGTGCCATAATTGAAATTTTGGCTGCAAGCTAACCAGGACCTCATGGGGAGTTTGTGATCGCAATCTTCTCAAATAGTTCCTTTTCAAGTTTGAATATGAATCATATGGCTGGTAAGAAACAACTGGATCCTTAGTAGGTGTTATAACCTCTTGTCGGTCAGTTTTCAAAAAATGTGGATCCCCTCAATTGCCCTACCGAAAAGGAAGGTAAATCGGACAGGTGCTCTCTACATTGCAAGGGACTGATTTTCATTTGAAGAAAAATCTACAAATATACTGTAGTTAGGGATCGACCCAGGAGATCCTGGGAGAATCTTTGTGGACGTTGTACCACTGCATTGTCCGAGGCTCTCGTCGGTCAGTTTCCAGAAATTACATAATGTTGCTTATTGCATCACCAGCAGCTAGTTCTATATCACTTATTAGATTAACTTTATCTTCATGTAACCAATGCTGATCTAACAATTATTCTTTTTAAGACAATATCAGAGGAAATTTGATGCGAGTGGTATCCATTGCAGACAGCCATGGCATTGAATCAAATGGATCACTCCATCAATCTGCTTCACGATTTCAGGAGTCATTCATAAGTTTTTTTTTGAATAGTTAAATTGTTTGTTAAAATTATGATTAGATCAATTTTGTTTTCAGTATCCTTCACTATGCACTAATGCAGAAACTTTATTATATTTATTTGTCAAATTTCTTTGATCTTGTTGTTCAACTTTGGAAGTATCTTCGTCATCGTTTGTTACTATCGTTGAAGATGAGCAGTTTACCTTGCGGTAATTTTTAAATGCCTGGATTTTTGTTTTTCGATTTTTATCCATTGTTTATTATAATCTATTGATTTATTTATGTTTTATCCCATTTTCTGTTTTTTTTTTGCAGCAATGTAGATTTTCCTAATTTAGGTATCGATTTGTCATAGCAATTATATATTTTTAAAATTAATATATTATCTTTTAAGAATAGCTTGCTCTAAGTATATATATTTGTTCTTGTTAATGAGGTGATTTTGATATATTTATTTATTTTAGTTGATACGAAGGATTCAAGTTTTCTGTTTAGAAGTATATATATTTGCTCACGTTAATAAGGTTATTTTGATATTTTTATTTATTTTAGTTGATATGAAGTATTTAAGTTTTCATCAGATTAATTCTAAGAGCAATTAGATTGATGTCATTGAATTGAAGTTTGTTTGGTGGACGGAATATGATTTCGATATTAGATTGTCATTTAGAGATGATATGATTATAAAATTCGAATTGAATTGTGAAAAAATTACGGGTGTTTTTTTATTACCTTTGGTGGTCAGTGGAAGTTATTTGAATTTCGATCTTATCCGATTTAATTATTGGCGAGATATTTTGAAAGTCTGCCGGATAAGATTGATCACTTTATGAGATTAATTAAATTGAAAGTTCGGATATTTGGATGTCAAAAAAAAAAGATTTAAGGCAAACATTAAAAACCTTTTTGGTTAGAAGTGTTTTTTCTTTTGAAAATTTTAAAATAATATTTCGTTCATAATTTGATATTTGAAATGTCATTTATCATTTTGCGCTCCATTTTAAAGTAATTTTGATTTGATTTTAAGAATAAAGTTGTTATAAAGTAGAATATAGAGGAATGTTTAAAAAAATAAATTATGAGCGGGATATTTTTATTAAATTTTAGAAGATGAACATAAAAGAATTTCTTTTTTAATTTATTATAAATTGAATATTTTTTTTGATAGTTTGGATATTCAGATCTTCGATCTGGTTAAGTCTTGGAGGTAATCAACAATCCAATACTACGAAAGTTTTTATCAACCATAAGAGTAAATTGAAAAACATGCACAATAGAAAATTTAACCGTTCAACGTTCTAAAATTTATTATATCATTGGAGTAAAGCCTCCTTATCGTTGTACCATAGTAAGGAAAGTCTCCTTACTATTTCAACGGTTCAACATTCTAAAATATTTCGATGTTTGCAAAGTCTCTTTATTGGTGCACTATAGCTATGGAGGTAAATTTTTTTCACCTTATTGTTAATAGGCATTGTTAGTATTTCACACTTAATTCACCGAGTTATGTATCGATTGCGTGACTAATTGTTCTCTCATTACATATTTACCGTGCATCTATCAAATCTTATGTCTTCATATATCATACGATCGCTTTCTCTTCTCTTACGCCATTTGTTTACCTTTTGCTTCGTCAAGCATATCGAGCAAGTATATGTCAATCCGATTGACTCATCTAAACTCAATCGAACCAGATGACACCGCCCATCGATCAAACCCCACCAATGCATCAGTTAGATCTTCCAAACATTTCCTAACCCTAAAGTAACCCTATTTCCACTTCACAACTTAACCCTAAACCCCCCCCCCCCCCCTCAAAGTCAACAGTCAAACCGTTGCCTTTCCACCTCTCCCCTCTTGAGCGCAATGCAAGCCGCATCCTCCTGAACCCTGCCATCGTCCTGTCTCCTCACGCTCACTTTCAAAGTCAACGCCGACAGCCCATGATCCACCTTTAATTACACACTTTAAAATGCTGCACTTGCATAATCTAGATCCTCATTATTATTATTATTATTTACTTTTGGAACGGACGTAGTCGAGTAAGTATTCGGATGATAGAACAAAATTTGATTTTTCTGAGATTCATTCCCTTTGAATTGCAGGCATGAAGGAGCTCTCGGAGTGAGAGTTATCATCTTTTGCTACGAAGAGATTTAGATTTTTGTCAAAACTTGCAGAGTTTTGGAGCTTTAAAGAGATACATAAAATTCATTTCACTTCGCCTCTTCATCTACATCTAAAAGTAACCCAAAACAATGATCTTTAGCAGAAGAAAATCCAAGAAAATTAGGAAGAAGAAGAAGGAGGAGAAAAATGCCTGGCTTTCCCATGCATGCCATTGGCCAATGAGTTCTTCATCTGGCACTCATGCTTCGCCGGAGCGGTCGCTCTAGCTTAAGAAGCCCGAGCTAGATCAGGAGACCCTGCAATGATGAAGAAGGAGAGCAACCATTCTCGGAGCGATCGAATGGAGAAGAAGAAGAAGAAGAAGAAGGGAAAGACAAGGAAACGACATGACTAAGTGTGGTGCTTATATACTAACTATCGTATTAATTCTTGGGATTAAAAAAATGGAAATGAGGGATCAGAGGAACACATTGGAGAAAATCATGGTAGTGAATTAGTTAAAGAATTAAAAAAAAATAGGAGTAGAGGAGGAGGAGGAAGAGGAGGAAGGGTTGGTTCTTATTTTTTTTTTTTTAAATAAAAAATAAAAATTAAGCGAGGAGAAATTAAAAGTAATAGGGTTCTTCTCTAGGATCTCGTCGATCATTCTCAGGCGATCGAACTTCAAGAATTCAAACACGACATGTCGCTAGGGATACGATACAACGGTAAAAATAGAGAGATATTCTATAGAAGAACGCAGTTCGATTCTCTGCTACGACATGGTTCGACGACGAATTTAGGAAAAAATCATTCGGACAATCCTGGGGTCTAAGAGTTTAATTACCCGGTGGATGAAATACGACTTCGGCATTGGATTATCGTTCAGGGATGACGCGATTGTGGAGTCAGAGCTAAATCGTGAAAAAGCTACGAGCGCTTTCTCTTGATTTATTTTTGATGACCGATAGAGACTACTTGAGCTCCGATCTTATTCGACTCAGCTATTGGCGAGATATCCCGAAAGTCTATAGGGTAAGATCGATCACTTCTATAGATTAATTAGACCGAAAATTCAAATACCTTAATACCAATAAAAAAAATTCCAACACAACATCATCTATCAAGTTGGAGCTTGGACAAGGAGCATAAATAGGGGAAATACATCCTTCCTAACTATCATGGCGAGGTCAAATCAATAATCAAGATGAAATGAAATCAAATTTGAATCGAACTCAAAACTCTCCCATCTAAATCATGACCAAACTCACTCATCCAAATCATGACCGAGCTCATTAAAGTAGAAAAATATAATCTCCATTTTTTTTTTCAAAAAGAACGTGATCTTCGATTTTATCTTTATAAAAATACGATATTCGATTTCATATTTATAAAGACACAATTTACGATTTTATCTCTATAACGGTACATCATTCTCTCTTTGAAAAAAAATGTAAAGAGAAGAAAGACAAGGATCAAAGAATCTTTGGAGGGGGACTCTACTTTTCTTTACTCTTTTTATTCCCCGCTTTCTCTAATCTCTTTTTGACTTGACCATCGAAGGGGTTTTGTGGAAGTACACTTCAATTCCCTTCTAATTTGTTTTCAAATCCTCTAGATTTGAGCTGATAACTCTAGAATCTAACTTTTGGAGAAGTCTAATCTCGTTAGTCATGCGGACAATCGATTTCTCAAAGTCATGTGTACGTCTGATATCCTAAAGCGCAAGCCATGCTCGACCTCCCGAAGTGCAAACTAGGCTCGATCTCCCAAGTGCAACCCATGTCTGACCTCCCAAAGCACAAGCCACGCTTGACCTCCCCGAAGCAATGGATATACTTGAATAAGAAAAGCTCTGCAATCAATAAACTAAAAACCGATTGAAAATGCTCGACCGTGGGTCCCTACTGAGTCATCCCTTAATTAGGGTAAATTAAAAGGTAATACATTCACTCCGGGCACTCCAAATTGTCGGTCTCATAGCTAGACGAAGAAAAATAAATCATGAAAAATATGGATAGATATCTTGAAAAGCTTTTGCAACCTCTGGAAATTAATCTTTGCTCCTTGGATAATTCTACCATCTATATTAACAATTTGATCCTCTCACGGAAACTTTACTGAGTCATTAATCTTTTGATTTCGAACTGGATCATTATGAATTATGGTTATGTTTATTAAAACTAATCAAATAACTTTCTCTTGCAAAAATAACAATAAAAATAAAAATAAAAGAAAAAGAAGTCTAAGACATAAAAGACGATCAACCTTGAATCTTTCGCATTATTAATCTTCAGTATTTATATAGGATGATTCTTTTAGAAAAAAAGCTATAATAATTTTTTTAATATATATATATATTTTTACACTATTACTAGACTACTACGACTACTACTCCTAGGCAGCTAGTGGGCCAAGAATGCCCTCCTTTTTATTGGAGTGAGGGCCTGAAGCTGAAAGTTCATGCACCAAACTGTTCGGCCATGCATGGCATAACAGAGAATAAATAGAGATTGCTGGTGGATTATTTAGTTGGATTAGCATCAAAGTGACTAGCTAGTCAGGATTTTATTAGGCTACGTTTGGTACAGGGTAATGTAATCAACCTTGTAATGTAACCAAGTTTGTAATGTAATATAATGTAATGTGTATTACATTACTGTGTTTGGTTAACGATTAGTGTGTAATCTTTGATTACAAAAGTGATTACATTCGTTTGTTTGGTATCCATATTTGTTATAAGGAATGTAATTCATATTATTATAAAATGACAAAAATAACCTTATCGCGATCGTCGGATCGCATACAGCGCCACGCCTCGAAGCAATTAGAAAAAATAAAAGAAGGACATATTTGTAAAGACAAATATTGAGTCCGTAATGTAATCAGATTACATCGCTTTTCCTTCGTAATCGAGATTACGGATCTTGGCTCTTATTTTGTAATGCGATTACATTACATTACATCTTTGAAATGTTAACAAACAAAGTAAATCATCTTGTAATGTAATCCGATTATATTACAAGCCTGATTACCCCGTACCAAATGTAGCCTTAGGGTTCTTGGATTCGATTGGAGGGGGATATGTCTCTTTATTGGAAAAATAATCACTTCGATTAACATAATTAATTAAGTGTTGTTTATATTTATCAATTTCGTAAAGGTTGAAACTGTCAATCTAACAGCTTTCATTGGCCTATCCCACGATAGATAAACGTAGGGGGCCTTTGACTTTGACGCGATTGGCCAAGGCAAATCAAGAGGGTCATCTGACGTCGGAGAGAGATTTTAGACCTTCCTACGGAATCGATCCGTGCTCATTTCGCAAGTGTCGCTCTGTCCTAACCAACGCACCATCTTCGTAGAGACTTGTTTATATTTATCAAGTTCATAGGGTTGGTGGTGGATTTACATATTATTACCATAACATATCTGATTGATTGTGTTGTATCAATTTGAATTCGATTAAGTGATATAATTATGATTTTGATTAATGAATTTGTATTATTGGATGTGAATCCATAATGTATAGAGTCTTTTAATCCATATCATTAGCATTGATGGATTCGTAATAGATTATAGTTTTGTTATATATAGAGTGTGATCTTTATTTTTTATATAAAGTGTGATCGCTACGTGAGAGAGTAAGAATGGTTGTCTTTTTTTCCTTATCGAGTAGAGCATACGAAGCTGACTCTTTCGCATTTGCAGAAGATCAAGTCCTATGACTCTTTGATGTCAGATATTCTTTCGACAACAATATCTCCGAATTCATATATGGATTTACTATTTTATTACACTTCCGCCTTTATTTTTTACTCACATATTGTTATAGATTAGATAACAAAATCCTATGTTTGGATCGTTTGATTTGTTTTTGTTTTGTCGAATCATACGTGGATGTACGATAAATTGACAGCTTGAGAGATTCATCGCAGAGTTCTTTTTTATTATTTACTATTGTACGATGAGTTGATTAAATCAAAAAGTTATGTATATCTCAACATCTTAAAATTCTAAAAGGGGTGTATATTAGCCCTAGGATTACAATGCAATTGTAGAATATCTAACTCGACTCTTAGATATCTACGGTTCGATCCCAACCATAGTGCATTTGTAAAACTTTCTTCAAAATGGAGCGACGAATCAAGGACACTACAGTTGTAGTGATTTATCTTAATGGTCGGTGAAGTATATTTTGTCTAAGAATTATTTAATACTTCGTTAGAAATTTATAGAGTATGATCGATTATCTCCAGAATTAAATGTATATTTAGCTCGAAGATTTCAACCAGATTAAATGTCGATTATTGTTTATTATGTTGATACGATAGGGCTTTCAAATGGAGAGGGAAAACATGCTTCGGCAAAGGTGATAACCCTTGAAAAATAAATAATAAATTTAGGTACACATAAATTTTCTTCCCCTATGTACAATTCTGTAAAAAGTTGGGAATCTGCAAACTAGTAGCCCCCTGCCATCCATCCCAGGTCTGTGGTGAGAAGGAGATAAATCACGGGGAGACGAGGTCTCTTGACACGGTGGCAAGGCAGAGGGGGGGTCATCTGAAGCCAAGGGAGATTTTATACCCCTCATTCAGAATCGACCCCTGTCCATTTTGTAAGCAACCCCTGCCTTACCATCGCGCCATCCCCGTGGGGACATTCTTCCCCTATGTACAAGGGTTTGACTCAAATTTCATATTTGCATTGAGCTATACTTGAATTTGAATTTGAGAATGATCTTGAGCTTGGTCTAACTAGCATTTGCATGGATGTCGTATGATATATCCGTGTATATATAATAGACTCTTCTTCGAAATTCTATATTTGACTGAAGACCACCAGTCGACTGGTGATATTTAATAATAAATTGTTATTCAAAAATCAAAATGATATCAACCACTGATCCAAAGTCAGTGATTATTTAATGGCAAGATCAACGGATAAATTTTATGACAATCGAATGTCAGGATATGACAATCGACTGGTGATGGTGAAAAAAAAGACAATAAGCAGTCTGAACCAGAAGGATTTAAAAGGAATTTCAATCGTTCTTCTTAAAGAACAATCAACATACAAACTCATAGAGAAATACAACCTTCCAATCTTCATTTTCAGCAATCCGCAATTAAAAGAGGAGTGTTCTTGAACAAAAGTGTAATGTTTAGTGTCTCCTCTTTTATTTTTATTTGTTAAAAGTGTTTTATGCTTGAAATACTATTGTAAGAGATTTCTCCACCTCCAGATTTAATTCGAGAAGGAGGACAATCTATAGTGGTGAAAGATCATTCGGGCTAGGCCTTAAAGTAGCCGTCTAATTAAGGAGACGGTGAACCAAGTAAATGTATTATGTTAACATTGGTGTGTATTTGATTCTTCACTCATCACGATCCCAATATTAGTAAGACTTTCATGCAACGGATTGCTCTTTTATTACTAAATTGGGCATAGAAGTAGATTTCCACCGACATGTTGGCAAAAAGCTTGGGAGCTAATCAAATGAAGTGTTATATTGTTCTTCTTAGCTTTTTTCCCCCCCTTTAGTCACTTTCAACTTGCCATTTACTTTCATGGAATGGGACCTTATCGCAAACTCATCATAGTGCCTACCACTATCACTTCCTACCATGAAATATCGACGTCATAATTTGGGATCTAGACTAATCGCAGAGTCAATCTCCAAGGCTATCTCAGTTAGTAAATGCAAAGAAATAATTCTTAAATGGACAGAGATCAATTTCTAGAAACAGAGAATTGATATGATCTAATTCAGAAAGCAACCAACTTTAGCTAATAGTCCTCCGAAAAACAAACAAACGTCGGCGCGATTTATGCTTCATCTTCTACTTGATATAGCTAATTGGGCAATCGAAAAACTTTGAGTGAGTGTTCAACTTATCATGAACAGCCAAACCAAGCAAAAAATTTTGACACAAGAGATCCAAACAACCATGAAAAGATAGAACATGTAAGGAGATCCTACCGAAAAGGAGGACCGAAAGGAGATATGAACAATCATTGCATCATGTGCAACGTCAATGAGGGATCAGATGCCATGAAACTATCTTATAAGAACCATCATCCAACATATTCTTTAGCAAAATTAAATTCAAAAATGCAGCGGAAAAAAAAAAAGAATCCATCGAAGATCCATGCGAATTTGAATTGATCGTTTATTTAAAATTTACCTCTTGATACGTGAACTTTATAAATTTAGAAGATCAAATTGAACTTAGCATGATCAATGTATTAATTTATGTCTCTATGGTATCTACATGAGTATAATCATCATCTATCTCACGGACACAATTATAAGAGTCTACACTTTGTACACGTCGTAGTGTTAGCTACTATTCAAGGTGAAATTAAATTTCTAATTTTTTGAGTTAATGCAATTTTACATGATCTTATTAGATGATATCGTATTTATTACTTAACCTTCAAGTAATATTTAATATGATTTTTTTTTTCATGTATACCCTTATATTAAAACATGGACTTTATTTTGATTTGATTTTATTTAAAAAACTCAAATGTATATTGAATTAGTTTATTAGTCTATTAAATCTAAGATCCAATTAGAATTCATTTAAATTAATTCATTAATCTAATAAATTTAAGATCAAAATTAATTTCAAATTTAATATTTAGATCTAATTTATTTTAATTATATTAAAATAAATCAAACTTCAAAATTCTAAGATGAAACTTCCATGGCAATTCTAACAATTCATTCATTCCCCATAACCAACTTAAGCATTTGTCTTCCTGCCTTTCCATAGCTAAGATAGATGCCTATTGTGCTCCTCAGAAGCCGCTGCATGGGTCAGGAACGTAACACGGTTCTTCGAAACGGATGCGAAACGTTCAGGAACTAGAACACCTTATGCCGTGTTAGATTTCCAACTAAGAATGTTCCACGGTGAAGGCACTACTGACTGAAAGAGAAGATGAGTTGACGAAGATTACGGAAGAAAAGAAGAGACGACATCACAATCATTCTGGAACGGAACTAGAGACATTCCGGAATGGAAATGGAGAAATTCGTGACGACTGTCGCGACCGTTTCGACGAACATAGTCAGGAAGTTCCTGGCCGGCAAGGGGTTGCATCTTTGGGTTAATCCTCTCTTCCAGGGGAAAAAAAAATGCGAGTCCCAGTTGAATCCACAATTAGCAGCTCACTTTACTAGTAAAGTTTCAGCTTTGTGGAGCCTGCACTAGGCTGACCGGCATTTAGTAGTTTGGAAGTAGGGTTGTAAAAGATCTGAATGAGCCGAGCCAAATCAAACCTAATTTAGCGAGAAGTTTAGTGTTTGATTTGATAAGAACATTCGGTCCAACTAAAGTTTTTCATCGGCAATCAAAATAATATATATGACATGAGTCTCAAACTCTTGAAAAGTTATATTTGATGATAAGAACGTGTTTATGTTTCGGTAAAAAGTGATTCGTTCATCCTAATGCCCCTGTCAGTCAATCCTATAACCAACAGGAGATAAAATTATATCCCTTGATCGATTGAGCAGAGCAACGAAGGATCTGATTGAGCCTAGGGAAGATTATTAGACCTCTATCGAAATTCTATTCCTGCTTCACTTTGACAGAATCACACTGCTCTAGCAAACAGATCATTCCCATGGGAACAAGAACATATTTATATTTATAAGATATACACCAGATCAATTAAATGAACAACCTCTGACATATACTCGCAAATAATATCCATAAAAAATATTCATGAATAAATCTTCATCGAATTTGTAAATAAGTAAAAAATAAAAACTTAAAACAAATAAATAAGTTGGTAAGTTGGAGTTCACTGACCAACTAAGCAATTTCAAAATATAAAAGTTTAAAACAATCAAATAAATTCAAATTAAAAATTTAATAACAACTAAACGGAATCAATCAAGCTCAAGCAAGTCCAAATCGCTTTTAAAAAAAAAAGAGAAACCAAGTTAAACCTCATTTTGAGCTTGTCAAGCTTGAAAACATAAAATTTAGTTCATTTTGGCTGGTAAAACCACTGACTCAGGCTGCATTTTTTTAAGACCCTGCAAGAACATTCATCAACCACACAAAAGGTTTGAACAATCATCAATTCATGCAACAACACAAGATTCATCCCCAAAATGCACACTGAATTGGTCCAATGCTGCAACTGCTAATGAATTCTCGGATTTGATCCAAACTTTGGCACACTGATGAGGCTCTTGGTCAACCAGATGGCTGTTTCTCGAGACGACACAGCTTCTTCTCCGAACGGCCTCAGAACACCTGCGAGCTCCTCGAGCTTCTCTTGCTGCAGCAGCTGCGCGCACAGCTCCAGGAGAGACTCCAGCGCATTGGCTCTCTGCTGAATCACATTCAAGCTCTCCCACTCACCATCACCATGAGGAGGCTGTGTGATTGTGCTGGTCGACGAGGTCTCATCGCCTACACCAACCATCTCATCTGACAAGCCACCTTGCTTCATCTCCTTTGGCCCCTCAAGAGACTTTCCCTCAATCGTCTGCTCTTCTTCTTGGTCTGCAGTGTCACAATGCACTGGAGTCCTTGAACTTCCAGGATCAATTCTCTTTATTTCATCATGATTCATGTCAGCTGTCGATTGTTCCGAAATTTGAAGTTCAATTGCTCCGCCCTCGAGCTTCTTCTGGCTTCTCCTTCTTCCCTGCTTCTCTTGCACATTGATCTTCCTCGACTTTATTGGGAGGTACTGAGACGGTGAGGGAGTCCATGATGCAGCAAGATGCTGCTGTAAATGTGAGTCCCTCAATAACTCAGCAGCCTGATGAAATGGAATTGTGGATATCAACCAGAATTGCATGAGATAAATGAGGATACAATTTGCAAACTTACTGTAGGCCTATGTTCTGGGTTTCTCCTCAACATAGATTTGATCAATCTCTTCCTGCCATTCATATCAAAAGTTGAGAAACTAGTTTAAGCTACTGGCAGTGTTTTTTTAAGATAGCTAGAGAATTCAAGGGTAACTTACAGAGAAGAAGAATATATGGGAGGCATTGGTGATATGGATGATCTATTGATTTTGTTAATCAAACCTTGCATGGCCTGTTTGAGCAAGTTTATAAACATTAACAACACATTTTAATATCAGAAGAAAGGTAATGAATAATTTGGCATGAACTCACAGGAGCTTTAAAGGCTGAACTATGGGCTGCTATCTCAAACATGCAGCAACCTTAAATTTTTCACAGTCGACATACAAAAAGTAGTTCACCATGTTTATATCTGAGTAATTTACAAACCAAAGTTCAATGTCAGATCTTACCAAGTGACCATATATCCGATTTGTAACCGTAAGGAATGTCGGCTAAGATCTCTGGGCACATGCAGTTCGGAGAGCCGACGACCTTCAGAAACATGTTTGCATAACAAAATCATGGAAACTGAAGATTAAGTCTATGAATCCAAAGATTTACTGAAGGAATGAACTGCCCTACTGTTGAAGAAAGATCTTCTGCATTGAGCAATTTTGCGAGTCCCAAGTCACCTGTACAAGAATGCAAGGAAGGGGGAAAAAAAAATCCTTTCTTTTGTGTTTGTAAGAGAATTGCACTTAATCTTACCTAGTCGAACATCATCATCCTTGGTGAGAAATATGTTAGAACACTGAAACAAAAAGGAAAAAAGGCAAATAAACTCAGCCAAAAACAGAAGTAAGATCACTGCAAGAAAATGGAGGATGATACGGGGTTCTGTACCTTGAGATCACGATGGAGTACACGGTTGGAATGGAGGTAATCAACAGCCAAGAGCAGCTGCGTGAACCATTTGCAGATCCTCTGCAGGCCAAATTAAGTCATCAAAATGAGAGAGAGAGATAGACAGATGGGATTTAGCAGGAACCACCTCCTCAGAGAAGAGCACGCCTCTGGCCTTCTTTATTTTGCTTGACCTGTTCGATCGGGAGCTTGATTAGAGACAAGGAAGAGCAGGAAACAAGCCATGAATGCATTCACTTACATGTCTCCACCCTCACAGTAACCAGTCACGATGCAGACAGAGCTTCCCTGCGAAGAAGAAGAAGAAGAAACCACAGAATTGAATGCCAAACTGAATGGAGGAATCGATTTTACCTTCTCCATCCATCCGTCTCTGTACTCCACAATGTAGGGGTTGCTCAAGCTCGCGATCAGAGCCATCTGTAGATGAACAATCCCTCAAACACGAACGAAGCACAGTGCAAAAGAATGAACAGATGGCTGCAAACTAAGTCTACCTCCTGGTACGCAGTGCGTTGGAACTTCTCCGTCGTCCTGGCCAACCGAATCCGCTTCATCACGTACCTACACGAAACGGATTAATCGGCACGACAAATTGAGGGAGGCCGAGCGGCGGAGTTCACTGCTCACCTCTTCCGGTCGGTATGATGGACGACGAGGAAGGCCGAGGAGAGGGCGCCTCTCCCGATTTTCTCCACCACGTCGTATCTGGAGGCCTCCGATTCCATCACTGCGTCTTCTTCCTCGCCGGCGCCTGCCGAGTAATGCATATAAGGAGGGAGGAGAATAGAGCAAGGGTTGAAGGCGATCACGGCGGTCGAGCGGGGATCGCGGCGGTGGCGACAATTACGCCATGGAAGCCACGGCGAACGAGTGACTTCGGTTAATTCCCAAAGGCGAGTATTTAAATCGGAAGGAGGAAGACGAGGAAGACGAGGAAGATTCCACATTTCCGACCCACAGCCACACCCATTCGAGAGGCTGCGGGTTCCACTACAATGGTCACGCTTTTGCCAATGGCGTCGTGGAGGTAAGAAACGGGGTAGAGTGAGTACTTGGCGGAGTTGGGTTGTGCTTTCGAGCTGTGAACGTGGGGAGTGAGAAATGATAGTGCTGAGGGACCAGCGAACGAAGACCGTTGGATGAGAGAACGGACGGGAGGAGATGGGAGTGCACGGAAAGGTGGCGGGTTCGTTTTGCATGAATTGGTTGTTATCGGGTGGGTGGTGTGTAAAGAAAAAAAGGGAGGGAAAGAAATTTGCTTTGAGCTGGCTGCACTTGGACCGGCTGTTGACTTTTCCTATCTGAAGTAAGGATGATAATGATCTCATTTAGATTGAATTTTATATTCTTGGTCGTTTTCATTTATTATATTTATTTCCATCTAATATTTATTTATTTTATTGGTATCAAAATATTTAAATTTTCGATCTGACTAATCCTTAAAAGTGAACGGTCTTATCCCACGGATCTTCGAGATATCTTGCCAACAGCTGAACAAGATAAGATCGGAGTCCAAATGACCTTCACTGTCTATCAAGAGTAAATCAGTAAAATACTCGTAGTTTTTTCACAGTTCAGTCGGATTCTGTAGTCGTGTCATTTTTGAATGACGGTCCAACGCTGAAATCGTATTTCGTCCATTAATATTTAATTTTCGTTTCTATATGTATCTTGATGTGGATAGAAATCTCCTCGGCCAAATAGCCGAGTTAAATCGATGGTTAAGCTGAGTTGGAGCTCAGGAAGGACCTAATCAAGAGCGACAAGTTAATTTGAGTCTGCCAGAAGACTATTATATCTTAGCCATAAGTTTATCTCGCCTATATCTTATCTCGGCCATAAGTTTACCTTGGTCATAAGCTTATCTCAGTCATAGCTTATCTTGGCTATAAGCTTGTCTCGACCACATCTTGTCTCGACCATAAGCTTACTTCGACCATAAACTTACCTCAGCCATAAGCTTGTCTTGGTTACATTTTATTTTGGTCATAAACTTACCTCGGCATAAACTTGTCTCAGCTATATTTTATCTCGGTCATAAGCTTACCTCGGCCATAAGCATAGCTTGATCACAACTTATATCTCACCCCGACCACAATTTATGTCTCGGTCTCGATCACAACTTATATCTCGGTTTAGCTCGGCCACAACTTATATCTCAGCGTAGCTCAGCCATAGCTTATATCTCGGCCTAGCTCGGTCATAATCTCATGTCTTAACCTTATGATTCAGCTTTACGTCTCAGCCTGATGATTCAGCTCGACCTATCACATCAGCTCAGTTCGTCAGTTAGATATTTGTATCTCTGACCAGAAGACTCCTCTCCACGGTCTCAACTATTAAGTCACGTTTCCATCATAATGAGATCATGTCTCCCAAGATCCCCTCCGAACAATCACATCTATATCATAATGAGGTCATGTCTCTTAAGATCCTCTCCGAACAGTCACATCTCCGTCGTAATGAGGTCATGTCTTCTAAGATCTCCTTTGTGAAGTCACATCCCCATCGGGAGTCACATCACTAGGTTTCTCTTACTTAATTGTTTATATAAATGTAACGAGGAGAGGTTCTGGTAATCTCGAATCTTCAGCTTCGCCTCTTTAGTTAGTTTTTTTTATATTCTCCACTTCTGACTTAGATATTGGAGGGGCTTGACTAAGGTCCCCCTCGACCCTCCTTTCTCATTCATTTGTGAGTCTTTCTCAGGTCAACACCCTCATGCCTCCCGCGATCGCCGTTCAACACCTTCTTCAAGACAAAGCTTCGGAAGCAGCTGATCCAGCCAAGCCAACTCACGAAAGTCTCCTCAGCCTACGTTCAGTTGACTCTTGTTATCTCGGACGAGCACACTTTGCTGAATCATCTTCGTCCGAGTCAATCCTCGCTCTAGTGATATCTCTCATCTCAGTGTCTCAATTGTAATGTATCTGATTATATTTTTTAAATTTAAATTATTTAGATGAAAATATAAATAATAAATATCTATCAAATTATTAAAAGATTATATATATATATATAAAATGATGGATGAATATATATCTACTATTCCCAACCTGATTCCTTCGTATTCATAGCTGGTTACCACCAACAAATACACGACATAGGACGCGATTGGTCAGTCCGCGGCGCGCTGCCCAAGTCGACACGTCGACGTCCGACGGACGCGACGCCGACGTCCAGGGCCGATACGTGGAACCTCACGTGGCGGTCATATTTGGCGGCTCAGCGCGTTAGATCCCCTGTTGAATTTACCATTACGCCCCTGCAAATGCAAGCTCCAACTTGCCGTGCAGGGCCATTTTAATGAAGTTTTTAGGGGTAATTTGGTAAAGAAGTGTTCTTCTAGAAGTGTCCAGTCCACTACGCGTTTCGCCAACCGTTTCCATATGGCATCTTCCCCCCTCCCTCTCTCTCTCTCTCTCTCTTCGGTTGCCGATAAAACCCCAATTCCCAACTCTTCCCCCAAATTCCAATTTCGAATCGAGATCGCAACCGGAATCAGAGGAAGAAGGAGGTCGATCCGTCGATGGCGCAGCGAGAGAAGGAAGAATCGAAGCTCCGGCGCCTCTGCGTCAACAACTGTGGCTTCCCCGGCAACCCCGCCACCGGCGACATGTGCCAGTCCTGCTTCCAGCGGCAGGCGGACGCGTCACTTCCCCAGTCCTGCTCCCCCAGATCCGCACCTCCTGCCCGGTCTCCGGCCCCGGATAAGCCGCTGGAAGAGGAAGACCCGAAGGGGGACGTCGCCGCTACGGCTACGCCTGCGGCTGCGCAGGCGACGGCGAATCGGTGTTCCTCGTGCCGTAAGCGCGTGGGGCTGACGGGATTCCAGTGCCGCTGCGGCGAGCTGTTCTGCGGCCAGCACCGCTACTCCGACCGCCACGGCTGCAGCTTCGACTACAAGGCGGCCGGCCGCGCCGCCATCGCGCGCGAGAATTTCGTCGTCCGAGCGGCCAAGATCGTCCGGTTTTGAGCTGCGGAGACGGCGATGCATGAGATAAGCGTGACGCCTTGCGCTTGCTCAATTCTGTGGAAGAAAGCGAGGAAGGGGAATCGCCATTAACGGCGGAAGAAAAAAAAAAACAACAACAACAAACAAGTGCAAGAAATCTAGAGAAAATAAAGGTTTGTGCTGATTCAGTGATTTGGATCTAAAAAGTATTCCCCTTCCCTATGATTTCATTGTGATTCGTTTATTGAAATTATATAAACAAATTAATACGATATTATATATAGGGGAAAATTGAGATCGATTTGAATTTTATGATTGATAAAGCTGGGAAGAGAATTGTCGTCTATGATCAGCAACGAACTTAAAAACTAAATATTCAAAGTTTACGGTAGGAATAAAAATCTGAATTTTTGCGACGTTTGAATTTATGGAGCAGAAACTCTAACAATCTATGAAGCTGAATCTGAAGTGAGCTTGAGGCACTGGATCTGAGAATATGAACTTTTGAAACTCATATAAATTTGAACTCGAACAGCAGAGTACAGGCTGGAATTAATTTAAAAATAAATAAATAAATTCATTAAAAAAAATTAATATGAATCTCTCACCCCTGCTAAATTCTCGATCTTCTCTTGAACTCGTGATCTCTAGATCGTAAGATAACCATGCTAAGTTTGGCTCCATCCGATCCTCTCGGAGGTCTCGACTTGATCGACTGATTGACATGATCAGTTGACTTGAGTTTTCGATCCATCTAATCCACTTGGCCTTCCTGCATGATCAACATGGAAGGCTTGAACAATTCGAACTAGTTTGATTGACCTATCAACACTCGGTGACTACTTACCTAGAGTGATCGACATCTATTTAATTATATGATTTAATCTTATTTAATTTAAGTATTGAATGATTTTTAAATAATAAAATATATCAAAATAATATTATCTTGGAAAACTAAGACAGTGGTTGATTTCATCGCATTTTCTCTTTTTCATTTCTCTTTTTACATTTTCCTATGAAAAACACAAATCAAATACGTGTTTTTTTCCATTTTTTCAAAAAACGAAAATGAAAAATAGAACATTTTCTACCTACTAAACATTATCTAAGATTTTTTTTTATTTTAAAATTATACATGACAATTTGATAATCACATAATCAAGATTATACAAAAAAAAAAAAAAAAACTTGAATCAAATGCACTCTTGGCCGCAATAAGTTAGAATCATCAATTTAACAGTTCCCACCGATCTGTCCCACAACCATTACGAGGAAGATAAATCATGGGAGATCCTATAAACTTTGGATATGATAGTCAAAATACATGAAGATCATTTAAATCCAAGAGCTTTATACCTCTTCTGAAATCGATCCATTTCTTATTTATAAATTTCGTCGTGCCTTAACCATCACGCCTCCGGAATGCACCCTTACAATCTAATGTGCATAATCAATTCAACATCGACCCATATATTTGATTGAGTTGATTTAGCCAATACGACTCATACCGAATTGACATGCTCAACTCAACTCACCCCTCGTTTTGCTCGTTCAACATTATTAGCTCATACTAATCGGCTAACCCATCCAGTTTGTCCAACTTATTTAGTCTATTTGAAATCTAACTCGTCCAATGGTCTAGCCTAACTGGTTAACCCAATCTACTTCACCCGACCCCCTTACTTAACCAAGTCAACTTGTTATCGCAATTAGACATGCTTATCAATTCTTCGATTCCGATTCGGCTCTAATCAATTTCAAATTTGTCAACATTGAAATCAATCTGAACCGGTTCAAAATCGATTTCAAATCGATTCCGATTCCAAAGTTTTAACTTTAGAATCAATTCAATCCGGATCGATTCCGAATCAATTTCGAAACTTGAACTTGAACTTCCACCTTTCTCGAACTTATGAACTTCCAAATTCATTTAACGTGCTGATAATCCTATTCTTTTTTTCTATCGCAAAATAAACTTATAGATATATTAACATGTTAAAAAATTTCATCTTTAAACTAGCAACCGGAATCAAAACCAATTTCGAACTGATTCTAAACTGATTCCGGAATCAATTGAAACCGAACTAAACCGTAATCGAAACAGTTCCGATTCGGTTCTAGAACCGACTCATTTGAATCGATTCTGATTCCTAATTTAACGGATTAATTCCGACTTGATTCTGAATCGAACCAATTCGTTAAGCATGCCTAAACGCAATTGGCCTGCCCAAATCAATCGTCCCAAGGGCAAAGAACTTATCAATAGAATCAAAAGTTCGTGAATAAGAGAAAAATAATATCCTCTACTCTAAAGAAAATTTTATATTGATAACAATTAATGTCTATCATATCAAAATTTTAAAAATCTAATAAAATACTAATCTAAAATATATAAAACATTTTCCCACAAAACAAACAAATTCAATCGAACACGTAAACACTGACATTCAAGAGACTATTTTCACAACTGAATCCGTAATCTTAAAATCACACGACAACAATTTTACCTTTGCATCGAGAAATAAATATAAACATCATCAAGCTCAGATCAGCTGGAGTCATCCACAGTCCTACACAAAACAAGATTAAACAATTCCGTATCTCAAACCAAACTAAAAGATTCATGTTCTTACACTTTTTAATTGATTCTATTTTCTTGAGCATGAACTCATCCATAAACCAAACAAATATAAGCAGTTATGGAAATTTCTCTCATAAGCTTCAACTTCTACCTGATGCAGTTTCCATTGAAATTGATGAACACAAAAGAAAAACATATATTTTTCAAGCAACCAATTACCGGCGGTCATAACCTGAATAGGATGAGCAGAAGACGATGAGATTTTCTGTGCCATGGCGTTTTCGGGTACGAGGTTCGTGAGCTTTTGATTCGGCTGGCACTCATGGAGGTTTATGATTTACACACACCATACTTCTCGGAGGAGTTTGTGCCTAATTGAATTATCTTGTGAGTTTTCTTTTTCGTCGCCGCCACTTGCTGCAGGAGATGGTGAAATAGGAGTGGTTTTGTCTGTAATTCCAGCAAGAGGGTTGTCTAATTCATCCAAGTCGTCGTCGCTAGTATACCCCTTCCTCTGTACCATGGATGCTCTCCGATCCAGCTCGGCCCTGCCACCTACATCACCCACTTTCTCGGCCACATCATCGGCTGAAGGAGGCAAGTACACTACCGGAACAGCTGCACAGGGGAAGCCCCCGATTAGCTCCTTTTCGCACAATCTGCGTTCGAGAATGCTCTGCATTTGATTCCGAAGGCGGAAGTTATAACTCAATAGCTAAAATAACAAAACCATACTATAACTTGACAGCTAAAATAATGAGTCATTTATAGAGAGCTAAAACTAGTATACATACATATTGCAAACAAAGGACTAGAGCATGAATACTTTAAGAAGCGTGCAGAAAAGATGATTTTGCAAAGTTTTAGAGCATGAAAAAGTGTGATCCTTTGAATAATCGAAAATGAGAAATTGCCTTCTTGGATATACTTGCTAAGAGAGGAATTGGCATGACTATCTCACAAGTAGTTAACCGCGAGATAGGCATCAAGTTCTGGAGTTGTAAATGGAGAAAAAAAAATATAAAAAAAAATTGTAGCATGTTGCAGTAGGTTACAGAAATGAAGATGTTAAAATATTGCAATGTTGTAGAGACCATATACCTCAGTGTTCAATTCCTCAAGCACAACTCCAGGAACAGGATCGGGACAGAACTCATCAGGTGTGAAGTTGCAGAGTATCCGTGTTATCAAGGGCAGCCCGATTGAAGGACAGACCTGAGATTTATAATTTAACCAATAGCCGGAAAAGAAAACAGTGAGATTAGAAAGTAAGTTGCAAAACAAAGAAAGCTATGTTTCAAAACGCTAACCTCTTTCCTGACTGCCTTTTCAAGTAGCATGTCCTTTGGGAGCATCAAAAGATCGCTTAATTCATTAAGAAGGCGAAAAGATTTTGATTTTGTTACTTCCTTTCCGTTATCCTCATTGGTGTCTCCATCCTCTTCCCATGGATCATCATCATCCATACCAACTGCATCTGTAAACCATCTAGACCAATTTCCTATCTGCATACAAATTCACAGCTAAATATATGCAAATATAAACCAGGTTTGTAGATTACAAAGGAAATTAAAGCACTGCATTCTGCCATGTAAGACAATTGAGAAGGAAATTAACCTGTTGTTTCATTATCCTTAGTAAAGATGCTCCAACTCTCAAAAAAAAAAAAAAAAAAAAAAACCCAAGCCAAGAAAAGAAGTATCATTTATCTCGATAAAGAACGAGAAGATAATAGGAATATGGCCAAGTACAAGATTAAGTAGATACAAATGAAAAGTTAACATTAAAAAATTCATCAAAGGCACTATTGAGTTTCATAATTAGCGCTCGCATTGTCAGCTCAAAGTAATCACTAACAATGCTTGTTAAGCTCAGCCCTACACAAATAATTAGGCCTTTAGGCAAACATGTAGGAGCAAGCCTTGAGTAGCATTGCTAAGTTATCAAAGATTGAAGAAAGAACTAGCCGAGGTGGGCAAACAAGTTAGGACTATGTTCTCTGGTGAACTTCTGTCCCTACTGCCACTGTTTATGGCGGCAACACCTAAAGAAAGATCCCCTTTTTTGCCTCCCAGTGCTTAGGCCTGGACTGCATCCGTATGACCAAAAGTTGTCATGTCCACAATCCATGACATTAGTTAGAATGCTCCCTTCCTTAGGTTTGACATCACCCTGGGCCAACGAACAAAGATCTGGCTTCAAAGGAAGTCGTCCCTGACCCGACCACTGTCAAGAGGCAGCATGACTATGGTGGGATACATGTCAAGCCCCTAACGTGCAAACATATCGTGTTAGTTACTCCCTCTCACATTAAAGTCTATCACCATGGTAGGAGAGGGTTCAATGTGAAGAATCCTAGCGTATCACCCTTGTCATGACACTTGTGCAAATGTGCTAGTTCACCTACATCTTAGTTTCTTTGCAAAACCTCACATTACTAGAAGCCAACTTCCTTATAACCAGAGGCCTAGTCGGAAGACTATCAAATACCCCTAATGTTGGGTTTGCCTATGAGGTACAGAATGTGGTAGATTACTTGGCAAGTCATGGTGTAAGAGCACTCGCTGGAAGAAGCTATAGTACTCAAAACTTGTTAGGGCAAAACTGGATAATACGACAATCAACTATAGCTACAAATAACCAGGTGGATAGAACTTTTATCCAACCCGAAAGCTTTCAACAACTTCAAAGGAGTGGTATGAGATTCATACACATGGGAGTAATTCAAGTCAGAATTCAAATATTACATAGACAAGAAGAAGGAACTCTTGCTTTGATAATTTTCCGAGATAACAGATGGCAGGGTGATCAAGCTATTTTTGCAACCATGGAGATAGATCTTACACAAGGAACTCAGTTAGTATATGTAATTCCAAACACTATGCTAACAATTTCTGATTTTTACAGAAATATACAGATCTCCATTTTAGCAAGGGGTTATGAAAATTGACAGCACGGAGAAGCCAACTTCCTTATAACCAGAGGCCTAGTCGGAAGACTATCAAATACCCCTAATGTTGGGTTTGCCTATGAGGTACAGAATGTGGTAGATTACTTGGCAAGTCATGGTGTAAGAGCACTCGCTGGAAGAAGCTATAGTACTCAAAACTTGTTAGGGCAAAACTGGATAATACGACAATCAACTATAGCTATACCAATGCAACCAACGGAGGTGAATTCAAGGAACTCTTTGGATGGAAATGTGGTGATAAAATTTTCAAATTATCATGTTGCTTCAACTTCATCAGCACCCAGATACAATGCAAAAGATGAAGAAATACAAAGTGATGAGGAAGAGCTACACAACACATTAGCAGTGCTAGTTGAAGAAGAGCCTTTATTAGTCCAATTTATTACAGGGTCATTGGGGCAACCATTACTTCCAAGAAGAGGAACTAATCAGGCTGCAGGATATGACCTATTTCTTTCAAGAGACCAGGATATTCCTGCATGGAGTAGAGCTAATCTTTCCACCGGAATAGCTCTCAAATTACCACCTGGAACATATGGACGTATTGCTCCACGATCCAGTGCATCTTACTATAAAGGCATTCTCATTGGCGGAGGTGTCATTGATCCTGACTACAGAGGAGAAATAGGTATATTAGCATTCAATATGACTGATACACCTATATTTTTGCAGAAACATGAATCAATAGCACAACTAATTCTGGAAAAGATAGCAACACCAAAGGTTATGCAAGTGGATAGTCTTGATGCCACTCCAAGAGGAGAGAAGAAGTTTGGGTCTACATCAAAATCTCAAATTCTGGTATTCTCAAAGAATGAACAGGAGCATGAAATACATCTGAAGAAGATGATCCAAATCTGCACAGAAAATGGTCTTATTCTGAGTCCCACAAAAATGAAAATAGCATCCAATACAATTGATTTTTTGGGAGCAACTATTGGCAATAGAAGCATCAAACTTCAGCCACACATCATCAAGAAAATTGCAGATTTCAA
Source organism: Wurfbainia villosa (assembly GCA_025175895.1). Classification (NCBI taxonomy): domain Eukaryota; kingdom Viridiplantae; phylum Streptophyta; class Magnoliopsida; order Zingiberales; family Zingiberaceae; genus Wurfbainia; species Wurfbainia villosa. Next base: position 761,741 of record JAKLTH010000099.1, on the reverse strand, counting down.
AAATGAAGAATTACTAACAACAAAAGGACTCCGGTCATGGTTAGGCCTTCTTAATTACTCTCGAAGTTATATTCCTAATCTGGGTAAATTATTAGGGCCTCTATATTCAAAGACAAGTCCCACAGGTGAAAAGAAGATGAATAGGCAAGATTGGGCTATTGTGGACGACATCAAGAAGATGATAGGTAAACTTCCTGACCTACAAATACCACCAGAGAATTGTTACATTATAATAGAAACAGATGGATGTATGGAAGGCTAGGGTGGTATCTGTAAGTGGAAGCAACAACAGTTTGACTCCAAAATACATGAGAAAATGCAGTGCATGTGAAGTGGAAGGTTTAATCCCATCAAATCAACAATTGATGCAGAGATTCATGCCGTTATGAATAGTCTTAACAATTTTAAGATATATTATCTGGACAAAACAGAGTTGACAATTAGAACAGATTGCCAGACAATTATCAGTTTCTTTAACAAAACGGCCCAGAATAAGCCTTCCAGAGTTCGATGGATGAACTTCACAGATTTTATTACAGGAATCGGAATTCTGTCGGTTCAAGACATTGGCGAAAGAAAATTTATTAGCTGACTCATTATCTCGATTAGTGTTTTCTTTGATGCAGGGTTCATGTAGCACGACGTTCCAAATAATGACAACGGTTGAAGAAGCCTTAACCCAACTCCAACAACAACCCAATCAACTTGCAGAAGATAAATTGGCTGGACTGCTTGATAAAATAAGCATGAAGTCTTCAAAGCAAGAGACAATACTTATGCTGCGACAGGACATGTCACCAAATATAGCCGTGGAAGAAAAATATGGGATGACATCTACAATGTACCCATTACTAACCAAATATGAATCATTGATTGCTTCCACAGGAAAACAAACCTTTGAACCTGCGGAACATCAGCAACGAAAAGCAATGGGAATCATTGAAGAAGAGGCTATGGACAAACTTTCTCTTGCACTCAAGGAGCTCGAGCTTATCCAGCAAGCAAAAGAATATGACTTTAATAATCGAAGACATCGTGAAAACGATAGGAAGTCATATTTTCAAGATAAAGCACCAGAAGTCGGGGAATCACGACAAGCACTATGGAGGACACACAATACGCTCCAAGATACTTTTAGAAAAATCAGACAAGCACCACCTTGATGGAGCACATGGTGGGCCCACTCTGTAAATTATTAAAGAAGAGAGCCCCGGGGAGCCCTTCTTTATTAAAGTTTGTCAGTGTGGTAGGATTCGATCTTATCCAACCCTTCGGATCTTATCCCTATCCTCTATAAATAAACCCCGTCCTCTCTTGCTTAAAAAGTGCGGGTAGATGTATAGGATTCGATCTCGACTGATCCTCCTATAAATAAACCCCCGTGACTCTTCTCGCAAGACTCAAGAAGTACAACGAGCCTTCTTGAAGCTTAAGTTTGAAGTGAGATTGTAAGACAGTTTGTAAGTTTGCTTTTATAAGTCAGTTTGATCCTAAATTTTAATATAGTTTGTGTAAATTTTTGCTAATTTTATTTACCAAATCTATATTAAAGTTTAGAAGCCGTTTCCACCCCTTTTTGGTATCAGAGCTAGTTCTATGGCTAACTAATTTCTAAAGGGTGCTCTAAGTTAAGGAAAGCGAATTTTTGAAAATATACCTTTACAACGTCAAACCCTTGGCAGAATTTCTTGAAAAAACTGAAGTAATCCCTAAGGTGGCACAGAGGCTGGACCTAATAAGCCCACTATAAGATTACTTTAGGATAGAAGTAAAGAAAGTTTAAGTTATCTAATTTTGATAAGGCGACCGAGCAAGAAATTTGTTTACAAAAGATCTGCGTAAATCCATGATGTGGTAGTTGTGAGTCAGGTGAGTAAGCAAATTTAACTACTCCTAAGCCGTAAAAAATTGGATGAAGTAAATGCCTGAACAATGGGAAAAATCAATTCAGGAATGGTATACAAAGTCGCGGACCTCTAACTTAGAGTACCTTGATTTAGCAGAAACAAAGCCAGGAGTAAAAGAATTAGCTCATAATATTTCAGTAATTTATGATAAAGTTTGTCTGTCTTGCCGAGTGCATTTGAAACATTTCAATAAGATTCACGAAGAATTAGAGAGCGTCAAGGAAGAAATAATAACCCTCAAGCAGAGTCAAGAACAAATATTAAGAGTTGTAGAAGAAACAAAAAGAGATCTGAGGAGAACTGAAGCAGTTCTTAAAAAGCTGGAGTCCTTCGCTACATGAGTTATATAAATACCCAAGCAACAAGTAGCTATAAGGAAGCCTTACAAGCATTAGAAAACTTTGAAGCACCAGCCCTAGGATTCTGTAAAGTTAGAACAGAAGGAGGAAACTTAACAGTCTCAAAGATAGCAGTAAAGCAAAACAATACTCAAATTCAGCTGCTAATTGCTATTAAAGAACAGCTCAATAGTATTGAAGAAAGACTACAAAAGTTGGAGGCACAACCAACACAAAAAGAAGCTAGTCTTCCTGAAGCAGTTATCAACAGTCTTAACGACAGAATACGGGCTCTCAAAATCTCAGAAAAACCACCCGAGAAGACTGGTAAATTACTGGTTTTTAATAACCCCTACACTTTATTTGAACAGGAAAAGTTGAAAGCCCGCAAATGACAACAAAGACTGTTACCAACCCACCTGTTACCAGTATTACTAGAAGAGAAGGAGAAGCCCCTCTTTTCGAAGATCAGATTCGAGATTATAGACAAAATCAACGAAGAAGATATAATCTCCAAAGAACTCTACGAAGAATTTCCCGAGGCTTCACAGGAGAACCATATAATCACACCCTTGAACAACAGATGGACCCTCAAGTTCAACTCAGGCTGTCTATGCAAGAACGAGCCTCTATTGTACCAGCAGAAGTTCTGTATCATTCAAGACGTGATGATGTACATCATAGAGTGTACATACACAGAGCTGAAGAGGCTATACTAGTTACAAATAACCAGGTGGATAGAACTTTTATCCAACCCGAAAGCTTTCAACAACTTCAAAGGAGTGGTATGAGATTCATACACATGGGGGTAATTCAAGTCAGAATTCAAATATTACATAGACAAGAAGAAGGAACTCTTGCTTTGATAATTTTCCGAGATAACAGATGGCAGGGTGATCAAGCTATTTTTGCAACCATGGAGATAGATCTTACACAAGGAACTCAGTTAGTATTCTTGTCTATGTAATATTTGAATTCTGACTTGAATTACCCCCATGTGTATGAATCTCATACCACTCCTTTGAAGTTGTTGAAAGCTTTCGGGTTGGATAAAAGTTCTATCCACCTGGTTATTTGTAACTAGTATAGCCTCTTCAGCTCTGTGTATGTACACTCTATGATGTACATCATCACGTCTTGAATGATACAGAACTTCACGTACTGATAGAGGCTCGCTTCTTGCATAGATGACCGAGTTGAACTTGAGGGTCCATCTGTTGTTCAAGGGTGTGATTATATGGTTCTCCTGTGAAGCCTCGGGAAATTCTTCGTAGAGTTCTTTGGAGATTATATCTTCTTCGTTGATTTTGTCTATAATCTCGAATCTGATCTTCGAAAAGAGGGGCTTCTCCTTCTCTTCTAGTAATACTGGTAACAGGTGGGTTGGTAACAGTCCTTGTTGTCATTTGCGGGCTTTCAACTTTTCCTGTTCAAATAAAGTGTAGGGGTTATTAAAAACCAGTAATTTACCAGTCTTCTCGGGTGGTTTTTCTGAGATTTTGAAAGCCCGTATTCTGTCGTTAAGACTGTTGATAACTGCTTCAGGAAGACTAGCTTCTTTTTGTGTTGGTTGTGCCTCCAACTTTTGTAGTCTTTCTTCAATACTATTGAGCTGTTCTTTAATAGCAATTAGCAGCTGAATTTGAGTATTGTTTTGCTTTACTGCTATCTTTGAGACTGTTAAGTTTTCCTCCTTCTGTTCCAACTTTACAGAATCCTAGGGCTGGTGCTTCAAAGTTTTCTAATGCTTGTAAGGCTTCCTTATAGCTACTTGTTGCTTGGGTATTTATATAACTCATGTAGCGAAGGACTCCAGCTTTTTAAGAACTGCTTCAGTTCTCCTCAGATCTCTTTTTGTTTCTTCTACAACTCTTAATATTTGTTCTTGACTCTGCTTGAGGGTTATTATTTCTTCATTGACGCTCTCTAATTCTTCGTGAATCTTATTGAAATGTTTCAAATGCACTCGGCAAGACAGACAAACTTTATCATAAATTACTGAAATATTATGAGCTAATTCTTTTACTCCTGGCTTTGTTTCTGCTAAATCAAGGTACTCTAAGTTAGAGGTCCGCGACTTTGTATACCATTCATGAATTGATTTTTCCCATTGTTCAGACATTTACTTCATCCAATTTTTTACGGCTTAGGAGTAGTTAAATTTGCTTACTCACCTGACTCACAACTACCACATCATGGATTTACGTGTACTGCAGTCTTTTGTAAACAAATTTCTTGCTCGGTCGCCTTATCAAAATTAGATAACTTAAACTTTCTTTACTTCTATCCTAAAGTAATCTTATAGTGGGCTTATTAGGTCCAGCCTCTGTGCCACCTTAGGGATTACTTCAGTTTTTTCAAGAAATTCTGCCAAGGGTTTGACGTTGTAAAGGTATATTTTCAAAAATTCGCTTTCCTTAACTTAGAGCACCCTTTAGAAATTAGTTAGCCATAGAACTAGCTCTGATACCAAAAAGGGGCAGAAACGACTTCTAAACTTTAATATAGATTTGGTAAATAAAATTAGCAAAAATTTACACAAACTATATTAAAATTTAGGATCAAACTGACTTATAAAAGCAAACTTACAAACTGTCTTACAATCTCACTTCAAACTTAAGCTTCAAGAAGGCTCGTTGTACTTCTCCGAGTCTTGCAAGAAGAGTGCGGGGGTTTATTTATAGAGGATAGGGATAAGATCCGAAGGGTTGGATAAGATCAAATCCTATTCTGTCTACCGCACTGGCAATAGAGGATAAGATCATATCTGTGAGGATAAGATCGAATCCTACCACACTGACAAACTTTAATAAAGAAGGGCTCCCCGGGGCTCTCTTCTTTAATAATTTACAGAGTGGGCCCACCATGTGCTCCATCAAGGTGGTGCTTGTCTGATTTTTCTAAAAGTATCTTGGAGCGTATTGTGTGTCCTCCATAGTGCTTGTCGTGATTCCCTGACTTCTGGTGCTTTATCTTGAAAATATGACTTCCTATCGTTTTCACGATGTCTTCGATTATTAAAGTCATATTCTTTTGCTTGCTGGATAAGCTCGAGCTCCTTGAGTGCAAGAGAAAGTTTGTCCATAGCCTCTTCTTCAATGATTCCCATTGCTTTTCGTTGCTGATGTTCCGCAGGTTCAAAGGTTTGTTTTCCTGTGGAAGCAATCAATGATTCATATTTGGTTAGTAATGGGTACATTGTAGATGTCATCCCATATTTTTCTTCCACGGCTATATTTGGTGACATGTCCTGTCGCAGCATAAGTATTGTCTCTTGCTTTGAAGACTTCATGCTTATTTTATCAAGCAGTCCAGCCAATTTATCTTCTGCAAGTTGATTGGGTTGTTGTTGGAGTTGGGTTAAGGCTTCTTCAACCGTTGTCATTATTTGGAACGTCGTGCTACATGAACCCTGCATCAAAGAAAACACTAATCGAGATAATGAGTCAGCTAATAAATTTTCTTTGCTGCCAATGTGCTGGAACTGGACAGGAATTCCGATTCCTGTAATAAAATCTGTGAAGTTCATCCATCGAACTCTGGAAGGCTTATTCTGGGCCGTTTTGTTAAAGAAACTGATAATTGTCTGGCAATCTGTTCTAATTGTCAACTCTGTTTTGTCCAGATAATATATCTTAAAATTGTTAAGACTATTCATAACGGCATGAATCTCTGCATCAATTGTTGATTTGATGGGATTAAACCTTCCACTTGCGTATGCACAGATTTTCTCATGTATTTTGGAGTCAAACTGTTGTTGCTTCCACTTACAGATACCACCCTAGCCTTCCATACATCCATCTGTTTCTATTATAATGTAACAATTCTCTGGTGGTATTTGTAGGTCAGGAAGTTTACCTATCATCTTCTTGATGTCGTCCACAATAGCCCAATCTTGCCTATTCATCTTCTTTTCACCTGTGGGACTTGTCTTTGAATATAGAGGCCCTAATAATTTACCCAGATTAGGAATATAACTTCGAGAGTAATTAAGAAGGCCTAACCATGACCGGAGTCCTTTTGTTGTTAGTAATTCTTCATTTTTGAAATCTGCAATTTTCTTGATGATGTGTGGCTGAAGTTTGATGCTTCTATTGCCAATAGTTGCTCCCAAAAAATCAATTGTATTGGATGCTATTTTCATTTTTGTGGGACTCAGAATAAGACCATTTTCTGTGCAGATTTGGATCATCTTCTTCAGATGTATTTCATGCTCCTGTTCATTCTTTGAGAATACCAGAATTTGAGATTTTGATGTAGACCCAAACTTCTTCTCTCCTCTTGGAGTGGCATCAAGACTATCCACTTGCATAACCTTTGGTGTTGCTATCTTTTCCAGAATTAGTTGTGCTATTGATTCATGTTTCTGCAAAAATACTTCAGGAAGATGAAGTATTAGCAGCAGGACATGCTGAGGAAGACTGGAATATGGAATACCCTCAAATACAAAAGCTAAATGAATTACTAGCATCTTCATCTTCAGCAGTTTCCAATTACAGACCCCCTCAAGACACTGCAATGGGTCCAGTAGGGTATTCACCTGCTACAGCCTCGTTACGACCAGAAAGACCTGAATTTGATATACCCAGAGGAAAAATAAGCTTTAAATCTAAAGATTATTCTGGGTTATGGAATTTACCATCGGCTCAACAGCAACAAGGGGCAATCCTAGTTTTACCTACACAGCTGGGACTTTTTGATGATGTTTTTATGCGATGGGAAAGCATCACTAAAAACCTTGTTTCTTTGCAGACTTTTGAAAGTGGGAAGGAAAAAGCAGAATTTATTGAAAATCTGCTTGGCGAATCTGAAAAACTAGCATGGATACAATGGCGAATGAGTTATCCTCAAGAATATCAAGAAATTCTCAATGCATCCGATGGAAGGGAGGGAACTCAGAACATTATATCCCAAATCAGAAGGATGTTTACATTAGAAGACCCTTTCCAAGGATCTACAGCAATGCAAGATGAAGCTTATAGGGACTTGGAAAGAATAAGCTGCAACAGTATTAAAGAGGTAATCCCCTTCATGAATGAATATTTGAGATTAGTCTCTAAAACAAGAAAGTTATTTATAAGTCCAGAATTATCAGAAAATTTTTGGATTAAGCTACCCGGAGATCTAGGGAGGAAAGTAAAAGAAGCCTTTGAAAACAAATACAGTGGAAGCCAAGTTGGAGTACACCCCAGAATTCTGTTTACATACAAATACTTAGAAGAAAGGTGTAAAGAGGCAGCCTTCAGCAGATCACTTAAAGATTTGTCTTTTTGTAAAGAAATTCCTATAGCAGGATATTATAATCAAGACAAAAGACGAATAGGCGCCCGAAAGTCAACAACCTACAAAGGCAAGCCACACAATACTCATGCCAGAGTGGAAAAACGAAAGCATCTTCTAAGAAATAAAAAGTGTAAATGTTTTCTCTGTGGAGAAGGACACTTTGCCCGTGATTGCCCTAGTGATAAAAGAAATATTAAAAGGGTAGCAATGTTTGAAGGTCTGGAACTTCCTGAAGATTATGATATTATGTCATTCCAAGAAGGAGATCCCCAAAGTGATGCTATATATAGCTTATCTGAAAATGAAGAATGTATAAATTTTCAGGGATTTATGCAGGAATTTATTAATGTCTTCAGAGAGGAAGATAGGACTTACTGGGTAGGTAAGCCCGGAGGATACAGATGTCTAATCAAGGTATCAGAGAAGCAGCATAACTGTCAGCACAAATGGAAGTATAACAGTGAGATAGAACAGCAAGTCCTTAAATGTTATACTTGCGGATGTGAAGCTATGAAGAAATGGCGTATTTACTGTCCTGAATGTGATATTGCTTCTTGCGGCCAATGTGGACCTCTTTATTTTGATACAAAGGTACCTGTTGAAAAACGTGAACCTGTTTATTTTAACTCCAGATCTTTGATACAGGAACAACAAAATTACATTGTATGGCTTGAAGAAGAAATGGCCAAGATGAAATCAGAAATGGAGACTACCAAAGAGCAGCATCAAAAAGAAAAACTTGAATTACAAAAGGAGAACGAAGAAAAGATTGGAAAACTCCAAAATGAGGTCTCAGCCATAACACTAGAAAGAGATGTTGAGTTAGAAGAACTCCAGCTTCAAAAGGATCAGCTTGAGCTTGAAGTAAAAGATTTAAAGAAGCAAATTGAGGAGTTACTGCAAACGGAAGAAACGACAGAAATAGCTACCGTCCTTATTGATGAAGGAAATTTCAAAGAGGTAACTGCTTTAGTTTCGGAAAAACCGAAGGCATTTACTAATAGACTATATAACCTTGTGGTTGAACTAAAGATTCCTGATATTCCCCTTTTTAGTGTTAATGCAATATTAGACACAGGGGCAACCACTTGTTGTATAGATCTTGCAGCAGTACCAAAGGAAGCAGTTGAACCAAATACTTTTACAGTTAACTTCAGCGGAATTAATTCTCAGACAACTGCTGACAAGAAACTGAAGGGCGGATATATGAAAATAGGGGAACACACTTACAGAATACCCTATACATATTCTTTTCCCATGAAGATTGGAGGAGGAATTCAGATGATTCTAGGCTGCAATTTCATCAGGTCAACCTATGGAGGTATACGAATAGAAGGAAATGAAGTCACATTCTATAAAAATATTACAACTGTCAAAACACAGCAGGAAACCTCCATTACGGCCACACTTGAGGAGCTGAACCTTGAAGAAGAAGAATACTATGCCATCAAGGAATTTGCCTCAATAAGCCAGATAAGTAATCCAAGTTTTCAGGAAAAATTTCATGCTATTGATTCATGTTTCTGCAAAAATATAGGTGTATCAGTCATATTGAATGCTAATATACCTATTTCTCCTCTGTAGTCAGGATCAATGACACCTCCGCCAATGAGAATGCCTTTATAGTAAGATGCACTGGATCGTGGAGCAATACGTCCATATGTTCTAGGTGGTATACCCCCATGTGTATGAATCTCATACCACTCCTTTGAAGTTGTTGAAAGCTTTCGGGTTGGATAAAAGTTCTATCCACCTGGTTATTTGTAACTAGTATAGCCTCTTCAGCTCTGTGTATGTACACTCTATGATGTACATCATCACGTCTTGAATGATACAGAACTTCTGCTGGTACAATAGAGGCTCGTTCTTGCATAGACAGCCTGAGTTGAACTTGAGGGTCCATCTGTTGTTCAAGGGTGTATACATTCCCTCACAATGGGGAGAACTTTCTTGCTTGTCTTCACCTTCTTCTTCATCTGCCTAAATCGCTTTTAGCTTGTGCTAACATTCTCCTATAGTCTTGGGTTGGCAAGCTCCTCTCTTGTTAATTTTATTTTCTTTAAGGGTTGTCTTTGGGTAGGGTTGTAAATGAGCCAAGCCGAGCCTAAAATGAACCAAGCTGCTGAAATGGTTGTTCAAGCTTGCCTTGATTTCTTTTTTGCAAACTTGAGCTTGGTTCAAGCTTGGCTGGAGCTTGGTATGTTTAGATGTCATCGAACTTTAAATTCAAGCTCGTTTGATTGTTTGAGACTTTTACATTCTAAATCTTGTTTGATTGGTTATTGAGATTGGTAATACAAGCTTATTTGTTCATTTTGAAAGTTTTTTTGTTTATTTATCATATTGATAAGAGTTTATTGATGAACATGATTCACAAATTTTATTTACGAACGTTCATAATTTCTATTTATGAACATTAACAAGTTGAATATATGTGTTCAAACTTCTTTATTTAGTTTAACGAGTTGTTCAAGCTTGCTCATTTAATTGACCTTGTGTGATTACTCGCAATCCACCAATAACTTGATCCATGTCTTGACAAATTCACTCTGCCCATCTGTCCCTATTTGAGGGTCCTGTAGATCCCAAACACAAGGCGAGGGAGCATCGTTGTCAATGCAAGCCTACGCCTTGTCATCCACTATGACATCTAATAAGCTTGTCAAGCTCAAACGGATGTATGGGGTGCCTAAGGGCTTCATATGCTTGGTTCCCTAACAATGAAAAAAAAAAAAAACTACAACCCGGTGCACGAAGCTCCCGCCACGCGGGGTACCGGAGAAGGAATCCATTGTACGCAACCTTACCTTGCTTTTTTTTTTGCAAGAGGCTGTTTCCAGGATTTGAACCTTTGACCTCTTGGTCACAAGGCAATAACCTTACCGTTGTGCCAAGACTCCCTTCTGTTCCCTAACAATGAAGCTAAAGAAAAATAATTAAATTTTATAAGAGCATACAGGTGGTCACCAAAGTTTATTTTAGTATAAAGTTGAAGTAAAGCTGGGTTATTTGCTTTGATAGGATTAGTCATTGGTTGCTTCCAAATCAAGTATCTCAAGCACAGTTCAACAGATAAATCAGGAAATAATAACTGGATCTAACAGATAATCCCTGCATCAACACCAAAAGAACAATACAGATAATAATACTTACAGAGTTTTTGAGTTGCACACCAGATCCAAAGCTTAAATCGCCAGCAGGAATTGGCAAGACTTTTGGGTCAATAATTGGATCGGAAATAGGATTGGTAGGAATCTCAAAAGATGACTCGCGCAAAATTGCATTGAACATGGCAACATCTAATCTGGATACACATTGCTCCATCACCTAGGAATACAAGAGATTTATCATCCACAGACTTGTTCACAAATTTATATATCTGATGCCAGAACCACTCAAGTAAAAACTCAAAAGGAACATGACTACTGAAATCTACAAGGAATTTAGAAATGCACATTGGATGTACTAAAAAGTAAGTTAGCAGAGACTTAAGAATGAATGTATAATGTTACTGAAATAGAATGAAAGAAAAGAAAAAACCAATACCAAGAGCAATTAGATGCAAGTCCAAGAGACATAAAATAAGAGAAACCAGGTTGAGGTGGCATAAAAATGCTCAAAAGCAATCAATCAATTCTATAGTGACAAATTTGAATGGCATGGAATCAGAAGTGTTAAGGGTAGACGAAGGCCAAAGAAAATTGAATTTAATGTGAGAAAATTAGATTAATCGATTCGAATATTACTAAAGATATTGCCTTACATAGAGCACAATGAAGAACTAAGATCCATGTAGCCAATAAATGCTTATTGTTGTTGATGGCGATGATGAATTGTTCATCAGCGATGGTAGAACATACCTTTCTCGCCAATACAGGTAAGCAGCCACACTCATGGCCTCCAGCACGGACTGGACATATTCTGCTGAAAGCATTATGAAATGCACTTTTCCATAAATTGATAGAAAAGCTTCCTTGTGTCTGATCACCAAGTGATGGTCCTAGCAATTTTCCTGAGATTCTTGGAGTGTACAATTCCTCCATCGGTGTTTGCATGTGGGGTGTCAATGTCTGAATTATAAAATCACACATGAACAAAAAGGAAGTTGTTAAATAAGTACGTGCAAAGAATGGACAGAGGAGGAAAAAAACACCATGCTAATGTCTGAACACAAGAGAAGGTTACTCTAAGAACTAGAGGATAACCAAAAAAATCCCTTTGCCTCTTTAGCAGTTAAATTAAAATGACTAAAGATGTTCAGCCTGCATAAACCGGCCAAATGATTCACACACTGAGGTAGGTAAAATTTAGCATTCTTACTTTTTGCTACTTCATATAACCCATGCAGTCTCTAACTTTTAAAACAAGACTTGTTAGTTCAATCAGTTATCTAGGAAACCCAAAGCTGCTGTCGCCAATTGGAAGCTTGGAACATTTGAAAATTTCTGCTGAACTGGATTTTTGACCAGCTTAACCTAAGAACCCATCACCCAGGAGGTTCATCAGTCCACCTCTAGGCACCGGTTTTCTGATCTCAAAACATTAGCTAGACTAGACACAGTATTCACCAAAAATAAATAAAATGTTCAATTCAGCTTCTAAGGTTATTTTCAGTTAAACCTCAAGCATAGTCAAGAAATGAGAAACTAGACACTTAATACACTATCTTATAGCATCAACAAAGTTGTTTACTTAAGTTAGAATAATTAAAGATGTTCAGACACATGCTGAGGTGGTTAAAGTACCATTGTCTAATTTCCATTGCCACCCCAGATGATTATTAATAAAAACTTTAACCAATTGTAGTGACTTTTAGCCAAAGACAATATGAGATGTCAGATATAAAGCTGAAGTAAAGCCAAATTTTACCTTTTCTTATAAAATGGCAAACAAATTGATAATAAGGTGCAAAGTGATTAGGAAAAGAATAAATAATACAATTATATAAAGAGTTATCTGATCCTAGGAATTCAGGTGCTATCTATCGGTTTATAATTTCTTATACATGATGGTATGCAATCTAACAAGTCAAGAAGACTACCATTAGCTTAACCCAATGACTGAGTGATCCTCTCACCTATAGGAGGTTTACTAACAGTCATTAATGTCTAAACATTCAGTACCTTGGACCTGTTAACATAAATTGCTCTCTTTTCTAATAACTCAAGTTTTTGGGTAGGTGGTTAGCCAATCAACTTTAAGATAATACCAAAGGGCATTGGGGGGTCCCACTTCACTCCAAAAAAAGTAGCTAATCAAAGATTAGGGTCAATCAAGTTAAGTGCTCCACACTCACGCATTAAAGGGTAGTGTTAATAAGATAAATATATAAATTGGTCTCTTTTCTAATGACTCGACCTTAGGGGATAAGTGGTTAACCAATTAACTTTAAGAAGACCATTATAATATATATGCAAGACAATGTACAAAATGGTTTGCACTTCTAGAAATTAGCAGCTGATTTGAAAATCCTGAATGGAAGTGGATTTCATAGCCAGACATTGACTATTGGCATGTTTATGTTGAATAAGCAAGTATGAAGCAATCATATATTTTTTTGATAACACTTCCCTTTAGAAAAGTGCAGTCCTAGATTGCTTATGCATATTAAGACACTAGCGAGAATGGCCTACAAATTATCTAAAGATGACATAGAAAAGAAGAAATACAACTTACTTGCCACCACACTGATTCAACAACTCGGGAGAATATCCAAGATTCAAGCTTTTCCAGAGCTTGTGTAAATGTGTTTGTATCTTGCCAATCATATATAACTGGCAAAAGGCCAAGGTTTTTTCCTTTTTTGTTGCTAGAATTGTTTTTTCGTTTAAGTGTTGTATGTTGTTCATCAGTTTTCCTTGCACCACCATTTGATGCAACCATCTTCATAGTTGCATTGAAATTGGACGAGTTGCCAAAAGTTTGAGAGATAATCTCTCTAAGGACAACTGTGTTTGACAACCAGAATGTCAACCTAAGATGATAATTAACCAAATTATTAGTTGATCAATAAATACATACATCCTTAGTTCTTAGATACAAAATTTCAGTACCTTGAAACATCACTACCACAGGACTTTGCAATAAGTATAAGTCCTGACACAGTATTTTTAGCAATTGTAGCCTTCTTGTCCTGAGTCCAATATTTGCAAGCATGAATATATAACCTTGAAAGACGCCGAGCTGGCGTGTGAACCTTATGTGCTGAACTTCCATGCTCTGGTACAACAGAATAGAGAGAAATCTCAAGAGCAGAAACTTCTCTAAGTTCTTCCTCAAGTTTTTCAATTCTGGACTCCAACTCTTCAATCTTCTGAGAGAAACATATCTTTTCATCATTAATGGCATTCTCTTCTGTCTCAACTGTTTCATTGTCTGTACCATTACACTGATTGCACACAGGAGCCTCATCCATCACATCTATTTCCTTAACATCTTCAATTGTTTTGTCCTCAGTTTCTTCAGATGAAGCTATGGAAGGAACACTTGCACTTTCCTTCGTTTTATTGGTAGGAGTTTTAGTTGAATCTGATGCTCTGACAGGCTTTTGACACTTTTTTTGACTCGTATTTGATGCTTTGAACAGTAACCTACCATGTTGTTGACGACTAGCACTTCCTCTTGAGGTGCGAGTACCATTCTCAGATGGTTCTCTTTTTGAAAGCTTCTTTGGAACCCTTGATGCTCTTTTTACCTTGTTGTCATTATTTGTTACAGTTTCCCCTTGAGATGAAAGTGAATCCCTTGCTGGTTCATAATCTGATTCACCATCTTTACTATGCTTAAAATCCTTCTCCAAATCACTTGAATAATCATCTCTTTCTTCACCATACTCTTTAGCACCCATTTGTACAGCTTAAATCAACAGCAAGATTTCAGCACTGGAGGGTCCTTGAAATTCTCTTAAGTTGTGCCTCATGTACCTTCTCCCCTGTAGAGTTTACAAGAAAGGAAGCTGCAACCAATATTACCAAGTCACCAGTTGAATTTTCAACCTATGACATCAACAGTTATGTTCTCTCTGCAGCAACCTCTTTTGGAGTATCTGTGAAATAATCACAGAATTGATCAGCAAATCTTGGAGTTCACCACTATCTAACCGTTTACTAATGTATCATTGAAAGTGTCTTAACATATTAAGATGCATGTGGTGTGGTTTCCTAACTTATTTTCTCATCAAAGATACTTTAGTAAGGAATGGAAGAAATTATCAGACTGTAAAAAAAAACATTTTTCAGCAGCTTACTCTATTCAACATTGTGATCCCCTTTTGAACAAGCATCAGTTTCACAAAATAAATCAAAGACCCACATGATCTAGTCACTAATTTCATGATGATGATGGGCGAACAAAAACAAATAATATGAGATAGGCTTGCAGCCAGCAATACAGTAAGGCCGCAGTAAACATGTGAGAAGTGTCAGAGTTATGATCATAAAATCCAAATTGTTGGAATTTTTCGGAATAAAAAGGGTTTTAAGAAGAGTTTTCAAAACATGGAGAGCGAAGAAGAAGAGAGCCCCTAGAGTTCATAGAGGCATATTAGTCTCAAACCTAAATTTGGAAGGAGATTAAGATATTTAAGTTATAAATCCTTCCATAAAGTTATGTTGTGATGAAAAGGTTGACTTAGAGGAGGCACCATGTGTTTTGCATAGTAGAATTATGTGCAAAGCATATGATTGTCCGAGCCAAGTACACACATGAGTGGCGGTTTGCATCAAGCACGTCATGCCAACCATGTAGCACGCACAAGCACACTTGGCAAACGAAACTCAATTACCATGGAAAATATGAGGCTTAACGTGGCACTTTGTTGGCCAACTTTGCACTTCATAATTAGACATTGTTAAGTCGCATATATAATTTATTGTCATACAAGAAGTCTACCTCACCTTTATTGCCATGTATGATGGGTGATCCACGTGTGAGTTGTGCACTAACAATCCAATCTAAGCCAAAGTGGTGCAATCCAATGAACCAACAAATTTAGGTGAACCAATACTTCAAACATGTGTGATTGGAAATTTGGGATCGTTCCAATGGCAGAGGATAAAACTTGGATGGGTGCAACCCAAGAGTATCCCGACAAAAGAGTTGCAGACTAGTCTATAAAAGAACAACAGTGGGCTAGGCACATTCACTTTGAATTCAAGAGACACAACATTTAACAGTTTCTATTCTCCCTCTAGTGGCAACATAATTCTTCCACCCTATAGAAGAAATTGTGGCCACTAGAATCACATGCTATGCTTCAATAGAGGGATTAGAAGACATTGTTCCCTTGTTGGGTGGAAGAATTATGTTGCCACTAGAGGGAGAATGGCCCATAGGCTCTTCCTCTACAGTGCAAATCATGGAAGAAAAAAATAATTTCATTGTGGATTAGTAAGACACCAATTGAACACCATTAGTGGTGGCACATTAAGCCTTTAGGAAAAGTGACTATGCTACTTGGGATTGTCAATAACTACAAATCGATAAGCCCTTATTCCAACCCATCAACATGGAAATTCTCCAACATAAATAATATAATAGATCCTTTTAGAAAATGAACACTTTGACGCTTGTATAAAAAAACATGTACCCTATAACTAATTTGAAAAATTACCATTATGGCACAAAAAAAAAAGTTCATTCTTGGGGCAAAAGGTGATGCGCTCACCCCAGGCGCCCCTCATCGCCGGTCCCACAGTTAGATGAAGGGAGGTAAATCACGAGGGTTATTTTTGTCCAACCAAGAACTAGCACGATGGAAGGATAGACACCTCGAAAAACTTTACAACTCCTGAAGATTGACTCTTGCTCCTTAGGACAATTCTACCACCCGTGTTAGCCACTTGGTCCTTTCGTGAGGACAAAAAATAGTTCATTCTTGAAACTACAGAAAAAGAGCTATATGCACTATAGAAAAAGCCGACTTCCAAGATATTAATCCTATTTGAGATTCAAACTCTAGTTTTTTTTATTGTTCCTCTGAGTGTTTTACTACTACTATACCATACCCGTGGACGTGCTATATGCACATTTATGCTATGGTGAATATAGAAACTAGGGTTTAGCTAAGAACTTAGCATTCCATGTGAAGAAGTCAACCAAAAAGTATCATAGTTGCAAGCATGGATCGCAAAAAGTGGTCGCGACAACCGTCTCGGACTCTTCCGTTCCCGTTCCAATATCATTTCACGGAATGATCGCGACGCCACTCCATAGCCAACCTTTCCTTCCGTAGCCATCGTCATCTCCACCAAAGCAGGATCAGTCGTTGTCGTACCAGCCTAGCAGGAGTAGCCACTTCAAATTCACTTCCATAGCCATCATCGTCTCCACCAAAGTGGGTTAAATCTCCCTCACAGACTCCACAACAACGATGGCTACTCCTCCGCCCTCCTTTTCCGTGGAACGTTCTTTGCCAGAAATTTAACACGGCATAAGGTGTTCCGGTGCCGCAAATATTTCGTGTCCGTTCCGACAAACCATGGTTCAGAGCCGGCCTTGGGGGGAGGGATGTTGGAGCCCTTGCCCAGGCCCAAAAAATTTTTTCTATAAAAAAGGCCTAATTTTTAAATTTTTCAATAGAGAATGGGGCCTAATTTCTAAATTTCGTCCAGGGCCCTAAGTGTAAATTTTTAAAATAGGACCGGCTCTGCCATGGTTGCTAGGTTGCTAATGTCAAAATTAAATTGCTCAGACACATTCCATACAACAACATCCGATCTAACTCAATAGAGTTGATGGGAATATCAAGTGTATAGATTACTCACAAGAGAAGAATTATGGTAAAGAAGTTACGATTCAATAGTGATTCAGAGATACTTTTGCACAAACTTCAATGCAAAAAAAAAAGGGAGGAAAAAAAACAAGAGAGGTCCAATGGAACTATTCACAGCCATAGGCCAGCAGGAATTTCATTACTCATGCCATCTAGGCAACTAATAAAGCCAAAACCTTAGTGGCGCGTCCTGGCATAACGCCGTTAACAAATTTCAGTATCACTCGGCTAGCTACAAACCCAATTCAACAAACAAATTAATTAGGATAATGAATTGGTTCAAAAGCATCGACACTGTCGAACCTTAACAAGCTGTGATCCATTAAGTGACGAGAGCAATCAAACACAATAAAATGCTCCAGAACTATCTAGCGCAAATGCAAACAGAAAAAAAAAACACCCATTTTTACTCGGATGTAGACCTAGTAATGACTACGTCAAACGTAAGAGACACTGTCTAGATCTCAACAAAACCACGAGCCCAAAAATTAATAGGCTCTTCCGGCAGATTAGCCACAAAAGGGTTCAGTCCAAATCCCAGCCCCAAGAAGAAGCCAACAAAGATGCAAATGTACAAACTGACCAGCCCCCACGATAAACGACAGGACGGCGGAGAAGAAAACAAGGGAGAAAAGAAGTCGAGGTTAAGAACTGATCACCGGAAAACTTTCAATCCTCCTTCCGCTCATGGCGCCTCCGCTACTCGATACCCCCAAAGCAGGCTGCAGTTCTCCCGCCCGGATGACTGAGCACGAATCCCGAACTCCACCGGGAATCTACGAACTCAATTTGATGGCGAATTTGAGGTCCCAGCGCAGACACAGTCGCAGCAACTCCTCTCCACCCTTTCCATGAGCTTGAGCTTGAGCCTTCACCTTCGTCTTGATCTCTATGTTCCGTTTATAGTCGCGGCAGCCGCAGACACGATGCAGAGTGGTGGGGATGCTTCAAACTGCAGGCGGTGACGCCACCGCGGTGAGATTAGCGCTCATTACCGGACATGAAGTTCCGGTGGCCCCGAGCCACGTGTTGCCGTCTGCTAGGCGTTCTTATTCTCACTCGCGGTGAACTCACTCTGGGATTTCTGATCTCTTACCTTGATCTGCTTCCCCACCGAACGTCTCGCCATGTGATTCGAACCAGCTGCGGGGACCGCAAATGAGAAAGGCAGAAAATCATCGGGTAAGACGAAGGGTACGAATTATTTGGGTGAATCTATCGGACGACTGGGAGAAGGGGTGTCGGTGCCGGCAGATGACCGGCAAACGGCGGTGGCAGGCGTCAGTGTTTCCACAATAATCATGAAAAGTATTTATCAGTTAAGTAAATTAATAATCAACGTTTAGGAGAGAGGAAGAAGACGAGAGAGACGATCGACGATGTCGCGAAACCCTAGCCCCGATCCCGATCGACGATGTTGGATCCGGCCGGTCAGACCGGCGACGACTATTCCACCGCCATCCGCGTTCGGGGAACAGAGAACACCTATGCTGGTCCGTTGTGGTTGACCCTGCATTCAGGGAGCAGCCCGTCGCCGGGGACGACTTCGAAATCCACTCCTCGATGTGCTTCATACAGGAAGGTTAGTTCTTCCATTCTCTATTTGCTAATGAAGGGCGCAGGATGATGGTCTGCAACCTCGAATGCAATCTCACATCTCCTTCCGCGCTCGGCAGACAACAGATATATTGCTTCTTCGAGACGGTCGCAGCTTTCTCCGCAATAATTTCTCGAGCTGTCGCAATGGTTTCTTCTTCATGTTATTCTGCTGCACAGAACATGTAAGGTTTTTTGTTCTATATTTAGCTTCGAAATCTTCGTCCTTTATGACAAAACTTCAACCTTAATTTGCTTCAAAATCTTTTCAGTGACCTGTTAGAGCAGCTCCTCACTCTTCTTGGTGACTATTCAGAAACATCAATAGCTTTTACTCCTGCCAAAGACTGTGACTTTATTAGGATGAAATTTCTCATATATAGTTCTTTTCACAGATCTTTAAACAAGTAAAATAATTAGTTGCTTGTTTAATAGTGCTGATAATTAATGGTTCCTTACTTTCCACGTAGTTCTCCTATATAGCTCCTCACTTTCTTCATGGCTTCTGTAAATGATTAGTTAAGCTGGTATGTGGTGATCACTACATTAGTATAGTTTTTTTCCCTTCTAATTTATCATTTGTATCTCTTGCAGTTTTTAAGATTTGCAATGTCTTCGAGTAGATGTCTTTTTCTTTTACTTTCTTTCATGGCTGCTCTTAATGAGTAGCTGCTGCTGGTGTGTGATGATGACCACCACATTAGGATTACTTAATCTGAAATTGATCATGAGACTGTTTACATTAATTACCTGCCAATTCTGAATTCTAGTTTAAAAGATTTACTGTCTTTGATTATCTAAAAATTCAGTTTCTGTAAAAAATTTGTTTGTTAAATTGTGCTATAACCCTATAACGCAGAAGTTATAGCATCTGATCCCAACACTGTTGAATGTAGAATTCATTTACTTTTCAGCTTTTAGGACAAAAAAAAAAGAAGGAATTCCTGATAACACAACTTGACGGGGTGAACTTGCCTTTGTTTGCTAGAAATGCCCACGACCAGATCAGTGTTCCTCCTTTGCATATGCCCTTTCAGGAATTAGCAGAGCAAATTCTTTGGAAAGACAAGAACACAGCACAAGGTTCCAGGCTGCATCATCATCCTCATCCTCTTTGCCCGATGGAATCTTGAGGCTGCTCTGAACAAACATCCGATTCTGTAACCTAATCTCACTGCTCTCGAGGAATCGTATGAGGTGACAGGTTCCTTCTCTCCATCTCAACAGTTAAAACATTGTGCAGTGTAAGCGCAGGTTCAAGACCATGTAGCTGATCTTTTCTTAATATCAGGTTTTATAAAGGACAACGCACTCTCAAAGCCCTTGCTCGTCAAGACACCGGACCAGAACTTAGAAAGTAAAAAAAAAGACGAAAAGGAAATTGCAAGTCAGACGCAAGGCATGATCTGGCACTGAAAACTAACAAGGACTTGAGTGAATAATGGAGGACAGAAAATGACTGGTATTATGATCATGTAGTTTACAGCTGCCTTCGCGCTCTAACACGCATCATGTTTCGTTGTCCTCGTGTTAGCAACGTTGACTTATGGAGTTGAATAATTGCCTTGGCTAAAGGAGAATCGAGGCAGGTGAGAGGCTTACGCAGTCGTTCGAATGGATCTGCAGCCGTACGACATGAATCACACGGCTCAGGCGTTCTGGTAAGTCGTCTTGCTCATAATTAAGATTATGGCTTTTAATTGCATGTCAGTGCCTTCGGCCCGTGATTAATATACGGGGGGTGCCGAAGGATCTCGTCCGTCCTTGGGCGATCGAACGGCGAGGACTGGCAGTACGGTTGATCAAGAAAGCGACAAGACGACACGGGATATAAAGAGGTGTCCAGCGTGGCAGATAAGATAACGTCAAACCTCCTCCCCATGCTACAAAAAGTAGTCTGAATCCAGTTTCTAGTTCTTAGCAGCCGAAAAAAGTGACGTATTTGGTAAAATACGGCGGGGGCAATTCGGTGAATGTGAAAATACGGCGCCCGAATCCCGGGGGTATTTCTGTCACTTTGGCTTATAAATAGTGGGCGGAGGCTGAGGGACTCGGATTAGTTTGCGCTAGCTGGTGGTGCTCCGGTGGAGAAAGATTTATGTGAGTAGAGAAAAGAGGAAGATTTATTACTGGATTTTGTTTGGAAAGTCAGCGTTTTATCTTTTGAATTCACGCTGCAATAGATAAAAGTGTGTTTTTTGTTTCTTTTAAAATCGATTTATGGCGGATTTAGGAGAGCAGAGGAGGAAGAAATGATCTATGGATCTCCGCAGCCGGTGGAGAAAGAGGAATCAGAATCCGAACTCCAGCTTTACCAGCAAGACCAGCACCTGCAGTTGAACTCCAGCCTTCTCCGTTTCCGGTCAGCCCCGAGCTCTCTGTTTGGAGAGCTCGTCGGCGGCTCCGCCCAGAGGAGCTTCCAGTTTCAGCCGCCGGAGTTGGTCAGCTCTCGGCAGGCTGTTCCTTTCTCTTCCGCTCAGCCCATGGTTTACCATCTTCCCATGCAGACTCACTTATTGGACCATGGCTTGACGGAGAGATCCGACCACATGGAGATGCAGCAGCAAATTGAGATCGGCAGCGGCCGGAAATCTTCCAATCTGAGAAATCTTGCACGGCAGAGCAGTACTCCTGTGGGCTTATTCTCTCACTTGAATGCTGACAATGGTACTTTCTCTTACTAACAGAATAAAGATTCTGTTTTATTTTAGAGAAATATTTAAAGTGAGAACATAAAAGAGGGTTCAATCATCAAAGCTCTCTTCTTTTTAGTTTTTGCTGTGTAAAGTTCTGATTTTTCTATTGGATCATGAATCTTTTAGGGTATCCGATGATGAGAGAGCTGAGTGATGGTCTCAGAAACGGGGAACTTTCTCCTTCCATGGGGGATTCAGGGAGAGGACTTAAGAACCAGCTGAGCTTCTCGTCGAGGCAAAGCTCGCTGATGTCGCAGATATCAGAGATGGAGAACGAGAAATTGGGTGGAAGTAGTCCTGATGACAGTAGCCAGTGTTACATGGCCAGAGTTCCGATGGCATCTTGGGATGAACCCTTGTTGCTTTCTGGCAACAAGTTGTCTGGAACAAGAAGCAGAGAGGAAGAAGGGAAGATGGTGTCTGGCCTCAACCTATCTCAATCGACTCAGGCAATTTATTCTATATTTAATCATTGATCTAGTGCTTCATAATTAAAAGTTCTAGTATTTAACAACAACGATTTGTCTAAGAACAGAATGGGGAGTTGAGGAACCATGTTGCAGGTCTCACACATCAGCTCAGCTTGCCAAAGACCAGAGTGGAAATGGCTGCCATGGAAAAATTTATCCAGTTCCAGGAGACAATCCCTTGCCAGATCAGAGCCAAACGGGGTTGCGCCACTCACCCGCGAAGCATCGCAGAGAGAGTGATTCTTCTCCTCCTCCCCCTCCTCCTCCTCCATCTGACAGCCCTGATTGGGGTTAGCCTCTTGATGTGCATCAGTTTTGATTTCCAGGTGAGGAGAACCAAAATAAGCGAAAGGATGCGAAAATTGCAAGAACTAGTCCCAAACATGGACAAGGTGAGCATTTCTGTGGCTTCCAATGGAACAGTAACCCTCATTTAACCTGGCCTGCTGATTTAATTTGCAGCAAACCAACACAGCAGACATGCTGGATTTGGCTGCTGACTACATTAAGGATCTCCAGAGACAAGTTAAGGTATTCAAATGATTAACTCATGATCCAAGGCAGTCCTAAATCTTCACTCGGTGCGTTTTTTTTATTCTTGTTTCTCGACCCCTGTTTCAAGGTATTAAGGGAAGACCAAACAAGCTGCACCTGCTCATCTAGCAAGCAGAAGTCTTTCCGCAAGTCATGATCGATGCCACTATCTTAGAACTAGACGCATCCTCCTCGGGCAAGTCTTTTACTGCAGAGGATGGCAATGGACAGTGTGTTGTGTAGCGCACCTATTTTCCCTTTCTTTTTTTTTTCTTTTAGTTTCAGGCAGTTCTCAATAAGGAAAAGGGCCTTGTATTTACTTCTTACTCAATGACAAATCGGTAGACTCGTACTCAGTATTTGCAAACACTGAATGGAAATGTTGGGTTGGATCTTGAGAAGAATAGCCAGCGGCAGCGAGGGAAAAAGGAATGCTGAGCAGCTGTTTCCAACGAAGGAGATGAAGTGATCACCATGCATGAGATCTACTTTTTTCACCTCCACTGTTGGTGGATTCAGAGCCACCAACACCACCACCACCGCCACCATCAACCACACCACTCACAGAGACTGCTACTTTGGCTTGTGATTCAGCAGATTTCCTTTATCTGAAGTTCAGAAACTGCTCTATGAGTCAGGATGCTGCTCTTTGGATTCTCACTCGAAGCTTTTCCAGCACTAAAATGCTTGATGGGGTTAGGTCGAGCTCCTCGACTAGACATGTATCCGAAAAGACCCAAGGACTCGACTTATTTGGCATGGCCAAGTCAATGAGTTAAATTTCAGGGAAGCCCAAGTTCCCCGTTGAAACTGCACAATCAGTCAATTTGCATCTGTCATTTTTGAGTGCCTTCGCGGTTCTAGTTGTCCTTATTGTGCAAAGGAGAAATCCCTCCCCCTCAGGATCTCTTTTTATTGTTCCATAGTAAAGAAAGAGAGTAAATTACGATAAATTTTTGATCTTATCGGCATCTGACACACCAAAGGATTGAAACTCCATCGAAGGTAAAAATTAATTCGTATTTTACCGTGTAATATTTGTGTTGTGTTAGTTATTCGATTTTGTTCGGCGGGGTGTCTAATTTGATTTCGAGGTATCTACGGATTTGATATCTAGCTATGATATATTTGTAGAATTTTTTTCTAAATGAGATGATAAATTATGGATGTTGAAGCTACTAAAGTTGTCCACGCGAACGCTTTTCAATTTACTATAATTGTTAGTGGAAAATTTTTATGGGATCGGATCGGTCGTCCTCAGATAGAGTTGTCGAACAGGTCGATACATAGCGGGGCGAGCTAATTTGTCATAAATCTAATATTTTGCAAGGAATGATGGATTGATCCGCTATCCGACGGATTGAGAAAATTCTAACCCAATCCAAAGCAGATTACGGATTGGGTGGGTAAGTCATTATTTGAAGCAATTAGAATTTTTTAATTGAGATCCAATTACTGAACCACAAGATTAAGTACCGATGTTTTTAATTTTTTTAATAATCTAAAATATTCAAATCTTAATAATATGCAAATTCAAATTTTAACTCCTCCAAATAAATATTTAATTGAGATTTTTTAATACTTATAATTGTTTGACTTTGATACGTTGTCATTTTATATATTATTTAAAATAATAGTAATAAAATAATATAAATCAATTAAAGTATACAAAAAACATTAAAATTTTTACATCAAATATTCTTTTATTTTTTCCTCTAACTTCTCCAATATTTGGTTGGAGTGTATGTGTGATAGAAGAAGATTGTGATTAGAAAGAATTTGTCTTGTTGATATTAAAATATTAGTAAAAAAAATTATACAATTTTACTTTTACAAGTTCCATCTTCTTTTTACATTTCTCAATCTGCGGATCAATCCGAGCACACTACGAGTCAACCTATTTAAATTCGTAATTTGTACGGATTGAACCGTTTAGGTCCGTCAAATTGACGGGTTAATAAAATTTCAATCAAATCTGTTTAAATTATTTAGCAGGATCGGTCAATCCGACAGATTCAATCAAACTTACAGTTGATTAGTCAGGATAAATGCTTAGATATGATAGGCTAGTAAACAAAATAAAATAAAATAATTTTAATTTTTTAAAGT
Source organism: Wurfbainia villosa (assembly GCA_025175895.1). NCBI lineage: Eukaryota > Viridiplantae > Streptophyta > Magnoliopsida > Zingiberales > Zingiberaceae > Wurfbainia > Wurfbainia villosa. The sequence continues at coordinate 737,036 of JAKLTH010000099.1, read as the reverse complement.
CAGTCAAAATTATTTTAAGCCGAATTAAACTTACTCAGCTTAATTAAAACCACTCCAATGGGAATACTTTTTTAATCAAAATGGCTTCAATATTCATAATAATTTTAATAAAAAATATTGTGGTTTAAATCGACTTTTTTTATTAAAATTATTAGAATAATATTATAATAAAAAAAATATTTTTTATTAGTTGTCAAGATTCACTTTCAGTGAGATCGACGACCGTTGGAGAGGAGCGAGGATCTGGTGTCCCGTGGCTCGAACGGCCCAGGGAAAAGTATCCACGCCGCAGCTCAACTAACCGCCACGTGGACAAGATCATGCTCGCATCGCCTTTCCGTCATGGTTACTCTCTCTCGCAGTTGCAGAGGAATCGCCGTTAGCTCGATTCAAAGAAGAATCTTCGTTTCTCGGTTATCAAATTAGGGTTTTGCTCCCACGTCGTACCGCAAGATCCTCGTCTTCTTCCCTCGTCCTCTTGTTTTTCTGGATTAAAAATTAGAAGTAATGTTGGATTCCACGCGGTGCGATCGCCAATTGCGTAAAACTGTAAAATTTCGCCTTTTTTTTTCTTCTGAAAAACCTTTCCGGCAACCGAGAAGTTCGTAAAGATCGCATCTTTGGTCTGAGATTCGTGATGATTCGTTTGAATTTTGGATTCCGATGCCCATGCCCCGGTTGGTGAAGCACTAGAGGGAGCAGCGGCGGGGAATGAAAATCGAGCGGCCGCAGCAGCAGGAGCAGGTGGACCGCGCGGAAATTGGTGGCTATCGAGTCTGTAGGGCAGAGTAGTGGGGCGGCGACATGCTGCAGACGTACGGGGGACGTGGTGGAGGGGATCATGACAGAGGGGTCGCCCGCGATCTGCTCCCCCTTTCAAGGGCGGGAAGAGCGGCGTCCAGAAGCCGCTCCGCTCCGCCTTCAAACGCAGAATCACCTCCATCGAGGTCAGAGTCCGGCGCTGCGGCGGAGAGGAGGCCTAGCTGCAGTTCTGCATCATTCCCCACCGCCCCTCCGGCCGCCTCCAGCTTCGTCCACGACCCCAACTACGCAAAGCTGCTCCCCAAGATGCACTACATGCACACACTCACCGTCGGTCAAGTCGACAACAGCTTCCGAGAAAGTTGACCTCAACTTTTTCCGACTCATCTCGTTACTCTCCGGCGCCGTCGTTGCTCTCCGGTGAATGACACAATTTTATATACTTTTTCTTATCCATTCTCCACCCAATTGTTTCTGAATGACACTTAGGATTTACCTGCTCTACGATCACAACAAAGGTTACTGCCCCTGATAGATCGCACCCCTTACCGATCTCTTGCTCCCTCCCCTTAGAACATGTTTAGGAAAGGGTGTTCTTCGTTACAATAGCCATGCAACTCAACACGTTGTCTGAGGTTTATGAAAAGCGAGTATCGCCGGCAAAACTTGGGCTGCTGCCCAAATGGCATTAGTTTCGAGTGCGTTGACTTCTTCCTCATGCAATTGGAATTCACCCAATCGACCAATTCTCTGCATTTGTCAACGGGAATCTAAAACCTCGTTCAACGGAACAAGTTACAGCAGCAACGAACTGGCTTGCTCCTTCAGTTTACTTCTACGCTGTCGATCACATTGTGGTATATCTGCTTTCTGCTTCGGTTTTTGCTCAAATTTGCGAAATGTTCTTACTTGTTTAGAGCATCCGGAATGTGCGAATCTATTAGCTGGTACATTGGAGATAAAAGAGCGCAGATTTCTTTAATTATGCGGAGTTCGCGATGTCCATGGAATCGGAAGATTCCGATGCCTGGCAAAATCTGGGCAGCTAGCGTTTGTCCTCTTCCCTTTTTTTCTATTATAATACGTCCTTTCGTCATATATCTTACGTTCAGTTGCTTTATCCGACATTTTAACCATTTTCACCTATGCGCTGAACATCAAAACCGAGATTCGCTCTGGTTAACTACCCAGATTGGCCTGCTGGACTTTTGTCTGTCCTGCTAGAATGGTCGGTCAGCTGTTTGTTTAAATTCCGACACGAAGAATTCACCTCTTGCAATGCGGAGGGGCGGCCACAGGTGGAGCACCACTCAGCCATTCGGCGGTGAATCTAGTTCGAGGCATCAGGTAACCTTATTTATTTGACGATGGTTTTACCAACTGTTTAATCTCTTGTTATGTTAACAAACATTCCGAGATACATCTGGCGTTTTGTTTATGAAAGATGTCTCCTTTGGAATGCTGTTGGTATTCTTTAGCAAAAATGCCTTGAGGTGAACCCTCTTAAAACCTTCTTGGTTAGTGGGAGGCAAACAGGAACTTTCTCTGAACGCAAAATTATTTGTGAGGATTAGAACATCGAATTGTTTTGTTGTTTTATTAAAAGTTTGGGACTCATGTGATGTCAGAGCCCTCTTTATGGTTTTTCAGACTGTGTGGTTATGTCTTTGACAGTGTCTCGTATCACAGTTGGGTCATGAGTTCTGTGTTGTTTGCTTCCCTTGATTTGGCCAATTCTCTCCCTAATTTATATTTGCAACATTATGATCCTTTTTTTCTTACTGTGGATTGCTCCTCTTATGTATCTGCTGTCTTGTATTATTGGAGTTTGTTTTCTAAGTTCTTTGCTTAAGAGTTATCTAATTGTGATACTCCTTAAGGAATTTTCTCTTTGTTCATAAGCTCCACAAACGGAATCTTAGAAGCCTACCAGGAGCTGCACCTTGTCCAAACTCTCATGAGACTGTTGCACCAAGCGTATTTTTGAAATATGGTGTATTAAGTGAGATTCAGGAACTATAATCATTCACTCAGATATATATTAGACATGTATGCAAAAGGGCACATACTTTTTAGTTAATGATATTTCACTTGAGATTGGAGAATCGCCACTAAATAGTAAGCAACATTAGCATGGAGATATAAAATTCTGAAAAGTTTTAAGTTTGAGGTTGATCTTGCTCCTGTCTTTTGCAATTTACTAGATTATTGAAGTGTGAAAGCTAATTCATACAAGAAAGGATCACCTTTTATCATTACATACTAAACTATATTTCTCATCCTTAAAAGCATTTCTCAAGTGACTTGTGTGTTTCTGAAGACTGCATAACATTACCATTCATTATTCTGAAGCAGTTTCTGTTACTGAACTTAAGAAGATGGATACAACGAAAAGCATTGAAGATCGGTTGGACAAGTTGCATCCTTGCTTTTCATTGCAAATGAGAATTGCCATTGTCGGAGCTGGCCCAAGTGGATTATCAGCTGCATATGCCCTAGCCAAACTTGGATATAGTAATGTTACAGTATTTGAGAAGTATCCAACAGTGGCTGGAATGTGTGAATCAATTGATATTGAAGGTGGGCTAACTAAATAAAGCTGTTGTTATGTATTTGGTTTTCCATTATGTTATATTTGATGGATTTGAAGTTAAATATTGAGCATTCGGTTATTCAGGAAGGATCTATGATTTGGGTGGTCAAGTTATTGCCGCAAACAGTGCCCCTGTTATTTCTCACTTGGCAAAAGAAGTAGGTGCAGAATTTGAAGAAATGGACTCACACAAGCTTGCACTCATTGATAGCCATACTGGGAAGTTTCAAGATATGAAAGTGGCTGAGGATTATGTTTCCCTTGTATCGTTGACATTGAGATTACAAGTTTGTCAGCTTCCTACCATTTTGATCCCATTTTTTGATAAATAGACATTTTGTGATTAACAATTTTCTGACAGGATGAAGTAAACCGCTCTGGTCATACCGGCATTCGTGCATTGAGCAGCTTTGCATCCGACCAGACTCTTCATTTTCTCGAGTCACATGGCCTTAGTTCTTTGCCGAAATCAGTGGCATATGGTTATACTGCATCTGGATATGGTTTCGTGCAAGACATGCCTTATGCTTATATTCAGGAGTTCACTAGGACTTCCATGGCTGGAAAGATTAGACGTTTTAGAGGAGGATACTCGAGCATGTGGCAAAAACTTAGCCAGTCTCTACCTTTTGAAGTCCTGTGCAATAACGAAGTTGTAAATATCAGGAGGCATACTTTGGGTGTCAGCTTAACTGTGAAGAATGCCGATAAAGAGGAAAAAGCCATTGAATTCGACAAAATTATCATTTCAGGTGCTCTAGCCTTCAAGAATGGAAGGACTTACAGGTCTTCAGCACTAGCCAGTAAGCAAAGCTTCGGAACACTTCATTTTTTTGTGCAAGAAGTTATTTTTCTCTGTGCAACATTACTTATTTGATTAATATCTCTCTGCTATGTAGCTGAAGAAAGTGAGGTACTAGATTTGAATGATCTTGAGCAGCAGTTGTTCTGCAAGGTGCAAACAATAGATTACTACACCACTGTTCTCAAGATTAAAGGATTTGACCACATGCCTGCTGGATTTTATTACTTCGGAGAATTCATGGACGATCCCACAACAATCGGACATCCTGTGGCAATGCAGAAGTTTTATGGTGATACAAATATATTCCTGTTTTGGTCATATGGAAATTCCAGTGATGTCAAGGGTCCAACTGTGATAAAGCTTCTGACTGATGTTGTGAACACAATGGGAGGAGAGGTTCAGGAAGTGGTTTTGCAGAGGCGATTCAAGTACTTTCCTCATGTTAGTAGTGAAGGTCAGGTTCCTTTTTCTCAGTTTTTGTTTCCTCAGAAATTGCTTATTCCTAGTGATAGTAGATTCTTCAGGCTGATCTTCTCTTTTATCACCTTCCATTTCTGTTCTTTCTAGACATGAAAGAAGGTTTCTTTGAGAAACTGGAATCTCAGCTTCAAGGCTTTCAAAATACATATTATGTGGGAGGGCTGATGGCTTTTGAACTAACAGAACGAAACTCATCGTACGCCATGGCTTTAGTCTGCAAATACTTTGCTAATGACAGTGAAACGCCACTCATTCCATATGTTAAGGTAATTTGATATAATTCCTATGTCAAGCAATGCTTCGACGAATATTACATAGTGTTCATTCTTTCGACTTTTGATGCTTCTATATCGAATTGTCATCTTAGTCAGCGAAGCTGTTTTCTTGCAGAGATTATTTCCTCTAGTTTCGAGCAGTGAATCGTATTTTCAAAGAGACATTGGCGAAACCCCTGGGTTAGTTTTTCCAGATCTACCATCTCTTAATGGTTACTTGACGTTCTGGGGAACTCATCCAATCACTACTAGTAAAACTCTTTACACATGGATTAATGAGGAAGGAAAGATTGTGAATCAACGAACTTTTGGCGAACTTCAAGCCAATGCATCACATATTGCTCAAAAACTATTAAGTGACAAACCCAAATTTAAGCCAGGCGATCGAGTTCTACTAATCTACCTCCCTGGTCTGGAGTTCATTGATGCTTTCTTTGGGTGTCTTAAAGCTAAAATCATACCAGTTCCAGTTTTGCCTCCTGATCCACTTCAGAGAGGTGGACAAGCACTTCTCAAGATCCAAAACATTTCCAAGTCATGCAATGCAGCGGCGATTCTGTCTACTTCATCATACCATGTAGCTGTTCGAACAGGATTCATGAAGAATGTAATTTCCTTGACAAAGAGGAGTGGAAATTCTGCTAGTTGGCCTGAGCTCCCATGGGTGCATACAGATTCATGGATTAAAAAATATCGACGACAATCTAGAAATTCCCAGCTGAAAGACTTGGAGTCTGAAAACTCCGAATTGCCAGAAGATATATGTTTTTTGCAATTCACATCAGGCTCAACTGGAGAACCAAAAGGGGTGATGATAACTCATGGAGGACTAATTCATAATGTGAAGACAATGCAAAGACGATACAAGAGCTCTTCTCAAACTGTTTTGGTTAGCTGGCTTCCTCAGTACCATGACATGGGGCTTATTGGTGGTCTTTTTACTGCTCTAGTCAGTGGTGGAACTGCGATACTCTTCTCGCCGATGACATTTATCAGGAATCCTCTTTTGTGGCTTCAGACCATGAGTGACTATCAGGCAACTCACAGTGCAGCTCCCAATTTTGCATTTGAATTGGTAATTAGAAGGCTAGAAGCACACAAGGCAAAGAACCATACCTATAACCTGTCATCTTTGATCTTTCTTATGATTTCTGCTGAACCAGTAAGGAAGAAAACACTAAAGAAATTCATCGAAATTTCTCAGTCATTTGGCCTGTCTCAAGAGGTAATGGCTCCCGGCTATGGTCTTGCTGAGAATTGTGTATTTGTGAGCTGTGCTTTCGGAGAAGGCAAGCCGATCCTGATAGATTGGGAGGGTAGAGTCTGCTGTGGCTACATTTGTCCAAATGATTCAGATGTTAATATCAGAATTGTAGACCCTGAAACTCTTAAAGAGCATGAAGAATATGGAAAAGAAGGTGAGATATGGATTAGCAGTCTTAGTGCTGGAGTTGGTTACTGGGGCAATGAGGATCTGAGTCAAAAAATATTCTTCAATGAGCTTGAGAATCACAAAGGCAAGAGATACACAAGAACAGGAGACTTGGGAAGAATTATCGATGGGAATCTTTTCATCACTGGGCGAATAAAGGACTTAATAATTGTTGCTGGAAGAAACATATACTCAGCTGATGTAGAGAAGACAGTAGAGGGCTCATCAGATTCTCTACGCCCAGGTTGCTGTGCTGTCATTGGTGTCGCAGAGGAAGTCCTGAAAAAGAAAGGGATTCCAGTTTCAGAGACTTCTGATCAAGTTGGACTAGTTGTCATTGCTGAGGTTAAGGATGATGGAAAATCGATCAACGAAGACATCGCTGAACAAATCAAATTACGAGTTGCAGAAGAACATGGTGTCTCTGTTGCTTCTATCAAGCTAATCAAACCGAGAACCATATCAAAGACAACTTCTGGCAAGATCCGGAGGTTTGATTGTCTGAGGCAATTTACAGATGACACATTAAATCTTGCAACAATGTCAGTTTCTTCCAAAAAGTCTCTATTTCGATCTTTTACCACTGGCAGCTCTGTGGAGAGGAGAAGTTTGATGCCGCTGCATGGCAAATCTCTTTCTCCTGATTCTCAACCTTGTAATGCTGGAAAGGATGTCGAAGAGATCATTAATTTCCTTAGACAACTTGTAGCAGAACAAACTGGCATAGCCATTGAGAAGATATTAGCATCTGACGGTCTAGTTTCCTACGGTATCGATTCAATTGGGGTCGTTAGAGCAGCCCAAAAACTTTCTGATTATCTTGGTGTTCCTGTTGGAGCTGTAGACATTTTTACTGCAACTTGCATTTCAGATTTAGCAAGCTTTTCCCAGAACCTTCTTATTCAGTCCCAGCCCAGGACCATGAAATCAAACTCCCACCTTCTGGACGATGTCGGAGCTTCTGTTGATCTCGATACCAATGCGTCGTTAATTCAGAAGCTGGCTGTTTGCTTCCTACAAATCTTGGCCATTTTGTATGTGTCTTCTATCCTAATCTTTCCTGCTTACATCTCCAGCTCAATTTTCTTCAGTTTGGTTTCCGTTAATGCGGTTGAGAATGTGTTACTTATTTCTACTTTTCTTTCACTTGCCCTTGCACCTCTGGCCTGGATTTCTTACATCTTTCTCACTTGCCTTTTCCTGTCCATCTTCGGAAACTCATTCCTCCAACTTAACTATGTCCTCACTCCAGAAGTCTCTTTATGGTCCATCGATTTTGTTAAATGGTGGGCACTAAGCAAAGGTCAGGAAGTAGCTGCAAAATTCTTGGCTGTCTTCCTTAGAGGCACAGTGTTCTTGAACTACTGGTACAAGATGCAAGGAGCTCGGATCGGGCCATCTGTTCTAATTGATACTGTTGAGATCACAGATCCCTCTCTTGTTTCTATTGGAGAAGAAGCCATGATAGCAGAAGGTGTTCTGATTCAAAGCCATGAAGTGAAGAATGGTGCATTGAGCTTCTTCCCTGTCAAAATTGGCAGGAATTCCACAATTGGTCCTTACGCCGTGATCCAGAAAGGAAGCATAGTGGGAGCCGACGAGAACATTCAACCTCTACAGAAAGTTGGGGGTGCAAATCACATAACTAAGACGGCGAAATCTTCTAAGATTGGAAAGGTCTACTGAACTTTTCTCTAAACTGTATTTCTTTTGTAAGACTTTGTGCAAACTCAAGTTCTATTAAAGCGAGTATTTCGAGCAGTCGCACTGATAACAGATCTTCTCCCTCTTTTGTGCAGATAGACTTATATGAAGGCATATCAGAAAACATGGTACCAGTTTATCACTCCCTGGGAATTTATGCTGTAGGTTGCCTCGGTTCTCTATCGGGTGCCATTGTTTATTCCTCTTACATATACTTCTTCGGAGCCTCCTTTTCGATACACAACTTCATGTTCGCTTGCCTTGCCGGTGCCTTCCATTGGTTGCCTGCTACGATCGCAGCATTTGCCTCCATAACAACTGAGCTCCCATCCAGTCCATTTACTTGTGCTTTCTTCATGGCTACTGCTTACTTCATTCATGGTCTGGTCCTTAGCCTCCTCACTGGCATTTTAAACCGTTGCCTCGATAGTAACCGGCGAGCGAATTCAAAATCCCACATGAAAACATGGTTTCTTCATCAAATAAACACTGCTAGCCACATCAGGTTTGCCAAACTCTTGTCAGGAACAGAAGCATTCTGCGTGTATCTTCGCCTTTTGGGGGCTAAAGTTGGGAGCCATTGTTCTATCAGAGCCATCAACCCGGTCGGGAGCCCGGCTATGATCTCAATTGGTGATGGTGTCCATCTTGGCGATTTTAGCCGCATCGTAAGTGGATTCTATTCTGTTAATGGATTTGTTTCTGGGGAAATTCAGATTGAGAAAAACTCAGTGGTTGGCAGTCAGAGCTTAGTCCTCGCAGGATCGAACATCCAAGAAGATGTTGTTCTTGGGGCTCTTTCTATTGCACCTGTGGATTCGGTCCTCCAAAGAGGGGGCATATATATGGGCTCTCAGACACCCACCATGGTCAAAAACACCTTGCATCTTGCAGATGAGAGAATTGATGAAATGGATGCAAAGTACAAGAAGATCGTCGGAAGACTGGCCGGAAACTTAGCCATTACGACGATGAAGGTCAATTCGAGGTACTTCCATCGAATTGGTGTTGCTGGAAAAGGTGTTTTAAGATTGCACCAAGATCTCTCAGCGTTTCCAGCTCACAAAATCTTCAGCCCCAACAAGTGCTTCTCGGTGGTGATCCGACATAGCAACAGTCTTAGCGCCGACGACGATGCAAGAATCGATGCACGGGGTGCGTCTGTGCGAGTTTTCTCTGAAGAAAGTTGTGAAATGCCCCTTCTTGACCTGACTCTGAAAACAGGCAAAGCATTCTACGCTCGCACAATTGAAGACTTTGCTACATGGCTGGTCTGCGGCCTTCCGGCGAGGGAGCAGCAAGTGAAACGATCTCCTCACATCCGGGAAGCCGTCTGGGGTTCTCTGAGGAACACAAACTCTTACACGGAGCTGCACTACTACTCAAACATCTGTCGATTGCTTCGTTTTGGTGATGGCCAAGAGATGTATGCCAAGTTCAAACTGCGGCCGGTTGATTCCGAGATCGGTGAGGATTCCGGTCAGGTGGCTCCAAAAGGCATTCTTCCTCCGGAGACAGGTGCGATCCCAAGGGAAGAGGACGACACCCGTCCCTTGCTCTTCCTGGCTGATGATTTCCAGCGACGAGTGAGCTCCCCGGCTCATGTCCGTTACGTGTTTCAGCTGCAAGTCCGGCCAATTCCCTCCGATGAAACAGCGCGCGAAGAGGCTCTCGACTGCACCAGGCCATGGGATGAGTTGGAATACCCGAACGTCGACATCGGCGAGATCACAATCGATCAGAATCTCACTGCGGAAGAATCTGAAAGACTGGAATTCAATCCATTTCTGCGTTGCGACGAAGTCGATGTCATCCGAGCAAGCTCGTGCTCGCAGAGCGCGTCCATCGACCATGGCCGCTCGTTGGTGTACGAGATTTGCCAACGTCTGCGCAATGGCGTTCCACTCCCGATGGCCTGGCGGAATTTCCTCGAGCAGTCCGATGCAAAAGTGGACCTTTCAGGCTGCCCGATGATGAGCGCAGAGCCAAAGAAGCTCACTCCTGATCGGAAAGTAACATTAGCAAGGACATGGTATCAAACCCTGTGGGCATCCCTTTGCCAGCCATTGCTGCAGACGTTCTTGCCTTATCTCGTCATCGGACAAGCGATCTTCGTGCTGCTCAGCTGGACATTCGCCGTCAAGTCAGCCATGGACCTGCCTCTGCACTGGCTGCTACCACTTTTCTGGGCTGCATCCGGCGTCGCCGCTGCAATGCTATGTGCTGTAGCCAAGTCGGTTCTGGTCGGCAAGCGAGAGGACGGCGAAGCGGCCCATGTATGGAGCCGGGTGGTGTTCATGGACACTGTGTGGCAGGCTCTGCGGACTGTCGCAGGCGACTACTTCCTCGAGATGATCACTGGATCTGTATTCTTTGGGGCGTGGATGAGGCTGCTGGGCGCACGCATCGAGGTCGAACACGGGGTCTACGTGGCCGGCATGGGGGCGGCGCTGAACCCCGAGCTGGTGGAGATAGAGCGAGGCGGGGCTGTTGGGAGGGATGCAGTGCTGTTCGGGCATATCTACGAAGGGGAAGACGGGAAAGTGAAGTATGGGAAGGTAAGACTCGAGGAGGGTGGATTCGTGGGAAGCAGAGCAGTGGCCATGCCTGGCGTGAGGGTGGAGGCTGGAGGTCACCTCGGCGCGCTCTCTTTGGCCATGAAGGAAGAAATCGTCAAGTAAATCTGAAGGAGGTTCGTCGAGTTTTCCTTATAAATTTTCTTTTGAGCTAATATTAAAACAATAAGATCTTAGTCTGTTGCGTAGTAATATTGTAAATGAATGGGACGTTTATGAATAATGTTCAAGGAAAAATGAAGAAGACGTCCTCAATGAAATCTGTGTTTTTTAAAATTAAATAAAAATAGAAGGGTGTTTCTGTATGAGAGGACGAGTCATCTCCTTTTCTTATTGAACTGGATATGGTCCGATATTAATGAGATTAATGGAGGGAAAGATTTGAATTTTTTCAATTGACTGAGTATAAATCAGATCTTTCGATGTGTCAAACTAATTAAATCGATCTTCTTCAAAACTTTATCAGGTCGGACGTGCATGTGATTTCGAGAATTCGAAGGTTGGATGTCCGTAGGTTGGCTTTGCAAGGTCGACCTTCCTCATATCGATCATCAGAACGAAAAGTGTTTCGGATATGAGAGGGTTCGAAAGCGGGTGAGAAGGGGACCGAGGATGATCCGATCCGAGATCAATAGATGGGAAGACTTAACAAAGTACTCACAATCAAACTCCACGATTGATTGAGTACAAATCAAATTTATCCTCAATGTGTCAAGTTAGTTAGATTGGTCTTTTTAGAACTTGGTCAAGTCAAGCGTGTGTGTGATTTCTAGAAGTCGGAGGCCAAATGTCTGTAGGTCAAACTTCTTCAGATAGGTCATTGAAATAGAAAGTACTTCAAACCTAAGAAGATTCGAAAGCAAGTGAAAGAGGGTCAAGAAGTATCTCGATGAAGCTCCTCTGATACTTAAATCAAAAATAGAAGAAAAAAATGTGTAAAGTAGGGAGAGAAAAAATAGAAGATTAGAAATTATTTGATCTTCATCATTCCTCTCCTCCTACTTTATATAGGAAGAGAAGAATATGTTTTTTTGAAGTGTGAGACACAACGTGGAGACATGACTTCTTAAAAAAAATCATAAAAATATAACTTTGTAGAAGATCGTGGAGACATAACTTCATAGAGGAGATCGTAGAAGTATGACTTTTTGAAAATAAAAAATTATAGAGACGTATCGATCTAACTACTGAACTGAGTTCGAGAGATCAATTTTTTATTATTTTTTAAATTTAATTTGATAAAAAAATATTATACATAATAAAAATGGTCATTATTAATTATAGCAGTCACATAATAAAATCGTTAGGTGGATTTGATTTGTCTCCACGGAGACGCGGTAGCTAAGGTATGACAGTGTTTGCAGAAATGACATGGGTTAATTTCGAAGAAAATCTGAAGTCTTTTTCTGAATTCAAATGACTCTCACGTAGTAGTCTTGACTACTACGTCAAAATTCATAGGGTCCTTTATAATTTAACTCATTCAAAATGACTATGTAATAGATCGATAATGACCACTAGATTTACAATTCCAATCTTTACGGTGGAGGTGAGACTTTATGAAAGAGAATCGTAGAGACAACTTGAAAAAAAATAAAGATGTATCGATTTAATCGCCAAACTGTATTCGAGAAATCAATTTATTATTATTTTTTAAATTTAATTTGATAAAAAAAATATTATACATAATAAAAATGACTGCTATTAATTACAGCAGTCACATAATAAATCAAATCGCTAGGTGAAACCTTTCACAACAATTCAAGGGATTATAATTTTTATAATTTATCTCCTCAATCCGTATTGATTGTGAAACTAATCGATCAACGCTGATTAATTTTTCAAATATGATGTGCTCTCTCACGTGCGTTAATTACTAGTTTCAAGGAAAAAAAATCTATCATAATTTACCTCTCTTATGATGATTCGGAGACGAACTGATAGAAATCATTAGATTGACGAATTTTAACCTTTTGCATCAGTGAACCTGACCGGAGCATTGGAGCGAACGACGAATCGTTCAACTGGAGTTTAACCGAGCCGCATTGATTGTGAAACTAACAGAAGGAGCATCGGAGCGAACGAATCGCCTTTAACTGGAGTTTAACCAGAGCTTATGGAATCGTGATTCTCAGTTTATGAAATAAAGTAGCAAAAAGATGAAAATACAAACTTATTTAGGAGAAGGAGATTTTATAAAGTTCATATATATTGAAACTGAACATAACCGCGCATGAAATCTACTGATTTATTTAGGAGATTAGATCGATAGATAGATAGATAGGATTGTGGATTAATTTAGATTTGGTGGCTCAAATTGGTATCGTCTTCATCACGTTCGAGCTTGATGTTCTTGTACCACTTGGCACACACCAAGTAAACTATGAAGTCAATGAAAGTGAGGCCGGCGAGGAGGAAATAGAACCTATCGAGATGGCCGGAGTTCAAGTTCCCCGGTATCCAGCCGGGGCTGTTCCCCTTGGCCGTCACACTCATGACGATGTTCACCAGCATGATGCTGACGTAGTTTCCTAGGGAAATGGAGGCCATGCAGAGGGAGCTCCCGAAGCTCTTGATCCCGTCCGGCGCCTGGCCGTTGAAGAACTCCAGCTGGCCGACGTACATGAAGACTTCCGACGCCCCGATCAACGCGTACTGCGGGATCTGCCACAGCACCGTCAGCGAGCTCGGCTCGTGCTCCTCCTTCACCCACTTGAGCCTCTCCACCTCCACCAGCCCGGCCACCGCCATGGCCAGCATCCCGATCACCAGCCCCACCCCCATCCGCTGCAGCTCGCTTATCCCCTTCGGGTTGCTCGACACCCGCGACAACACCGGGATCAGCACCTGCCGGTACACGAAGATGAAGAAGATGACGCTTAGCAGGTCGAACACCGACATGCTCGCCGCCGGGATGCGGAAGCCGGCGATCTCGGTGTTCATGGAGGCTCCTTGCTCCACAAAAATAGAAGCCATTTGCGTGAAGACTACAGAGTAAATGATGGTGCAGAGCCATATGGGGAGCATCTTCAGCACGGACTTCACCTCCTCCACTTGCGTCACCGTGCACAGCTTCCATGGATCGTTTCTCTCATCGTCTTCGGCGGTCACGACGGCCGCCTTGTCCAGCAACCTGCAATTTTCCACAGCATTATACTCTGCGAGCAATCGAAATTAACCAATTCAGGAGAGTACTTGAAATCATCGCTGTGACGGATCTTCCTGCTCCCGGCGATGGCAGAATCCCTTCCCTCGACTTCATGGAGCATGCCGGAGTTGCCGGGGACTTCGACTTCCCATTTGCGGACGGCCGCGACGAACACCTGAGCGATCCTTGTCAATGGATTCCCAGACGGGTTGAAATGGCGGTACCTCGGAGTCCCCAGCAAGAAGAGGAGAAGGGCAGCGATCGCCGAAGCAGCTGATACCCAGAAGCCGATTATCCAGCCGCCGGTATCTTCGTAGTACACCAAGACGCTGTTGGAGAAGAGGGAGCCGACGTTGAGTGCCAGGTAAAAGTAGCTGAAGAACGCCACCTTGGAATGCTTCTCGAGAGGGTCGGTTTCGTCGAATTGATCGGAGCCGAATGTGGCGATGGAGGGCTGGTAGCCTCCGTTTCCGAAGGCGATCAAGTAGATCGATATGTAGAAGAGTGAAGTTCCGAGAACGGACGGAGGTCGGCACGGCAGCTCCCCATCTCCACAGCCTGACGGCTTAAGCAGCAGCAGCCACGACGCCAACGACAAGATCACCAAACCCTGTCGAACACCAAGACAAAGAGGATCACAAATCTCACCCCCGACGCGATTCCTTTCCACAACGTACGGAAGCGAATATTCCGGCGTACGTACCAGCACGTAGATCGCCTGGAAGACCGAGCAAGTCAGGTATCTGCCCCAGTACGAATCGCTCATGAACGCGCCGATGAGCGAGAAGATGTAGACGGTGCCGGTCCATTTGCTCACGTTGTTTGCCGCCTCAGCATTGTCTTGCTGCATCACCCTCGTCAAGAACAGCACGAGATTCACGCCCACTCCGAAGAACGCGAGCGTTACGAGACCGAAATTAACTGCAAAACAATCGACAAAACCATGCGAATTGAGCAGAAAAAACGCTCATTTGTGTGTTCTACGGATTACCTAGCAAGAGCGTCGCCGACTTCCATCCTCCGGTCGTCGCTTTGACAGCCGGCCGTCCCTTTCTGTCCACCGAACCATCTTCAGTAATTCCAGAGTTCATCTGGTGTTCTTCTTCCTTCACGAATATGCGAAGAGACGCTTCGTTCTACCATGTCACAGATTTATCGGAGACGGAACAAAACTCTGGTTTTTAAGCCTGAGAAGGAAATTATTCTATGAATGATACGGTTTACCTGATCATTTCTACTCGCTTTTGGAGAAGGTGAATTGGTCGAATCCATGGCCGACGACATCGCCTAGCTAGCTTTCTCAGGTGGTGGTGTCGCTGCCCCTGAAGAAAGTTTGGTCGGAGAACTCCGGCGAGGGGGAGCAGAGCGAGGTCAGGAAGGAGACGGCAGGGTGGGCCTTGGGATCCAGCCGTGCAACGATGGCAGCAGCGGCAGGAGGCAGCGTCGGCGGCAGCGATCCCAAAGGCAGCGCCGGCGGTGAGGCTATAGGCATTTACGTCGGCCGCGGGCGATTTCGGTCTCCGGAGAGTCTCTCCACCGCGAAGCGAACAACAGACCGGCCGCGAACGCTCGACGTGGAGGCGGAGAGAGAGGAGAGGAGAGAAGGCGACGGAGGCCGTTGCAGGTGACGCACAGCACGTGAGAGGGCCTCCTCGTTGCTTGTGAGCTCGTAGTTTCGCAACACGTTTATTTAAAGGGAAACATGCGAAAGCCACGTGGACTTTTTGGGTTTAGATCCGCTTATTTGGGATCCAATTTTCTGACCATTCCGCCGTTCGTTATCCCCTTCCCTCCCCCTGCGCCAATTTTCCGTGGAAGTAAACGATACTATAATTAGTCAAAAATTTAGCCAGATTTAACCGGGTCAAATTGTCACTTTATTCACTGTTTTGATGTTTTTTTTTATTTTTAAATTGAATTTATGTAGATAATCGATACAAAATTTTCTTAAAATTGAATCAATCTGAATTTTAAAAAATAAAATAAAATATACCCAAGAATGTTTCGAATCGGAAAAATATATATATTAAAGGCTCAAATTTTTATAGTGAAATAGTATATTTCGATTAACTATTATAATATTATTATTATTATTATTTTGATCAAAATTATTAATAAAATAGTTTTTGTGAGAGCTAGATATTATGATAATATTATAATAAGTTGAATAGTTAGTATGACAATAGATTTATTATAATAAATAATGATTGATTTTTGGAGATTACAAAGTCTTTCAAAAATATTTATCCTTCTATCTCATTAGCACTCAATTAAGTTATAAAAAGTTTATCGTGATTTATTATCTTTATAATGACTATAGAATTACAGAGGCGTTTGAGATTAACATATCATTTTTTTCCCTTTAATAATATTATAATAAGAATATTTTTTTTTAAAGATTTATTTGATATTTAGGATTAGTGATTTTTATTTGTAATTGGATATATGAATTTTATCTTATAATTTTGAGTCATATGCAATTAATTTCAAATGTCTAAAGGTTGTTAAACAAATTGAAATTTAAAGTATAATATTCTAATTTCATGAACCTATTTTAAAAGTATATTGGTAAAAAAAAATTAAAATGGAGGAGTCTTTGTTATAATGTCATCACAAAAATTTTTATTATTATTTATTCATTCATTTAATGATCCTTCAATAATATTTAAAATCGTTATTCCACCAATATAAATTTCATGGACATTCAAATTAAATCTCTTTTTACTTTTATTCCAATGCATTGCTCACGTAGTCTCAAATATTTGTAGTTGGATTCTTAATTATAAAGCATTTTTAAAATTTAATATCTCTGTCAATTAATATATACTCATAAGTTCAGAACTAAAGTTATGCATCATATCTATTTTCTCTATATTTTTCTATTTCACTCCATATTTAGATTTCATAATTTCAAATTTTTAGATTCATCAATAAATTTTGATAAAAATTCACTAATAATTTTAGTCAACTGATTAAAACTAATCCAAAGTGATATATTTTTTATAGTGCCCCTCAATCCACTATGATTAAAAGTCTAATGTCAATGACATTTTAGTTTTGTATAGTTTGTTAAAAATTGAGAACTTTTAATGCGTCATTTGAATGTCATCATTGTTGTGAAAGGTTAAGATGCTCCAAAAGTTGAACTTTTAGCCAAGGTAAAACGAAAAAAATATTAGATTTGGATTGTATCTAATTAGATTTGATTAAAGAATCAATCAGTTGTGACTGAAATTCATTAATAGATCTAAAGAATTTAAACTTTAAACTTAAATGCGATGTCAATTTTTAAAAAACAATTAATTTTGAAAATGAGTATCGCAGACAAATGAAATAGATACCATACTCGATGGGAAAAGTACTTTTTTTAAAAAAAAAATTAAATTAAATGTACTTTTTATTTTTAAAAAAATAAATAAATAAATTATGATGTTGGTTAATTCTCCTTGGGCAAAATGCCGCACGTTGAAAGATTCCCACGTCTGTTTCGTCTTTTTCCCAAGTGAAGTTGGACAGGATGATGCATGCACTTGTTGTTCTCTGTCGCTTGCAAGTTGCAGCTCTCTCATCATCTGATTCGTCAGGGATTCATGGAGTGCTTCGTTAAGAAGGTGGATCGACTTGGAAAATGTCCGTTGGCTTTGACAACAGAAGTCTATTTTCGAGGTGTGATCTAAAAATCTTTATTCGAATAATTTTTAGTTGTTCTGATCAGTAAATCAAGAGACAAAGAACATAATTTTTCATAATTTCTCTCTCTTCGATTCTCACGATAAAGACAAGATATAAGAAAATTTGTTGAGTTGATTTTATAAGGTGTAAAATCAAAATCGATTTTTTTTTTAATAAATCCATCAAATTTTTCAATAAAATCGAACAAATCGAACCACCGATAACAAATTGATTAATTTGATTGAAAATCGAACAAATCGAATTTTTTTATTATCAATCGACTGGTGGATTCGAATTCGATTTAATCGATTATTTTCGTTTTGAAATCGAACCGAATAAACTGATTAAATCGATATTTAAAAAAATAAATAAATTTTTTGAATAAAACGAACCGATTTATTTAATTTAACTGAATTTTTATCCACCCAACGATAATCTACTTATATGTCAAAAAAACAAAGGTGATTGATAGTTTTAAAATGAATTATCTTTATAAACGTGCGGCCACTGCCAGCCACGTATTTCGATCATTTTCGATCGATTTGCATCGGAATCTAATCCGATCACGGTCGGTGATGGCCGCGCCACTATCGGCCGTGTGTTTCGGTCATTTTCGATCGATTTGCACCGGAATTCGACCTAATCGTGATCGGCAATGGTCGTGCTACTGCCGGCCACATATTTCGATCATTTCTGATCAGTTTGCACCGGAATCTGGGTGCTAACCGATCGGAATCTGAGCCCTGTCAAATTGTTGACGAGTTACACGTCGATCGTACCCGATCCAACAGCCAACGATGATCGAATGGCATAGCAATGACAACGGCAACGTACCTTGATTAGCATGGAGTGCACAGGCACACAAAAATCCGTCGAGCAGTAAATCATTTTAGTTATAAATAAATTAGCCTTTTTTGCCAATCAATTTGTTTATTCAGCTAAATTTGGTGTTATGTTAGATAACGAGGAACTGAATGACTAATAAAAAGACAAGACATAAGGAAATTTGTAGAGTTAATTTTATAAACGGTAAAATCAACTATTTTAATAATTATCAAATCGACCTAGTCGATTAAATCAAAATCAAATAAATTATTATTTTTTAATAAATTGAATCGATCAAATTTTTCAACAAAATCGAACGAACCGAACCGATAAAAAATTAATTAATTAGGTTGAAAACCGAATAAATTGAACAGATCAAATATCATCAATATTAATTAATAAATTCGAATTCGATTTAATCGATTATTTTCATTTCAAAATCAAATTCGAACCAAATAAACTGATTAAATCGATATTTTTTTAAAAAATAAATTTTCAAATAAACCGAAATGAAAAGTTCGATTTGATCCGTTTATTCAATTTAACTGAATTTTTATCCACCCCTTAAATAATCTATTTATATGTAAAAAAACAAAGGTGATTGATAGTTTTAAAATGAATTGTCTTTATAAATAGATTAGCTTTTTTTGCCAATCAATTTGTTTATTAAGCTAAATTTGGTGTTATGTTAGATAATGAGGAACTGAATGACTTAATGAAATATTCAGCAATGATAACACTACTTTAAAAAAAAAAACCTGTAAAGAATTGCGACAAAGAGGCACACCAAAAGGAGAAAGGTAACAAATTTATATACTGGTCGAATGAAAAAGAATCACAACAAAATCCTCAACCTATTCACTCTAAACCTGTTGATTATTACAATTGAAATGAAAATCAAGACGATACGACTGAAGAAATTGCACATACAGAGGTGTAAACAAGGAAACCATGCCTGAGAAGTATGGAGAATCGCACTGGGTAGCAGCATCAATCATACAAGTACTAATGAATAGGATCTCACTGGAAGCAATGTCTCACAACATTTTGAGGGGCTCGAAAACCCTTGCATGGGTAGAGAAAACTCAGTTGACTGTTGCAAACAACCTGTCATCTACCACTCGAGTAGAAATCAGATAGCTCAATTCCATCGAGCTTTGTCAAGAGGTTGTTTCCATCCACCTCTATGTCAAGGTCATAGTCTTTTTGAAGTTCAATCACTTTGGACTCTGCTGCTTCGGCTTCTTTGAGTAATATATTGCCTTCTTCGACATCGCCCATTTGAAGAGCAGCTAATCTTTCAGCCCTGGCAGCCAAAGCAACTAGTCGAAGTCTGTTACAGCCAGCCAATGCTGCCTCTTTTTCCTTGAGGGAAAGTAAACCTTCGTTATCCTGTATTTTGTCGACATTTCCTTTGATATCCTCTTCCAGTTTCTCTAAGTGGAAGACGGCCTTCTCCAGTTTATCTTGTAAATCCTCCTTTTCACTCTGCAATGCCTTGGCCTCAGCTGCAACCCGCCCTGCTTCCTTAAAATTCCGGGCGGTCGCAGCGACTTTCTTTTCAGCCTCCAGCTCAGGAACTCTTTTCTCAATGAAGCCTATTTTCTGTTTGAAGACGGAAACTTCCTGCTGGATGCTTGCCCTGGTTGAAGATAGCTCCTGTAGAATGAATAAAAGTGGCAAGGAAAACATGTCATCCATCTATTTATATTTGTAATTAAAGAAGAGAACAGGATTATCTCATTCGACACAACTATAGCCAAACTTTTAGAAGATTTAGAACTAATTCTGAACCATCTTTAGTCATGGTCTTTAGAACACAGAATATGGGCAGCATTAACTGGCCAAACTGGTGGTAGCCAGCCTAGGCATGTTGAAGTTAGCACATAGTAAATTGTCAAAAAAAGACGATGTAACCCAGGAAATTTTACTTATTCTTCAAGTATAGTGATCAGGCCTATTTATATCATGTCTGACTAACCTGCAGATCACTTCTAGCAGCTGAAATTTGTTGTCTTAGTGATTGTATGTCTTCCAGAATTTTTTCCTCCGTTTTTGAAAACTTCACTCTATCCTCCCGTGACTTCAAAATCAAAGATGCCAATTTTTTTTCCAAGACGACTGCATCCTGATAAGTTTTTGCTGTATCGGACGAAATGGAAGAAAGCTCCATTATCTTTCCCCTCATCTTTCGAGCTGAACACATACTTTCATTAATTTCCTTCTGTCTTATAACTAATGCATCGTTTTCAGATTCAACCCCTTGAAAGGCTGATTGCATATCTTTGAGCTTGGTCTCAATACTAGATCTGGTTTCATTGAACAAGGAAACTGTATTAGAAATTCTCTCCTCGACATTTTCAATTTGAGAATTGTTTTCTGCAATTTCTGCTTCCTTCAATCTGACTAATTGAAGTAGCTCATCCAATTCTTTTGCCAAAATAACACCTTTTCTTGTCAGCATTTCTTCTTCAGCCCTTTCATGCTTAACCAGATCTTCTATTGCATTTTCCAATCCTGTTTGCACTTCTGATATTAATTGTGATTCAACATTCATTTCTAGCTTCTTAATATCCAACAATTCAGCTGATGATTGCCATTCTTCTTGTTCTCTATTAAACACTTCCTCTGCATTTTTAAGGATACACTCTGCATTTTCAGCTGCAACCTATGGAAAGGAAGAACAAATCATATGTATGATTCTGAGTAATATAAGCAAAGTTGCATTAATAATAGAAGATATCAATGGAAGAAAAAATGGGCACATCAGCACCTGCATAAATTTGATTCCATAAAAGTTAGCTCAGAAGATAGTGAAAGAGAATCATACTGCCAAGTTGGATACCATTTTCCCTCTAAACATTACTATATTAGTTTTAGAGATGATAGAAATCACATAAAAGAGAACCATTGACATTTTGAAACATAAAAGCCTAGATGAGCTAGAAAAAATGGCCTTGGAGTAATGTCAGACAATGACAAAATGATGAATCCCTGCCCAGAAGTGAAAATGAATCAAACTAAATTCAAGTTCCTTGTAAAAGACTCCTTAGTAGTCCACAATTTCTCGTCAGACATTCCCAAAATGCTAAATCTATGTGAAGTATCTAATAAAGACTTAGGTCAAAGATCAAGTCACTTCCAGGTGCTACTACTATGAAACACAGAAGGAATTAAAAAAAAAATTATACATTAAATATGACAATCATTTCAATCCTGTTTGAAGAACTATGCATGTGTGAGAAACGAATGTATAATATAAGACAACCATAAGTCAGGATTAGAATTTTACTAATCACTGTTATCATAACATATAAAAACAAATGATTCATGAAGAATCCAATTGGACAACCATATGTCAGGATTAGAATATTACTAATAGTTGTTATCATAACTTACAAAAAGAAAGGATTAGAACATTACTAATAGTTGTTATCGTAACTTACAAAGAGAAATGATTCATGAAGAATCCAATTGGACATCGAAGTATCCAGCTAGGAATTATATGCATGCCGCCCAATTGCACATTGAAGCGCAAACAAAAATCTATAGAAGCATTATATCCGTATTTAGCAAGAAGTCTATCTTCTTTTTTTTCATCTAACTTGTTCAGTTTGAAGAAGGGAGCCTTGGCACAACGGTAAAATTGTTGCCTTGTGACCAAGAGGTCACAGGTTCAAATCCTGGAAACAGCCTCTTGCAAAAAAGCAAGGTAAGACTGCGTACAATGGATTCCTTCTCCGGTACCCCGCGTGGCGGGAGCTTCGTGCACCGGGTTGTAGTAAAAACTTGTTCAGTTTGTCCATCTTATTTATCTCTACTATGTACTTGAAATGATAAGTAATATTATATTCAACAGGGCTAGAATGAAGCATTCCACCTCTTAAACTATGGCATGTCGAATGGGAAGGCTCATATCTTGGAATGACCCAAACTAAACAATGAAAATGGAATCACAGAGAGAATGATATCATTCCATTCATCCTACCAAACATGGTCAAACATTCAAACAGAAGATTCCGCTATAGTCTTCAAAGGAATTCCGGATATTAGAATGTCAATGGCAATCATGTAGTGCTAATTTTTTAAGAAGAGGATTTGTAAGTTGATTAGGATCTTGTTACAAATGGAGAAAGTACTATTGCGAACAAAAACACAAGTGATTATAGAATAGACCTATATTCTTTTGTAACAAATACAAACAAAAAGGGACAATGAAGTAAAGCATTTACATGCTCATGCAAGGTGAACCTTCAATCCAAATCAAGAGGTTCCATGACCCATTGATCAGTAGAAGAACCAAGCATTACAAGAAAACTTGAGTATCTTAACAAGTTAGGACATTAGTGTTTTTGAATAATGATTTAAAAAATGATTAAATCACTCTCAATTGGGAAATTAAATCACTAGTCAAAGAGATGATACATCACACTGTTGCTATGAGTTTAAAATATTGATAAAGCTTCTAAATCACCTTTATTGAATCATGTCAACACCCTTGATACACTATGACCTCGGTTTATCTATGAAATGCCTCACAAAAACACTAGCTGAGTTTCAGAGTGCACCTATGTATATGCATTAAGAACTATTGAATAGAACAAATGGCCGAAAGAAAAAAGATAATAACTTACGCTGCAGACGAATATGGGGAAAGAGTTTACAATCCTATTAGTAGCTTGATTATCACTTTAAAGAAGATACAAAGTATAAAAAGAAATGAACGAGCTCTAGTGAATTAGAGCAATTAGATGTACAATGATTATTTTTTCAAGTTACAAATGCACAACTTTCTATACTTTTTAAATTTCAGGTAGTCACCGCAGCATATTCTTCTCCATCAATAAATCTAGGTTTATTTCTTCTGAAAAAAAAACATTTTTGTAAAGCAGTTTTCTTCTGAGGATCATACCTTAGCAAACTGTTCCAGCTGCGTAATACCTTCTTCTTCTGCCACTATTTGCTCCTCCAGCACTTCCTGCATTTTAGATTCGGCATGCTCGCAATCGGCCTCTGCATCCTTCAATGAGAGCAGGAGCTTGTCCTTTTCCACTTCAACGGCTGCAATGTCTTCGCTGACCTTCTCTGCCTTCTCAAAGTCCTCGGACTCGCAGGCTATCTCAAGCTCCCTTTCCAGGTCATTATGCCTAGCTGAAGCAGTATTCACGCTCTCAACTATCATCCGCCGTTTCCTCACCAACTCCTTCCTCTCCGCATAAGCCGAAGATGCTTTTTGCCGGATGGATTGAAGTTTTTCAGAGATTCGAGCCCGGACCAGAAGGAGTCTTTCCTCCGCCGAGCCAAAGACGTCTCCTTTAGCTGCAGATTCGCCCACGGAGAAAGCTACTTCTTCTACTCCATTTGGGGGTGGTTGACTGCCGTCTCCTTTGACAACAACTTCGTAGGAGCTACCCTGATCATTTTGCTGTCCCAAAGGCTCGGGACAAGGAGATGCAGGAGGTTGATCATCCTCCTCCACCTGTGTAGCCGTTTCTTGATGTGGATCAGCACCTACATCTCCACCAACAGAACGAGGCGAAGAAGCAGTAGGCGACTCGTCTACCATTGACGTCTTTGAATCAGAGCCCGTTCCAGTTACGGACGGCGGGTTAGAAGAACTGCTAAAAAGATGATCGGAGAGACGACGGGCGTCGTCCAAAGAAGCGTCAGCCGGAGGTTCTCGCGCATACCCGATGCGGACGGCTCGTTTTTTCTTTCGGGAGGGCTGGCGAGAGACAAGAACGGGCGGCTGGACAGTCAAGGACGGAGGAATAGGAGTCGGCTTAGGAGAATCGAGGACTGGCGGAGGGGATGAGGGGGTCTGCAGGGTGAGATCGGAGAAGAGGTCTTCATCGAGGGCTTTGGACTGGGGAGAAGGCGGTGGCTGGAAAGTGACGGTCGCGGTGACACCGGCGGATGGCGGCGGCGGCGGCGGAGGCGGCGACGACTCATCTACTTGAGGAAGTGAAAGATCGGTGGAGGAGGAGAAGAGGACCATGCCCTCAAAGAGGGAACCAACCCCATCGTCGGCTCCCTCGGACGACGAGGCCATGAGCGGAGAGGCAGAGCAGAACAGAGCCGAGCCGGCAGCGGAGTCTTCGAAATTGAGATCTTGATCGAACTCTTCCACAGTTCCACGATCCAAAGAATAAACGGGCCGGGCCAAAGTTAACAGATGTAACAGGGAGATTTTCATTCTGCCCCCTCCAAATTAAATATTATCAAAACACCTCTCATCTCTTGAATTTGTTCTATGGAAAGAATAAAAATTAATAAAAACTTCACATGATTCCTTCAACAAAGCTACTCTGTTCTATGCTTTTGTCCTACTTTTTTTTTTCTTCTAAGTTTGGGAAAAAAAATAACAGTCAATATAAATTTATTACTTATAAAAGATATCATATTGATTGTTGAGCTAAACTGGATCGGGAGTTGACTACAGAGAACTTTTGTTAATTCGATTGAGGGTAATTCGATAGAGCTGACAGTAGAATATCACTTGACAGAAGATATTTTGACGAAGATGACGACAGAGGTCGTGGCGAGCAGCACTCTTGGAGCAGCGGGAATAAATCCCTGAGACAAAACAAATAGTATCATAAGAGGGTGTCGGGAAGGATCACTGCAAAGCTCCTTCGATGCTTAAGTCAGTATCAATTAGAAGAAAGGAAACAAAACAGTGAAGAGAAGCCAGAGAAAGAGAAAGGAAAAGATCTTCTCTCTCTTCCCCGAATATCTTTATATAAGCGAGGATAATGACGTGTCTTTTCAGAGTATGTACGGAGATATTATCTCATTAAATATGATAAATGCATAGAGCTTAATTAATGTCGTCTATATGATTGATGGGAGGCAAGACTCCATTAATGTTGATAGGGACACCTCTAATTGCTAGAGACGTGCTGATATTTGTTGGTCCCATGATATGTCAACTACGTGGCATTCTCGCTCATACGATCCCTCAACGAGTAATCCAGAGAGAGGATATGCCAAGACATGAGCGAACAGACTCCCGTCAAGACAAAAATGGAGAGGTTATGACCAAAACATAAACAGAAAGATTCGGACCGAGACACAAGTGAAGACCCTATGTCACGGACTCCACATTAAGAGGTATTATATCCATATCATTGACGGAAGTTTTCGGTACCAAATTGTCCTTTTTATAATAGATATCATAAGATAGAAGGTACCTAAATTTGGAGTTAAAAATAGAATATCGATAAGAGATTTTGTCAAATTTTTTCATTCATTTAAAGTCGGGCAAATTGCGAAATAGAAGATAGTGGAGACGGCGAGAATAATTCCTTTAGAGGAAATGATAGAATTGGAGCGATGAAGCCGTCGTTGCTCGATCCCCTCTCTATTTGACGACGACGGTTTACACGAGTAGTGATACGAATAGGATCACACTACTAGTCTTCTCTACTTAGTCAAGCTTTGGATGATGCATTCTTCCTCTCCTACTCTCTCATAAGCATAGCAAAGTTAACTAATTTAGCACTTTAGTCAATAATACATTGTGTTCACTTCGGTTGTTTGAATTAACAAATTTTGATTTCGGAACTCAATCTTGTTCCACATACAAACAGCCAAAAGAACAATCAAAGTCACACATTAAAAAGACATTAAAAAATCGTGGACTTATAAGATGAAAAAATATCTCCATTAAAATAAGACCTTTTGATTTAGATTTAAAATGAACAATATCATATTATTACAGAGATATACAAATCTTATTTGCACTGACATAATCAAGCTATGGAAACATTAAGGCATTCATTAATTTACCAAAGTCATTTTGCCACATCTTGAAATATTAAAACACAGGATAGTCCTCAGCCATCTGAAACATTCTCAGTCTCAAAGTGATTGTCGACTAAGAAAGAAATATGGATCTATCAATGGCTTTCTTCGCGGAGATTTCAATTAGACGGGTCGCCTCAGATGGCATTGTATGTTCCATACACAGCAAAGACAATGCCAACAAGAACTATAGCATAATCCAATATCTTCTGCCATAGCCGCATTTCGGAGCCAAGAAAAATGAGGTGAAATGAAGCGGGCATAACGAACGAAAGTAACGCACAGATGGTGCTACCGACGAAGGAGATGAAGCTTCCGAAACCGGGAACAAAAGAAGCCAATATGCACAGCACTATAAGCACAATTATACGGCTCCCGTGCCAAACTAACCACTCCCCAACTGGTGCACTGTGACTGAGCTTCTGAAACCATGTGTTCGACCTCAACTTTGTATCGATGATTTCGTTGATTGGGTGAACCATGATAGGGAACGTGAATGCTAGACCAATACATAGACCAACCTGTCCAACACAAATCAAAAAAGGTTCAGTAATCATCCTTTTTATTTTCTAACTGGAGATGATAAACAAAATGGAGTTACAGGGATGAAAAGTTCGAAATCCTACACATTTCATCAAGCCTAACCATCGATCTTAAATTTGATTGCATCTTTCTTTTCGATCCTTCAGTTAGTATTAAGTGGGACTATTCCATTTCTTTTTTCTAATAGACTTCCTGAATTAAGATATTGAGATATCTATGAAATTAGTTGGATGAAGCATAAAAGGGACAATTAAGCAGACGTAGTTAATTATGTTCAAATATAGATTAGAAACTTTACTAGAACTACATGGTCCTTTTCTTGATCTTGTAAAAGCATCAGAATTGCTCAGCAATTAGTGCAAATTAAGCATTTCAATCTACTTCTTCATTCATTTTCAAAAGGCACTCCAACCAGTTAATTAGAACCTTGGGCTTAGCCTAAATAGAATACATATCCAGTTTTTCTACCAATTCCATATACAGAATACAGATATGAAATAGAGAGGAGGTTCAAGATATGTGTGTGTGCATAAGAAATGTTCATATTGTAAATTGTGATCATAATGGCAGAAGAAATGATAAATCCAACTAACCTTCACTGCGATACCGGACCAATTGTCGAGAAGGTTGAGTGTTATTATATCTTTAGTGTCGTCGCCATATGCTAAGTAACCGAATATTCCAAAACATATATAGGCAATCATAATGGCAGTGAATGCCTGCAAAAGTACCAAAGGGAACTTCCTCTTCTCAGCCATTGAGGTCTCCAATGCCAATGTCATGCTGAAGCCCTCAAAACAAAAAACTGCCACACCTCCAGCAAATGGTAATCCCCAAGGACCATTAAAGGCCGGCCTTTTCGCAAAGGACTTGCCAAATATTTGAAGGTCTTCTTTGATGACTATTGCCATAGCAAGAACATTGCAAATATCAGCGAAAGCACTGAACGGAGCGAGGGAAGAAAGAGAGCCGACAAAGGAAAGGGCAATTTCAAGGGGAAGCAGTAGAACAAAAATGAAGACAACAGGCATAATGTTATGATCCTCAGTTTTAATTGCCATGAAGACAGATGAAAGATTTTGGCCAATAAAGACTAGATAAGCAATGGAACCACCAGTTTGGCCAATAAGGATAAGAAATTCAGTTACG
Organism: Wurfbainia villosa; assembly: GCA_025175895.1. NCBI lineage: Eukaryota > Viridiplantae > Streptophyta > Magnoliopsida > Zingiberales > Zingiberaceae > Wurfbainia > Wurfbainia villosa. Next base: position 709,266 of record JAKLTH010000099.1, on the reverse strand, counting down.
CAGCGCCCGATCGACCCAAAGGCTTTTGCTCCCAAATCCCCATAATTCAGTTCATGTGGAGACTCATTCGTTTCTTCTTTTTCTTCTAATTTTTTTCTACATTGTACCTGTAGAAACATGAAGATGTTCCAGTTTAAAACACATTATAAATTTTTTTGATAGATCTGTAGAATCAATTGTAATATCTTTCTTTTGATAGATCTGTAGAATCAATTATAAATATTTGCCGCGATTTCCAACATGAGATCAAAAAATTCACATAGTTGATTAGAGTATCATCGTCAGGTGTCTAATATCACAAACAAGTCCGGTCATAGAAAGCCAATTGTGCATTAGAGCAGTGCTGCGCTGTAATAATGCAAAAGAGATGAAATCAGATCTTTCTAGGATTTTTATGAGTTTGCAATATTGAAGAAAGTAAATACTTTGATTTGGTTAACTCGATCAACATGAACTAATAGGTATACCATACAGCGATGCACATAACTAGTTCTATTAAAACAAACAATGTTGAAGCCTTCTAAAATGAATAATTTTAGGTACAATAGTGGGATCATATGGGATATCAATAGTTAATAGTTAAAATGGTCAACTAGTTAAAATTCTATCTTAAATTACCTTTTTTTTTCTTTTTTTTTTTACAACTCAAGTATCCAAACCTTTGGCCCAACTATTCCGGGGGATGTATCAGTTTTGCCCCACAGATACCGTCCATCAGAGCAAATCAAGAGATTGCAATGAGATCAGAGGATGATCCATGGTTCAGCTCAAACCCTTCCAATGGGGGCTCACACTTGGAAGCCCAAGGAGCAAGCTCAATTTGAAATTCCAAGAGGCAATGTCCAAGCAAGGGATCGAACCATGGCGACATAGTTGTCACCCTTCCGTCCTAACCATCTCACTGAGCCCCTTGGGGCAACTTAAATTATCTTCTCGATCTGTCTGAAATTTGTCTTTTTTATTTTTTATTTTTAAAGATAATCCGGTGCACAAAGCTCTCGCTGCACAGAATACCAGAGAAGGATCTATTATAGAGTCTTATCATGCTTTGTAAGAGATTATTTTCAAAACTCAAACTGTGACCTCTAGGCAGGGTCGTCGGAACGGTCATGGTAACCATCACGGACTCTTTCGTTCCCATTCCGGACACCTCTGATTTCGTTTCAGAACAGTTATAACACTGTCTCTTTCTTTCTTTCGCAGCTTTCGTCAACTCGTCTTCTCCCTTAGTCAATGTCTTCACCGTGGAAGATTCTGAGCCGGATATTTGGAATGGCATAAGACGTTCCATTTCTGAAATGCCAGTTCCGTGAACCGTGCCTCTAGGTCACAGGGCAACACCAAGGCTCCCCTTCTTTCTTTTTTTTTTTTAACCTTTTGCAGTTTGTATCGAAAAAAAAACCTATGGAAGAAGCATGCAGTAGAAATAGAAATTTAACATCAAACAGAACTTGGAACTGTAAGTTCGCACCAGGAAATCTCACTTAAAAATCGATTTAAAATCGATGATTAAAACACGGAGCAAACAAAAATCACTATCTATTTGCGCATTTCATGCCTTTCCTCCTTTTTCGCCCCCAAATCATTATCTCGATATTGAATCAATGGGGGAGAAAGGACAGAAATCGCTGTTAAAGGTAAGAAAGATTGCGACGATTATTTACTTACCAGAAGTAGCATGCAGTAATACGAGGAAACCCCGGCGGCAGCGACGCCGATTGATCCGGCCAACCATCCGGCGACCCGGAAGGCGTACGGCAAGCCCAGCACGCCCGTTCCGACGACCGAAACCACGATGTTCCCAAGCGTCTGCGCCGCCGTCGCGCTGCCGCCGACTCCAGCCCTCCCGCGCGCTCCTGCAGGCGAGGAGGCGGCGGCGGCTGCCTCCAGCAGCGGAGCGTGCTCGCTCTCCCCCATCCCCGCCGTCCGAACCGAGATTATCCAAACAGCACTGAAATTCCTACGCCCAGCGGGCGCCGACGGCACGCTCCGGGACTCGAATGCCCTCGCAAACTTTGCGAATGACCGTCAAATTCAACGGCCGATCTTCTTATTCTTCCTGTTCTTTCCTTGTCAGAATCGAGACCTGAAACATCAAAAAAAACAGAAAAAAAAAAGGCAGTAATAAAAAATTGGAAGAGAGTCCAACAGCGTCCAACTGATTGATTGAATTTGATTTAAAAATAGAATTATTCCTCGATAATATTTATATATTAAACTTTTAAATGTTTTCCTAAATCGTCCCAGATTCGATCGATGAACAATACACGCCCTTTCATTGATATCGATTGAATCGTTTGCGTTCGTGAGTAACAGTTGACTCACGAATTGTCACGATTAGAATCTCAAAGAGATGAAGACCACGATTTATTTAATGTATAAGATAAATTAAGAGCGTTAGAAAAATAAAGTATATCATAATTTTAAGAACAACTAACGCCTTGTTTGAAAGGAGGGAAGAACTCTAAAACTCTTCAACCGTGTTAAGATTCAACGGACTCTCGTGATAGTCTTTTTTATAATGATCGTGAAATAGACCGATAAAATTATTATATTGACGATTTCAATTTTTTTTTATAGTTGACAAAAAGAAAAGAAAAGGAATGAGAGTAAAGAAATAGTTAAATAAGGAAATCTTCTCTTTTACGAGTATAAAAAATTAAAACTTATCTCTTTTTTTCTTTTCTTTTTTTTCCCTTTTTTCAATTCTTCTCAAACAAGATTTAAAATTCACTTCTTTGTACGTACCCTTTCTTCTTCTCTTTTCTTCGTCTCCTTCCAAATATAGTGTAAGTGTTGATCCAAATGGACGGAGGGAAGATGAGATTGTTTGAGGACTAAATAAGACGAAGTGGAAGGGAGGTGGTTGACTGGTTGTTAAGTCAAATGCTTAGTTTGGAAAAAAAAAAAGAAAGAAGATAAATCTTATATTTGAAATTAAAAATATTTATATTAATTTATTAAATTTGAAAGGATATATATTTACTATCGAATTGTCTCAATTAGAAGTTTGAAAAGATTAAGACAATGATGTATTTAATGAAAAATGAGGCATATCATAATTTTTCCAACAAAACTAATTGTTGGTCCAAATGGACGGCGAAGTTTGTTTGAAGACGAAGGCTATTTGAGGAACAAGCAACGATATTTGAAATTAAAATATATTTTTATTATTAATTTATTAAAATTGAAAAAAGGATCGAATTGTCTCGACTAGAACCTCTAGTGCAAAAAAAAGTTGGAATCCGTCAACCTAGCGGCCTCTATCAGTCCGCTCCCGATCATCGTAAGGGAGGTAAATCAAGGTAGGTCTTTGGCCCTTGAGACTAATAACTAGCGCATGGAGGGACGACACCCTCGCATTTGCGAGGGATTGACCCGTTGTCCTCTAATATAACGTCTGCATGCGCTAACTACTAGGCCCTTCCCGCGAGGGCAATCTCGATTATAACCTCGAAGAGATGAAAAATAGTGATATAATTCTCACCGGAATAGCATGGTAGCTAAGACATAATGGAGTTTGCGGATAAGACAAGGATCGATTCGGGAGGAAATCTAAAGTTTTTTTTTCTGGATTCAGATGACCCTCACGTTAAAGTCCATAGGACCCTCCGTGATTTATCTCTCTCACGATTATTGTGAAACATACCGATGGAAACACTAAATTAACAGATTTCAATCTTTACTAACAATGATATATTTAATGAATAAAATAAATTAAGGACGATAGAAAAATGAGGTATATCATAATTTTATGAACATCTAAGTGTTGGTACAAACTGGTTAATGGTCGTGTTGGCCTACGTCTTTCATCATATTTGTCATCGCATCAAGATCAATGATCATTCATGATTTACTCTCTCTCATAGAATCGGAGTGAGAAGGGTGCTAGATTGACGACTCTAATCTTTTACACAAATAATAACCTAGGTTGATCCAAATGGAAGAATGATTTATTCGAAGACGAAAACTATTTAAGGAATAAATAACGCGGAGGTGAAGGAGGTAATTTTTAAGCCAGATGTTTAGTTCGGGTAAAAATTGATTAATCTTATACTTAAAATTAAAAAAAAATATTTATATTAATATAATAAAATTGAAAGGTTATATTTACTCTCAATTAGAAATTCCATGGAAGACAATGACATATTTAATGAATAAGATAAATTAAGGATATTAGATAAATGAGGTATATCATAATTAATTTTACGAATAATCAAGAGTTGATCATTTGAAGACGAAAACTATTTAAGGAATAAGTACTATTTAAGGATGTTTAGTTTGGGGGAAAAAATTGATTAATCTTATACTTAAAATTAAAAAAAAATATTTATATTGATATACTAAAATTGAAAGGTTATATTTACTTTCGAATTGTCTCAATTAGAAATTTCAAACGGAGAAGACGATGACATATTTGACGAATAAATTTAGTATATCATAATTTTACGAATAAATGAGGGAAAAAATTGATTAAGTTTATACTTGAAATAAAAAAAAAATTATATATCATGTATTTAACAATTAATTCTTTCTTTTTCAATAAATTACTTTTATTGATAAAAATATTAAGCTTTGATTACAAAGAAGGTTATATATTAGACAATTATATTTAGGTATATATGTTTGATAAGGGATAATGTAATCAATGTAATAAAATTTATAATGTAATGTAATGTAATATAATTAATATTAAAGAATTATATATTATATATATAAATTTTGATTATAAAATTGATTATATTTTTTTATTTTTTTTATTTTTTTTAATAAAGAATGTAATTCATATAATTATAAAATGATAAAAAATATTTTTATAATTATATTTAAATAATTTTTATTAAATTTTAATTTCGTCCGAATATAATCAAAATTTTAGTCAATCGTCTGCGACCGTCATCGTCAATCTCCAGTTGTCGATCGTCAATCATTGACTGTCGATCACCGTTCACCGACTGTCGATCGTCAATCGCCGATCGTCGACGGATAAGGTCAATCATTGATCGTCGATCGTCGTCATTGGTCGTTGATCACAAATTTAATCGAAAGAACAATAGTTAAAATTAGAGATATATTTAACATTTAAATTTGTATTTTTTTTTAATATTACACAATTTTATTACATTTTATAACATAAATTATATTATATTAAATTTTAAAATTATATCAGATAAAATAATCAATATTGTAATATAATTTAATGCAAGACTGAGTAAAATACCAAAAAAAAAGGGATTGTTTTGCAAAATGATCGTTACGAGGGAGTAAATTCCTCCCCCCCTCTCTTTCTCTCTCTTCCCTCCGCCATCGCTCGTAGCCGCCGCCCCCAATTCCCTTTCCCTTCTCTATCGCACCGCACTCGATCGAGAATTGACCGTCCTTCCTGTCCTACAAGCTCCACCGCGCTCTCTTCTGCTCTCCCTCTTGCACTCGGCGCGATCCACAATCGGCCAGTTTTGACTTCTATCGTGAGATCGTGACCTTCTCCTAGTCGGCGACCGTAGCCCTCCGTTTACAATCGGAAATCATCTCGCAGTCCAAGTAGCCAGCTCCTGCGATAAATTGGGAGATCATTCAGGTTTGGGTGGGATAGTCCATATAACTTGGTTGATTTTGTTTAGCGTTGAAGTAACGGCGATTGAAGCTTGCCAGTCTTTGGAGTTAACATGATATTTCTACTTGGAGATATATCGCCTCAAATCCTTGAAGTTTTGATCATTAGTGATGTTTTTTTTTACCGATGAATTGTCACAAAAATTTCTCTTTTCTATAATCATTGGCACTGTGTTAAAGATGTGTAGTTTTTTTTTTATCCCACTGTAAGATCAATTAAATAATTTTGATACCTGAATACAGGTGTATGCATGAATGTCAAAGTTTGTCATCTATGTTATATAGTATTAATCTAGTTACTAAAAACTTCACATTCTACTAACATTCATGCTACCACCTAATCTACTCCTACATAATGTATATGGCTAGAAACATCATCATGTTCCAATAATTCAAGGCTCCTTTTGTTTTTTCACAATTCTGATTAGGATATTGCTCTTAGGCCATTGATCCTTCTGTACCAGATAATACAAAAGTCTGCATGTGTTGTGAAGACCTAATTAAATTTCTAAATGGTTCACAAAACTCTCCAGAGTTTTTTGGTTCTTAGAAATCTTATTTACGCACCTATGTCTATAACATGTTGGTTGAACTTGATAATTTTTTCTTGGACTCTGGGAAATCTAACAGGTGAAGTATACTAGTATTTGAAAATTCCTATGGTTCTATTATTGTATTTTGCATAATTAATTGATTGTTCCTTCATATCTTTAGATCAGTAAGATTTCATGAGAATTGTTGTAGGATATCTGGAAATCTCCCTCGGAGTGCTTATCAAGGAAGAGATTTGAAACAAATGGCTTAATAAACTTATACCGTTTGCTCTTTTTTTGAAAAAGGGGGGAAACACCTTGCCTCTTTTGCAGTTTTTCTTTGTCAAATTATACAGCAGAAACTTGCACATTTCATGTTGCTAAATTTTTTGCGCTCATAAGAAGTTAGTTCTATTGAACTTTTGGAATGGACTATTTTCTAAAAGATATACAAAAATTTAGAATCAGAAAAGTCTCTTAAGAGATTGCAATGGCATGAATGTAAATATCCTCTTGCTTTCCCTGTGCTTTTCCCTGTCTAGTCCTAGCAAATGCACAATCTCGCATAAACACGCTGACAGAGGTTTGGTGCTTATATGTTCCTTCCCTTATGTTTTTGATTAGTTTCAACAAATCACTGTATGAAAATGAAGATTTAGGCATTTGAAAATCTATCTTGTTATAAAAACAAGTTTTGTTTATTCTTTACCGCTCTGAACAAATATACCTCTATAGTTATTTTGAGTCACTAGAAATTCTATTGTTCAACTCCACTCCAGAACAATGATCAATGCTTCTGCGATCATAAACCTACACCTTGCCAGTTGCAGTAAATAACAACCTCATAAAATATGGGAAACCTATTGGCTTAGGAAGTCATGTCTTCTCAATGCATGTATTAGTGTTTTCCTAAGACAATAAAGTCAAGGGCCCAAAAGCAGATACTTGAGATTTGCTTTCATCATATGCCTGCATGCCAACTGAGCAAATTTAAGGCTGATTTTCAGATTATAATCAGCTAGCACCTTGATTTTGTTCTGTTGGGCAATAAGTATGTATTTTCTTAGGTAAGAACAACAGTTGGCATAGTAATCCCCATGAATAAGTTTAAACATGTAAACCAAACCTATAGCAAACTTTTCTTTTCATTTTAACTGTGGATACATGATGTGTTGCCACAAGGTTCCTTTCTTTGTATGCATGTGAATTTCAACTAAATTATAAACATTTTGAAATTTAATTCTGCCTTGTATGTCTGTGCATTCTCATTTAATACAAGTTGTCGCAATATAGTTTAGCAATTAGTGTATGTTGAGTCAATTTAGCATGTTCCTTGTGTCACACTTTCAAGCTTTCTTTCAAATATTTGTTCTATCTAATTTTGAGTATTCTTCCATAGGGACTGGTTTAGCATCACTTTCTGTGCAGACTCTCTTTGCTTGCTTGTTATCAAAGGAAGACTCATTACTGGTACATCATAAGGATAGGTTACTACTTCCAAGACATTTCATCAAGATGCTGAACAATGATGGCGAGCCTGCATCTGCTCCACAACCTGATTTGTGGTATGACCTACGACTAGGTTCCTCCTTCCAAGACAATTCGTCAACCAAGTTTTGCACACTTCGATGTGAGTTAAATTAATATGGTTCCAAATTTTCTCTTCCTTTGTTTTTATTTCCTTTCTTGAGAGATGCTGCTTCTTGTACATGAATCAATTTGGAATCTCTCCTGGAGATTTTTTTTATGGTTTATGGTGCTCAATTTGGACCTGACTACATATTTATGTGGTGATTAGGTAGAGATTCCAAAAACTAATGCATGGGAGCAGAGAAACAGGAAATAGAAGTCTTTTTCTTTTCTGAATGAAACTGGAAGTGTGGGATGGATAAGTTAGTTGTTAGTCATTGAATATGTGAGAGTTGCATTCCTTGCATATTGCATGAATCTAGGTAAGAACAAATCTTTGAAAAAGTTGGCAAATCACATTGGATGAAGTAACGAGGAGAATCTAAAATGAATACATTCTTTAAGGAGAACTCCTGGTAGAAAGAGAGGATAGTTTTCTTTGCCCAACATAGTTAATTGTCAATTTATGAATTGATGGATAAGGATTTCAATACGATCACAATTGGTTCAGATCTGCAGACTATGTAGATTTGAGGAATTTCTTTATTGCACTCTACCTTGTAAAACCACCCAACCAATTTTTTGAATGTGCAAAAAAGAGAGCAAAGATAGAGCACACTTATCAGCAGCTAGAAAATTAAAAATTCGATGGGATTTATCTTAACAATCATTCTTTGAGGCTTTACATGTTTTGACCAAGTATTTATAATAATTTCTAAAAATAGAAAGGATTCCACTGAGATGACATAATGATTGGAAGTCAAGATGCCTACCAAGTCTTCACATGGTATAAAAAGAAAAGATTCCAGCCTTCTTTTGGTGAGATCTTTGGGTTTGATTTAGTAAATATCTTGTAATAATTCTAGTCGGAAAAGAGATCTCTTTTTGCATATAATAATAATCCTAGTTCAAAGTGCCTTTTAAAGTTCCATTTCTCTTGGTTCCCTTGTCACCTTCCATTGAGCAAAACCTTAAGCCTAATTGATAACATAACCCAAAAGCCTTGCACAACCTGTTTGAACATCAGCCACTTAACGTTTGAGCAAAGAGAGAGCAACGATGTAGATGGACCACATGGACCAAATAGTGATGCTTCTACATCATGATCTATATATGCATTCAGCATCTTTTTTTCTTTTACTCATAATCTTGGTTTAGCTATTGAAGGTTTGTCTTCAACGTGGTATTTTGTATTTTTTACTTCGCCTCTATGATTTAGTATGCAAATACTTTTTTTGTTACTTGCTTGTCCTACATATATAATCGAGCATAAGTACTGAAATCATATTTCTATCTGCAATTGTTAGATGAATTTAAGCCTGCATCAATTGACAAGAGCCAACCTGGATCGTTGCATAAAAATAAGGAGAACCGAATAACTGTAGAGTTCCGTAATAATCAGCCTGGAAAACAAAATGTTTCCTTTGAGGGAAGCAGTGAGGATTACAAAGACAATGATGGGGTTCTGTTTTTTGATGGAGAGACATTTAGGTTGGAACGGTTGCACCGTGCGGTTAAGAGGTTGAGGCATGTGCGATTGCCTGGTGATCATGCTTCAGCAGCTAACATTTCATCTGCACCCTCATCTGGAACAGCCACAGAGTCTCGTTCTCCTCCAGTTGGAAGAATGGCAAAAATGCAAGTGCCAAATAAAACAGTAGCGCATCCAATTCATGTAAGTAATGATTGAATTTGTTACTGCTGAAGCCTCAAATTCAATTATCAACTTCTATATTTTTTGCAGTTCCTTGTTTGGACTAAGAGTCTTGGACATAATTCAGTGCAAGAAACATTCTTATCAGTTCTGTTGATTTGAAACTCTATGGTAGCATCAGTTATAGGCTGAGTTACTTTGGCTTCACTTGTCATCAAATTTAATGGTGGCATTTGCATTTATTTTTAGATTTCAGAAATATTAAAGTTCATTTTGTTCCATTTTATATCTTAGACCTATGAACTTCTGAATGCCCATATTCCCGATGCGTAATTCTTTAAATCAGTGCATCTAATGAAGGAATGGCACATAGATATAAACTGTTAATTGCTCCAAATCTACAATATAGCATTCCTCGGTTATGCCAATACTTTACTAGCCCTTTGCGGCATATTGGAGTATCCCATTGAAGGAATGAATTATTATATTACAATTTCGTTCTTCTAAACTATGCATCTTCACAAGAGCTGGATGTAAAGATGGTCCGAGTGGAGTGATGAAATGAAACGTGTTTTCTTTTGTCTCTAGTTCTTGCAGGCCCAAAGTAGCCCCACTTAACTCACCTAACATAGGAGCTCCATGATCAGGAAAATAGAATCTTTGCTATTGAAATGGATTTAGTTCATGAATGCCATTCAAGATTCATTTTAATGAAATGTAATCTATTCAGTTTATGGGACACTTAGACCCATACTCAAAAGAACTAAGAAAAAAAGAGAGAGAAGAATAGATAAACCTAGGTGAGGTCCTGTTGAGATGTATGGTTGAGAGTTTCCATGGAGTAAAAGCTACATATTTTGCTTTACAGTTATCTAATGACTCGGTATGTCAAATAATTTGAATCTTAATATAGTTTCCGAGAAGTTTAATTTTATCATTCTTGATGTGTGGACCTGCAATGAAGGTTAATGTACCATCTATTTGGTCTCAGTTTAATAACTATGATGTTTCTTGTTGACTGTGTTTTGATGCCTATGCCCTGGAAGGGCATTTTATATAACTGAGGCCTGAGGGTAATGTATTCTGCATAATATGGCATCTTGATATTGGCAAGATACACTTTTTGGTACTTGATTTTTGATGCCACCATTTTTGGGATTAATTTTTTCCTTGACACACAAGATATCCTAGTGGATTGCGTCGTTCAAGGTTTATATGAACTTTGCATATCGTTGAGATGCAAAGCATGCTATGTAACTGTTTCCTCTAATTAGGACACCTTCCATCTGTATTGTTTCAGTTCTCATCCCTATTATTGCTCACATACTGACATTATTTAGCATCGGTTACTGTATGTTAGTTTCTTCGAGCAATTTATTATCTCATATTAGTACTCAACTAACTTTGAGTTTTTGTTTTTTAGTGTCTATATTATTTCACTTAACCTGTCTTTTCTTATGCCTACATATAATTGTTGAGCAGGTTGAGGTCGAACGAATCGATATAGGTGTACCAGAAAGTCAAGGTATTATCTCCTGTGAAATTTATCTGTTTTGAACTATAAATACTATCATGAGACTTTCTAGATTCACCTCAATCGAATGCAACACTTCTGATTTCCTTTCGATGCTTTGTTATCACTCATGAAACTTTTTTTTTTCGCCTCTTACTAGAATCATTTTGAAAGATTGGTTTTCATTCATAACGTCCTTTCCTTTTACAAAACCATGACTTAGATTTTACTTATCGACAAAACATGGAAGTAGATGAGCAGATATATGTATAGGATTGGATTGAATGAGTAGCATTTGATAAGTTCCGGCAATTCATTTACTTGTTTGGATCACGTTCATTTTTCTCGTTACAGGTTCCAGACCCAGGGAAAAGAGTGTTGTTAATGAATCAGTTCCAGTTAATCCATCGCCTATTTCTCCCGATAGGAAATCGTCCGAATTAGAGAACATTGATATTTTTGGCGACGATGATGGAGGAACGCCAAATAACGAAATTTTTGGGCAGGATGAGCAGGGGGGATTCGACATTAATATCACAAATCAAAATGATACAGACGATGAGATTGCCGATGTCGATGTAAGCGATGAGGCAGATGAAGGGCCAAATGCTGCTGAAGCTCTACGTGCTCAGGCTATTGCAGCGGATGGGCAGCAGGAGACAGAGAGCTCCAGCAGCAGCGACGGAAGCAGTGGGAGCGGGAGCAGCAGTGGGAGCGGAAGCAGCAGCAGCGATAGCGACGGAAGCAACGACGACTCAGCTAGCTCCGGTGGTGATCTGGACATTTAGAGCGACATCAAAAAGGAATGATCAATGAATGTCGTTGCGAGATCATTCAGTTACAAGGCTATCCTACCTATCTTGATTGTTATACAGACGATGAGGTTCGAGTATTCGGCGAAAGCTTTCATCGCCTCCTTTATAAACTTGGGGCTCAATGTTAAATCTGAGTTGCCGAGTTTATCGTATGATTCAATGTAACTGATGAACATTGTCGACGAACAAAGTGTATTCAATTCCCACAGCTAAGCCACGCCACTGACATCCCTAATTAGAATTGTTCTTGCTGCCTCCATCTTAAACGCTATGGAAATGCCATTCATCTGTTGCCACAGTGTTGGCGTTCTAAATGTACAACGTTTTTTCGGTTTCATTTAGTTTGTTTTGATCACTGTTCTTGCCATGTCTATCAAAGTGTTTTTGGCTCTGATGTCCGGGCTCAATTCTTATACTGCTTCAGCTTGCTTACTGAACAAATTAGCGATTTTTTTTTTTTCAATTATATATATATATTTTTTATAATTCAAGTGTATACATACTCAGACCTCTGTGTATTTAGTGTCATTCGAATTTTAATTCACTTATTTTTTTCCTTGAGTTTTTTTATTATTGTATGTATTATTCATTTATTTATTTTTGATAATTCAGATATTTAAATTTCATTTGATTAATTTGTTTTTTTATTTGTCTATCGAATAAATTCAAAGTATAATTTATATACAAGTTTTTGTATTTAATGGGCGTGTAAAAATTTGATTAAACCGATCAAAATCGTAAATTCGATTCGGTCTATTTAAAAATTTAATTTTAGAAAATATATATCAGTTTTTTTCAATTAATTTGGTTAAATTTTAAATTAAAAAGATCAATTTAATAAGTAAAATTTAATCAGAAACTATAATATTATAGTTTTTATATATTAGTCCGTTAACATCGATTGATTTTGAAATTTTAGTTTTTTATCGATTTAATTTTTATTAAATATTCGATCGATTTAATTAACTAACTCAAAAAATTTCGATTTATTCAATTTTAATTTAATTGGGTTGATTAATAATTAATGGGTCATCTCTGTTTGCATGCGTGGATTTTTTTTTTTTATTTTTTTTATTAAAATTAGGTATCTCAGTTTTAGACTCGATTATTTTGATCGATTTTGTTCCATATAAATTTTTATCAGTCAAGATATGATAAATAGTATTAGTCACAAAGTTTTATAAAATGATCGTTCTACATTTGATGATTGGACGTAATATAATCAAATTTATAATAAAATATAATATAATCTGGATTATATTTCTATGTTTGATTATAAAGTTATCCGTAATCTTAGATTATAAGAGATACTATATTCTTTTATTTAGTGTTCATTACAAGGACGATAATGATCGACTGCCAACAGCGATGAGCGACGATGGTCGATCAATCGGACGACAGGTGACCGATTAACTAGAGGCGGCAACGACGACCACAGTGACGATGACGGTCGACCGGCCAATGGCGGCGATGATCGATCGATCGATGACGACGATGGTCAGCCGATAGCGATGCCGATGGTCGATCAACGACAATCGACCATCGGCGAGCGATGGCGACGACGACGAACTGTGGTGCCGGATGATGGTGGTTACAAGCGATGACTTTTCAAATTATAGATTGTAATATAATCGGATCATATAGATTTTATCTTGTACTAGATTAAAAAAATTTTAATGACTTTTATAATCTAAATTATATTATATTATAATTTTAAAATAATAATAAATAAAATAATTAATATAATCTAGATTATATTGAATTTTTTTTTATAAATATAATATGACTAAGGATGAATATTTGAGAATTGAATTGGAGAATTTTGATAGCTTGCGCTACTGATTCCTACACACCCGAGTACAGTGCGAGCCACGCGCATTACTGTCGACGCTGCCATGCCATCCGGCCACCGTCGGCCGTCGGATCGGGCGCGATCGACGCGCTAGCGGTCCGACAGAGGGAGTTTATCGGTCGGTTACCACTGTCGATCGTGATCTTTGATGATTTTCGATCGATTATCATCGGATTTCGGTCGCTAATCGGCCGGAAAACTCACCCCGTCGAACCGCCGACGAGTGACGTGTCGATCGCATCCGGTCCGGTGGCCGACGATGGCCGAATGGTGCGGCAGCGATGGCGACAGTGACACGGAATCGTCGAGGAGTGCACGAGCACAGAGAAATCCATCCCGCATGAGATCAATTTTCTTGAATTGGATATCCACTGTAACGTAATTATTGGAGCAAATAAAGTGGATCATGCCATGCCATGCGATGCTCGGCGTGCTAAAGAAATCGATACGGTGGGGCCCAGAAGACTTTAGCTGAAAGCAAACATTTACCAAATAAAATAAAATAAAATTAAATTAATTGGGGTCAGGTCAAATCGAGAACGTAGCGATCATCAAACCAAAGGGGGAGAGACCAGCTCCAGGCTTGGAATCCTGTCACTGTATAATAAAACGAGTCAATCCTATTGATCTGTTTAGCAGTGAACTAACAAGGGAAAGACCGATTTGAACTTAGGTTCGGCACACCCTAACGAGCTCAAGCTACTGGCCAGGCCTGTGGCCGTGACTCGTGGCCGAGTCACACCCAATCCGTTAAGTCACGATGAGTTCACCGTGTCGTCCGGTGGTCTAGCGATAAACTTGTGATCGAGCCAGGGCCTCAGACTAGCAAGATTGCCGCAAGCTTGTCATTAGGCCAAGGTCACGAATGAGCTTGCTTTGGGGTTGTTGATTCTTCGGAGTTCGTCGGAATTTTCTAAAGAATTTAGTTAGGAAAGAAATTCATTCAGTTTAATTTTAAATGGATAAAAAAAATACAAAATGATGATTAAATATATTATATTATATGACGTTGAATGTTAAATTACGCCTAAAACATAGGAATATAAGATGAGAATTATAAAGATGAGGATATTAAAAAAAATTGAATTGTATTTATTTAAAAAAAATCCAATATATAATAAATCCATGAATAAAGAATTTATATATGCATCGACAGTGAAATGGCCAGATGATTTCAATCTTTTTTAGGGATTATTTTTTGAAAATTTTCAAATATAAACTTCCGAAGAATTTGAACTCTGCATCGCTGAATCACATTGAAAAACTTCAAGATTAATCATGTTAAAAGATCTAAACAATTGAATTATATATATATAAAAAAAAATTAGAGAAAACTAATGAGACTTTCTTTGGATGCAAAAGAGAATGATCTGGTTCCAGTTCCACCAGCAAAAAGAATGCACGCACAACTCGATTGCTCTCCCCGTCGCCCATCGATGACCTTGGCTGACAAAAGGAAGACCGGCCAAAGGCAAAAGCGAAAGAGACAGGCCATGACTCCATTTCCAATCTGCACTGCATCCTCAACTCGGCCGGCGACCGAATGATGGCGGCGACGCAGGCCCTGCTTCCCTTCCCCGCTCCTAAAAAGGGAAGCCGCCGCCGTGCTCCTCTATCCCTTCTTGTCATCTTCTACCTATCTCCTGTTATGTTCATGGTCCGGTGCGTCGCCGGAAATTCAACATGTTGTTGTTGCTCACCGGTCTCTGTTGTTGCTTTGTCCTCGCCGGCTTTACGTCGGCGGCGCCGCTCCCTGTGATGGCTCTGCTTTCCCTGCGCTCCTCCCTCGTCGATCCCTCCTCCAACCTTCGCGAATGGGCGTATGGTAACCAGACGGATGAGCCGCGGCCGTGGTGCTCTTGGTCGGCTGTCACTTGCGACGATGCTACTGGCGCGGTCACTGTCCTCGACCTCTCCCGGAAGAATCTCACCGGCGCCATCGCGCCTGAGCTCCGCCTGCTCTGCTCTTCGCTCGAACATCTCAATCTCAGCGGGAATGCTTTCGCCGGCCCGCTCCCGGACTTTCTGTTCGACCTTACTCGCCTCCGAACCCTCGACATCAGCCACAACGACTTCAACTCCACCTTCCCGCCGGGCGTCGCCAGGCTCCGCTGTCTCTCCGTTCTGGACGCTTATAGCAACAGCTTCGCTGGCCCGGTGCCTCCCGGCCTGACGAGGCTCCGACGATTGGAGCACCTCAATCTCGGCGGGAATTTCTTCGAGGGCGGCATTCCTCCGGGGCTCGGCAGGCTGCCGCAGCTGCGGTTTCTTCACCTCGCAGGAAATCTCCTCGGTGGCCGACTGCCAAGCGAGCTCGGCTCCTTGACGCTGCTAGAGCACTTGGAGATTGGGTATAACTCCTACAGAGGCGGCGTCCCCACGGAGTTCGGAAGGTTGGCTAGTCTTACTTACCTCGACATCTCGTCGGCGAACATCACCGGCGTTCTGCAGTGGGAGTTCGGCAACCTTACTCGGCTCGAGTCGGTTTTCCTCTTCAAGAACAGGATTTCCGGCGGAATTCCAGCGAGTTTTTCCAATATGAGAGCTCTCAAAGTTCTTGATCTCTCCGATAATCTGCTCCACGGCCGAATTCCTACTGGCTTCTCCACTTTACCGAACCTCACTCAACTCAGCCTCATGAGCAACGAGCTCTCCGGCGAGATCCCTTCCGGAATCGGAGCTCTGCCCAATCTAGAAGTGCTGAACCTCTGGAACAACTCACTCACCGGGAAGCTTCCGCCGGAACTTGGTGCCGGTGGTAGGTTGCAGAAGCTTGACGTGTCCTCCAACTCTCTCACCGGTCCGATACCACGGGCTCTCTGCCTCGGGAACAGACTCAATCGCCTCATCCTCTTCTCCAACTTGTTCGACTCGGAAATTCCGCCGGAGCTCGCGAATTGCTCCTCGCTGTGGCGCGTCCGCGTCGAGAGGAATCGCCTAGTTGGGTCCATTCCGGCAGGCTTCGGCTCGTTGCCTAACTTGACTTATATGGACCTGAGCAGCAACGGCCTCTCCGGCGGCGTGCCAGAGGACCTCGGCCGCGCCCCGATGTTGGAATTCTTGAACGTCTCGAAGAACCCTCTCCTGGCGCCCTTGCCGGAGAGCATCTGGCAAGCGCCGAGAATTCAAATCTTCGCCGCCGGCAGCTGCGGTTTGAGCGGGGAGATACCGAGCTTCGATTCTGGCTGCAGGAATATCTACAAGATCGAATTGGAGAATAATGAGCTCAAAGGGAGCATCCCCACCACCATCGGCCGCTGCCAAAGGCTGCTAAATCTGAAGCTAGACCGTAACAGACTCACAGGGAGCATCCCGCAGGAGCTAGCGGAGCTCCCTTCGATCGCCGAGATTGATCTCTCCTGGAACGAGCTCAGCGGCACCATCCCACCCGAGTTCGACAACTGCAGCACCATGGAAAACTTCAACGTCTCCTTCAACCGCCTCACTGGCCCGGTCCCTTCCGCGAGCAATGTTCTCAAGAACTTTCGCTCCTCGGCGTTCGCCGGCAACGCCGGACTCTGCGGCGAGCTCGTGGGAAGGCCGTGCGAAATCCCAGGTGGCGCCGCAGCAGCCGTTGCCGCGGACACGCAGCGAAACGCTCGGGGCTCAGCCGGAGCAACGATCGTGTGGATTGCCGCCGCGGCAGTTGCGGCAGGGCTGGTGGTTCTGATACTGGGAACTCGGTGGACGCAACAAAAAGAGGAGGTGGAGGAGGAGGAGCCGGGTGGACTTGCGCGGTGGCGAATGACTGCATTCCAGCGCCTAAACTTCACGGCGGAGGACGTAGATAGATGCGTGTCGTCGTCGAGCGACCAGATCATCGGGATGGGATCGACGGGCATCGTGTATCGCGCAAAGATGCCGGACGGCGAGACCATAGCGGTGAAAAAACTGTGGAGTCCACAAAAGGAGTGGGTCAGGCGGCAGACGAGGAGGAAAGGAGGCACGGTGGCGGAGGTCGAGGTGCTGGGATCAGTGAGGCACCGCAACATCGTCCGGCTGTTGGGCTGCTGCGCCAACGGCGAGACGACTCTGCTCCTCTACGAGTACATGCCCAACGGTAGCCTCGAGGATCTGCTGCGCAGCCGGAGCAGCACAGAAAAGGGGACTAGCTGCGGGCTGAGCATGGATTGGGCGACGCGGTACCAGATTGCGGTAGGGATAGCGCAGGGGATCTGCTACCTCCACCACGATTGCGACCCAGTGATCGTGCACCGCGATTTGAAGCCGAGCAACATCTTGTTGGACGCGCAGATGGAGGCTCGGGTGGCGGACTTCGGCGTCGCCAAGCTCATCCGGACGGCCAACCAATCCATGTCGGTCATCGCCGGCTCCTGTGGCTACATTGCTCCCGGTGAGTGATCAATCCCGCATCGCAGACACCAAATGTTCGACGATTTGTCTGATCCATTCACCCACTCTTCTCCGCGTGCCCAGAGTACGCGTACACGCTGCAGGTCGACGAGAAGAGCGACATATACAGCTACGGCGTGGTGCTGATGGAGATGGTGAGCGGGAGGAGGTCGGTGGAGGCGGAGTTCGGGGAGGGGAACAGCATCGTGGAGTGGGTGCGGGGGAGGATGGCGAAGGCGGAGGAAGGCGGGGCGTGGGATGTGCTGGACCAGGCGGCGGCGGCGGCCGGATGCAAGCAGGTGAGCGAGGAGATGATGCGGGTCTTGCGCATAGCCTTGCTCTGCACGAGCAAGAACCCCAAGGACCGGCCGTCGATGAGGGACGTGCTGTCCATGCTGAGGGAGGCGGTGCCCGACAGGAAGGTCAAGGAGGCGAGGACGGCGGCGGCCATGGCGGGACAGAAGCAGCAAGGCTGACGTTCTTTTGCCTCTTTTGGATCCATCCATCACATTTCTGTCGCTGTACTACTATTTTTACATCATAAAGAATTTCTCGATATTTTTAAACCTTTAAAGAAGCAAAAGGAAATCCGAAGATTCTCAGTTTTCTGTGAGAACGAACCCGACGGAGGCATCGCCGGAAGGAGCCGGGACGCCCCTTCCCATCTCGGCCTGAAGCGCTTCTCCTTCTGCATCATCTTCGACGCTACAACGCCTCCGGCCTCCGGTGGGGACTCCGCCTCTGACCTAAACTTCACGTAACGACCCACTGCTACGTCGGGTTGCGCGAGATTGCCTTCGGAGGCAAGAAGGTCAAAATCCCGGCCCCATTTCGCCTTCGTTCCTGGCGCCGGCAACCACTCCTTGTTCCCACCACCAAACACTCCCTCCCCCGATCAACAAGTATCCAAGTGCGTAGGGGGAGGATCTTGGATCTGATCACAACCTCAGACCTCTTGCCGTCGCTGGACATAGGCCATAGCTCTCTACCCCCATTGTTGGATGACAAGCTTCTCCGACAACTACGCGAGGTCGATAAGCAAGAAGGCGTACGAAAGGAGAAGTTTGCGATCTGAGGTTGAAGAAGCAAATGTCGCATCGGCTTGTGGATGTTCGTGATCCGCCGGAAAAGAAGGGTACCTAGCGGAGATCGATCTCCTGGCGTGCGCCGACGATCTTTACAGCGATTTTCCCCATCATCGCAGGGGGGCGAAGGGGAGGAGAAAGGGGGTTTATCACATTAGAGCGTAAGAAAAATCAGATATAAGTTCATTCTCATTTTCCTCCTTTTCATCTCCCCTCGCTTCTTTCTAAACAAGAGTAGTTTTTTTTTTTCTTTCTTATTTATCTTTATCCTTCCATTACTTACACCTTCCTTATCTCCTCCCAAACAAATCCGATTGGCGGCTGCTCTCGCGGTTGCTATCTCTATCAAGTGAAGTTTTCGAAGATTTATCAACCAGGTTGAACCGTTAACGCCACATAGATCTAGATCTGTCACAAGGTCTTTGATCTCGATACGATTGGCTACGATCCGACATCAAAAAATTTTTTTAAACTCTCCTTGTACTCATTTCATAAATATCGTCCTCTTCCGATTAATACGATTTATCGGACTTACTGATGGCTTGTTGGAGGTGTCATACCTTGTATTTTACTAAAAATCACATTTAATTTCGAAATATCATTGTAATTAAAAATTAAAAAAATAATATTTTTTAATATGATATTGATTTTTTAAACACTATAATAATATTATTATTTTTTAATTAATATAATTTTTAATTTTGAAAAATCACTATTGATTTTTAAAAATCACCACCATTACAAATTTCTAATTTTTAAACTATATATTCTTGAGAATTACCTCTTCCACTTTCTATCTTAATTTTAGAATTCTAAATCATTTATATTCATCAATAAATTTCAATCAAAATTTATTGATGACTTTAGTTAGATTTAATTTTTAATATTCTTATTTAATTTTTAAATATCCTTCTTTTTTCCGTTAAAAGGACATTTAAATTAAAAAAAAAAATCACGACACCTCATTCCAATGCTATTACAGTAATTTTTATCAAAAATATTATAATGTATAATAGCTTTATTCAAAATTATTATACATATTATAAGCTTATTCAAAATTACTATAATGCGTATTATTTTTTTCCAGATTATAGTGTATAATAGTTTTATTCAAAACTACTCGATATTGTCCAAAAAGATTTATAATAATTTTGAAAAAAAAAACTGATAAAGATTATAGTAGTTTTGAAATAGTTATAATAGTATTGAAGCAAATTTGTCTAAGTTATCAAATACGAACAATTTTATTTTATGTTATATTAATTATTTTGTACTAATTTAATAAAAATAGTATTGAAATAAGAATATTTTTAAAGATAAAAGTGATGTTATTTTAATATTTTTTATCATAATAAAAATTAAATAATATTTTTTTTATTACTAGCATCAGCTATCTAGGTCTTCAATCTGACTAATCCTAGATATCAATCCGGCCTCATGGATCTCTCACGAGATACCAAGTAATCCTTATGCGAGATATACTTTATTGTTCCAGGATCAATTAGGAAAGTGTTTATGGCTCAGCAGTTAAGCCTGACGATGTGATTAAGTCGTCCCTGTAAGGCAGATTTGACGTCAAAGATGTACTCTGTTCGAGAAAATAAACTCCCGAGCCATACTCGATTCAAAGTCATTTGTCTAAGTTTTTTTTTTAATTTAGAACCGAACTTATTTCAGTAAAGATTGGAATATGCCAATATAGCAGCTTCCACCGGTTTATTCCATGGCTATTGTGAGGGAGGTAAATCACGAAGAGCTCTATGCGTCTTAACGTGGTAACCAAGACACGTGAAAGTCATGTTAGTTATAACCCTAGAGCCAATCATGTGATGGTTGAAAAGGGAACATTTTGTATCATATTCAATAAAGGCAAAGGATTGGTTATTATATTTACATCTTGCTTGTGCCAGCTAAATTAAATATAATAATGCCCTAGAAAAGTAGGTTCTTATCTACAGCACATCAATTGGCAGAATTGATTATGAGAGGCTGTAGAGAACACTTTCCTAAATGTTCCTAGTCAAGTATTAATATGCAAGGGCAATATTAATACATAAAGACTAGCATGTAGGTCGATTGATGACTTGATCTCATAAGTCATGGATATATGATATCAAGTTGACACATGGGTATATATTAGAGAATATATACTGAACTGACCCGCCATGAGAAAGTTTCATGGATCGTTATATGAGTGTCATAAACTTTCTCATGTGACTATTGATATGAATAGTCCTCGAACCTGAAGTCACTACGGTTCCCTACATAAGGAATTATGTACTTTGGTATCGTCAAACGTCACCCGTAACAGGGTGGACCATAAAGGCGATTACTGGGTGTATAACAAATTATACGGAGGGATGTGAGTGATGTAGATGAGATCTATCCCTTTCATATGACGAGAGTGATATCGGTGGGCCCCTTGATTGAGTAGAACTACTAAAACGCATGGCCATGCTCAAATGAGTCAATATGAGATATTGAGCTCATTTGTTTGAGTTAGTTTACTCAGGGATCAAGAAAAACATAGATTGATCGAGGATGACACGGTCTATGCCTCATTGGTCAATCTGATATCAAGGATAGAAGGACACGGTCATACATTATAGTAGTCACCGAAAGGTTAGTCGGATCTTGACTTATTTCGTAACTTGGGTAGCAATGATGTATTGCTAGATCGCTCATTGCTTGTGTATCTAAAAGAGTTTAGATCCACTGCCAACGTTATGAGAGCCTATAGGGTCACACACAAAGAGCATGATGATTAGAAGAATTAGTGCATTCTAGTTTGACTAGAATAATTTGGGAATAAGCTTAAGTACAAAATGGTTTTTGGACTTTAAGCTTAATGAGAATTTTAGCTTATTGATTTAATGAGATTAATTCAATATGTTACCTTATTGATTTAATGAAATTAATTCAATATGATAACATAAGCTTATTGAATTAATAAGATTAATTCAACATGCATGAATGTCACACAAGCATGCCACCTAAGCTAGATGAGGTGGAAGGAGACAAAGTGGTTTTTGTCTCCTTAAGTGGCCGGCCAAACAAGGAAGCCAACTCCTTGTTTGATTGTGTCTCAATGCAATGGATTGCATTGAATGTTAGGAGGTGAAAGGGTTTTTCCAACCCTATAAAAGACTCCATGGAGTGGCCGGCCAAAGCAAGATTTTTGGTTGTTGTGTGAAGCTTGAGAAGCTTGGTGGAAGCTTTGTTGTGTGGTTTTATGAGTGTAGGCTAGCAAGAAGAATAGTCTTCTTCTTCCTTTCTCTTTTTCCCTAGCTTCCTCTCCTTTAGGGACTTCTCTAGCAAGAAGGAAAGGAGAGCTCTTCTAGTTTCTTTTGTGAGACAAGAGCTTGCTCGTGTGGATACATATAGAGGCACGGACATTTGAACGTGCTAAAGATCCAACAAACCAAAAGGAAAAGCGGGATTAACAAGGGCACGCAACAAAGGTAATCCTCTCCTATAAGATAGGTTTGGTTTTAGAGAAATTTATTTTGTACGAGGTTTTCTTTCGCAAGGATCACTAGGAAGGGATCCTAATTTTTCCGTTGCGCATATGCTATTTGGCATAAAGAAATCCCTACAGTGGTATCAGAGTCACTTGCGAAAGATCGTATAAAAATAGTTTTTCTCTATTTTATATATGATATAGAAGTAGGATGAATTTTATTATGAGTTGATAATTGCATTAGCAAATTTTCAAACATAATAAAATATCCGATGTCTTTTAAAAGTTAAAATTGACATGGTGCATGGTTATGGCCTAGTCCCAAAAAGTTTGTGATTGGGTGTTGTACTTTTAATACTACTGGTCGCGTGCCTTTCTCCTAAAATTTTTGTTGTAAAATTAGCTTTAGACTCGAATGTAACTCGAGTATTTCTCCGTTTGTAATATACAACAAAGATGGAGGGTCCATTGGAAGATAATGTTACAAGGAGGAAGTCAACAACACAAGACAACCAAAAGGAAGCACTTTGGAGAAGATGCTATCCCTAGGTTGACCAATCAATCTTCTCATTGGCTTGAGAAGATTGTAGAATAAGGGCCATAACCATGACACGCTTAGTTTAATATGTATGTGATGCATGTTAGTTTAGCTTATATGTGATGTATGCTAATATGTATATGATGCATGTTTTTATATCTTAATAAGTCAAATCGATATGCCTACTAAAGTTTGGTACTCACTACTTCCTCGATCATTTGTTATTGGGTTTACAAAGCAAAGCAATGCATTTTATCTTGAAGAGTGCGAGTGGACAATCGTGATGTCCCGCTATCAAACTTAAGACTTAATTAAGTTTTTCTTAATTAGTTAAGAGAGTAGAGCTTTGAGCATAAGTTTTAAAATTAGTTTTATGTGATTTAACATCACTTTGTCTTAGAAGTGGTCGTTGTCTGATATCCAAGAAGGCCCTCGTGCCTCGCCACACCGAAGTCAGTTTAGGAATAAACACTAAACTAATCTAAACTTAACCAAAGCTATTAAAGAGTTACATCAGATGTAATTGGCAAAAGATTGCCTACCTAATCATACTACGTCTGGGCTTAGCCAAAGCTAACTCAAGACGAATTATGATGTGGATCTTTATCCCATATAAATTTATAGCTAAATAGTGATGTAAGCGAAAAGTGTTTGCCTACATCAATGATTAGCTCATATCAAAGCTATGAGAATTTAGTGAGCCTCATTTAATTAAAGGCCTAATTAAATGACTTAGGTATGATACTTAATTTTGCATTTTATTATTGTAGATCACCATGTCATCTAACACGACACACCCCTCGACTTGCGATCTGCCTGAGAAGGACAAGCTCAATGGAGCGAACTTTCTTGATCGTATAGGAACTTAGGATTATCCTCAAGCAAGAACGCAAACCGTATGTCCTAGAGCAGTCTACCTGAAATACCCGCCTCATGCGCCACTCGTCTTGAAAAGATGCTTATAAGAAGCATCAAGATGACGATTAGATGTGTCATGTCTTATGCTTGCAACCATGAACTCGAGCTTGGAAGCAACATGAGAACATGGATGCCTATGATATGGTTGAGCATTTGAAACAACTATATCAAGGACAAGCCAGCACGAGCGCTTTTGAAGTGTCTAAGGCTCTTTTGCATGCAAGATGCAAGAAGGAACACTGTAGGAACTCACACTTAAAATGATTGGGTACGCTGAGAACCTTGAAAGACTAGGTTTTCCATCGAGCCAAGAATCGCAACCGATGTTATCCTCGCAATCGTTCTAAAGCATATAATCAATTCGGCCATGAATTATAACATGAATGAAATTGATAAACCTTTGCTCGAGATTCTCAGATGTTGAGAATCACGAACCGAATCTCAAAAAGAAAGTTAGTAACGTACTAATGGTCAAGAAGGGCAAAGGTAAGCGCAAAGGCAAGGGTAAGACCCAAGCCAAAGGCAAGGCCAATTCATCCACTTCAAAGGGTAAAGGTAAAGTACCTAAGGAATGGGACTGTTTCCATTGCGGTGAGACTAGACACTGGAAGCGGAACTGCAAAGTCTACCTTGAGGAAGTAAAGAATAAAAGAAGTGGGACTTCTGCCTCAGGTATACACGTTATAGAAGTTAATCTATCTATTTCTTCTACATGGGTATTAGATATCGGATGTGCATCTCACATTTGTACTAATGTGCAGGGACTGAGAAATAGTAGACTAATGGCAAAAGGCGAAGTGGACCTACGAGTAGGCAATGGCGCAAAAGTTGCTGCTGTAGCTGTAGGAACATATTCCTTGTCTTTGCCCACTGGGCTTATCTTAGAACTAGAGGAGTGCTTATATGTACCTGCATTGACAAAGAACATAATTTCTGTATCTTGTTTAGACAAGAAAAACTTTTCTTTTATAATAAAGGACAAATGTTGTTCCATTTATTTGAATGAAATGTTCTATTGTAATGCACCACTTATGAATGGTCTCTATGTTCTAGATTTAGAAAACCCAATATATAACGTAAATACCAAATGGTTCAAATCGAATGATTTGAACCAAACATATCTCTGGCACTGTCGCCTAGGTCACATAAATGAAAAACGCATATCCCAACTCCATAAAGATGGATTATTGGACTCATTTGATTTTGAATCATATGAGGTATGCGAATCTTGTCTTTTAGGAAAGATGACTAAAACTCCATTTAGTGGACATGGCGAGAGAGCGACGGACTTGTTAGGACTCATACATACTGATGTATGTGGCCCTTTCAATGTCGAAGCCAGAGGAGGCTATAAATACTTTATTACTTTCACTGATGATATGAGTAGATTCGGCTACTTATATTTGATGAGACATAAGTCAGAATCCTTTAAAAAGTTCAAAGCATTCAAGAATGAAATACAAAACCAACTTGGTAAGCGTATTAAGCTACTTCGATCAGATCGAGGTGGTGAATACCTTAGTCAAGAGTTTCGTGATCACCTGGCTGAGTGTGGGATAATATCCCAACTCACTCCACCTGGAACACCACAATGGAATGGTGTATCCGAGAGGAGAAATCGTACATTAGATATGGTACGATCAATGATGAGCCGATCGATCTACCTACTTCCTTTGGGGACTTTAGCTCTAGAGACACCGCTTTCACACTTAATCGCATCCCATCAAAAGCAGTAGAAAAGACACCATACACGCATGGATCGGAAGAGTCCCAAATGTCTTTTATAAAGATTTGGGAAGCTTATGTAAGACGCCAAGTCTCGTATAAACTAGGACCCAAATCGATAAGTGTTATTTTGTAGGATATCCCAAGGAAACTAAGGGATATTACTTTTACAATCCCACACTTGGCAAGGTGTTTGTTGCCAGAAATGCTGTCTTTCTAGAAAGAGAATTTATTTCTAGAAAAACTAGTGGAGTAAAATTCATCTTGAAGAAGTTCAAGATGATGATAACACTAAGGCTTCATGGAAAATGAACAGAACCACAAAGTGTTGTGGATGAGGAAAGTGTTGCCCAAAGAGTTGTGGAGCAAACACTGCTCAGACCAACCTCTTCAGAGATCCGATAGGATCCGTCGTCAACCCGAGAGATATTCTTTTCTCTTGGTGACAGCGGTGAGGTATTGCTTGTCGATCTTGGCGAGCCTACATCCTATCAAGAAGCTATGATGAGCCCAGTTAGAAATGGCTAGAGGCCATGAGATCCGAAATGGAATCCATGAACACTAACCAAGTATGGACCTTGGTTGGTCCACCTGAAGGGGTAAAACCCATTGGGTGTAAGTGGGTCTTTAAAGTAAAGAGGCGACATGGATGGTAATAAGCATACCTATAAAGGTAGATTGGTGGCTAAAGTTGAACAAATTCATGGTATTGACTATGATGAAACCTTTTCACCGATTCGCGATGCTTAAATCCATTCGGATCATACTTGCTATTGCAGCCTACCACGATTATGAGATCTGGCAGATGGATGTCAAAACCGCTTTTCTGAATGGAAAGCTACTCGAGGATGTGTACATGACACAGCCTGAGGGTTTTGAAGATCCAAAGCATCCTGGAAAGATATGCAAACTGCAAAGGTCCATTTATGGACTAAAGCAAGCCTCTCGAAGCTGGAATCTTCGATTCGATGATGCAATCAAAGAGTTTGGTTTCATCAAGAATGAAGATGAACCTTGTGTCTACATGAGAAATAGTGGGAGCACAGTTGTATTTCTTGTCTTGTATGTAGATGACATACTTCTCATCGGAAATGATATTCCCTCACTCCAGTCTGTGAAGATGTGGTTAGGGAATTGTTTCTCGATGAAAGACTTAGGTGAAGCTGCCTATATTATAGGCATCAAGATCTATAGAGATAGATCTAAAAGATTACTTGGCCTAAGTCAGAGTACATACATAGATAAAGTGCTAGATCGTTTTGCTATGCAAAATTCCAAGAAAGGATTTCTGCCTTTATCACATGGTGTGAGTCTTTCGAAGACTCAATGTCCCTCTTCTAAGGAGGAGAGAGATCGCATGGATAAGATCCCTTATGCATCTGCCATAGGGTCTATCATGTACGCCATGCTTTGTACTGCTCTCGGCGTCTCGTATGCTTTGAGCATGGCGAGTAGATACGGTCGGATCCGGGTGAAAGTCAGCGGATAGCGTCAAAAATATTCTTAAATACTTACGAAGAACGAAAGAATATTTCCCGATATTTGGAGGCAATGAGAGCTAGAGTAAAGGGTTACAGATGATGCAAGCTTCCAAAGCAGACAAGGATGACTATAGATCGCAATCGAGTGCGTGTTTTGCACGAATGGTGGAGCCGTGAGTGGAAGAGTTCAAAGCGGACACGATTCTTGATTCTACAACAGCCGAGTATATTCTTTCGCGTCGATCACGTGAGGAAGGAGGCTCATGAGTTCATCAATGAACTTGGGGTAGTTCCTAGCATTACAGATCTAATAGACCTCTATTGTGACAACAATGGGGCTATTGCACAAGCTAAGGAACCTCGATCACATCAGCGGACCAAACACATACTGCGGCGCTTCCATCTCATTCGAGAGATCATCGATAGAGGAGATGTGAGGATATGTAGAGTACCGACAGAAGCTAACATCGCAGATCCATTGACCAAGGCTTTGGCACAGAGGAAGCATGATGGTCACACTAGGTCACTAGGTATTAGATATCATAGTGATTGGTACTAGTGCTAGTGGGAGATTGTTAGTTATAACCCTAGAGCCAATCATGTGATGGTTGAAAAGGGAACATTTTGTATCATATTCAATAAAGGTAAAGGATTGGTTATTATATTTACATCTTGCTTGTGCCAGCTAAATTAAATATAATAATGCCCTAGAAAAGTAGGTTCTTATCTACAGCACATCAATTGGCAGAATTGATTATGAGAGGCTGTAGAGAACACTTTCCTAAATGTTCCTAGTCAAGTATTAATATGCAAGGGCAATATTAATACATAAAGACTAGCATGTAGGTCGATTGATGACTTGATCTCACAAGTCATGGATATATGATATCAAGTTGACACATGAGTATATATTAGAGAATATATACTGAACTGACCCGCCATGAGAAAGTTTCATGGATCGTTATATGAGTGTCATAAACTTTCTCATGTGACTATTGGTATGAATAGTCCTCGAACCTGAAGTCACTACGGTTCCCTACATAAGGAATTATGTACTTT
Organism: Wurfbainia villosa; assembly: GCA_025175895.1. Classification (NCBI taxonomy): domain Eukaryota; kingdom Viridiplantae; phylum Streptophyta; class Magnoliopsida; order Zingiberales; family Zingiberaceae; genus Wurfbainia; species Wurfbainia villosa. Next base: position 681,038 of record JAKLTH010000099.1, on the reverse strand, counting down.
GGTATCGTCAAACGTCACCCGTAACAGGGTGGACCATAAAGGCGATTACTGGGTGTATAACAAATTATACGGAGGGATGTGAGTGATGTAGATGGGATCTATCCCTTTCATATGACGAGAGTGATATCGGTGGGCCCCTTGATTGAGTAGAACTACTAAAACGCATGGCCATGCTCAAATGAGTCAATATGAGATATTGAGCTCATTTGTTTGAGTTAGTTTACTCAGGGATCAAGAAACACATAGATTGATCGAGGATGACACGGTCTATGCCTCATTGGTCAATCTGATATCGAGGATAGAAGGACACGGTCATACATTATAGTAGTCACGGAAAGGTTAGTCGGATCTTGACTTATTTCGTAACTTGGGTAGCAATGATGTATTGCTAGATGCCGCTCATTGCTTGTGTATCTAAAAGAGTTTAGATCCACTGCCAACGTTATGAGAGCCTATAGGGTCACAATGATTAGAAGAATTAGTGCATTCTAGTTTGACTAGAATAATTTGGGAATAAGCTTAAGTACAAAATGATTTTTGGACTTTAAGCTTAATGAGAATTTTAGCTTATTGATTTAATGAGATTAATTCAATATGTTACCTTATTGATTTAATGAGATTAATTCAATATGATAACATAAGCTTATTGAATTAATAAGATTAATTCAACATGCATGAATGTCACACAAGCATGCCACCTAAGCTAGATGAGGTGGAAGGAGACAAAGTGGTTTTTGTCTCCTTAAGTGGCCGGCCAAACAAGGAAGTCAACTCCTTGTTTGATTGTGTCTCAATGCAATGGATTGCATTGAATGTTAGGAGGTGAAAGGGTTTTTCCAACCCTATAAAAGACTCCATGGAGTGGCCGGCCAAAGCAAGATTTTTGGTTGTTGTGGTTGAGAGCTTGAGAGCTTGGTGGAAGCTTTGTTGTGTGGTTTTGTGAGTGTAGGCTAGCAAGAAGAATAGTCTTCTTCTTCCTTTCTCTTTTTCCCTCGCTTCCTCTCCTTTAGGGACTTCTCTAGCAAGAAGGAAAGGAGAGCTCTTCTAGTTTCTTTTGTGAGACAAGAGCTTGCTCGTGTGGATACATATAGAGGCACGGACATTTGAACGTGCTAAAGATCCAACAAACCAAAAGGAAAAGCGGGATTAACAAGGGCACGCAACAAAGGTAATCCTCTCCTATAAGATAGGTTTGGTTTTAGAGAAATTTATTTTGTCCGAGGTTTTCTTTCGCAAGGATCACTAGGAAGGGATCCTAATTTTTCCGCAGCGTATGCTATTTGGCATAAAGAAATCCCTGATTGTATCGAGTCACTTATAAAGATCGTATAAAAATAGTTTTTCTCTATTTTATATATGATATAGAAGTAGGATGAATTTTATTATGAGTTGATAATTGCATTAGCAAATTTTCAAACATAATAAAATATCCGATGTCTTTAAAAGTTAAAATTGACATGGTGCATGGTTATGGCCTAGTCCCAAAAAGTTTGTGATTGTGTGTTGTAATTCTTAATACGGCCTGCGTGTCGTGCCTTTCTCCTAAAATTTTTGTTGTAAAATTAGCTTTAGACTCGAATGTAACTCGAGTATTTCTCCTTGTAATATACAACAAAGATGGAGGGTCCATTGGAAGATAATGTTACAAGGAGGAAGTCAACAACACAAGACAACCAAAAGGAAGCACTTTGAGAAGATGCTATCCCTAGGTTGACAATCAATCTTCTCATTGGCTTGAGAAGATTGTAGAATAAGCCATAACCATGACACGCTTAGTTTAATATGTATGTGATGCATGTTAGTTTAGCTTATATGTGATGTATGCTAATATGTATATGATGCATGTTTTATATCTTAATAAGTCAAATATGCCTAAAAGTTTGGTACTCACTACTTCCTCGATCATTTGTTATTGGGTTTGCCAAAGCAAAGCAATGCATTTTATCTTGGAAGAGTGCGAGTGGACAATCGTGATGTCCCGCTATCAAACTTGGTTAAGACTTAATTAAGTTTTTCTTAATTAGTTAAGAAAGTAGAGGCATATATTAGCTTTGAGCATAAGTTTTAAAATTAGTTTTATGTGATTTGAACATCGCTTTGTCTTAGAAGTGGTCGTTGCTCGATATCCAAGAAGGCCCTGTGCCTCGCCGACAGCTGGAATAAACACTAAACTAATCTAAACTTAACCAAAGCTATTAAAGAGTTACATCAGATGTAATTGGCAAAAGATTGCCTACCTAATCATACTACGTCTTGGGCGATTAGCCAAAGCTAACTCAAGAGGAATTATGATGTGGATCTTTATCCCATATAAATTTATAGCTAAATAGTAGCTAATGATGTAAGCGAAAAGTGTTTGCCTACATCAATGATTAGCTCATATCAAAGCTATGAGAATTTAGTGGGAGCCTCATTTAATTAAAGGCCTAATTAAATGACTTAGGTATGATACTTAATTTTGCATTTTATTATTGTAGATCACCATGTCATCTAACACGACACACCCCCTCAACTTGCGATCTGTCCTTGAGAAGGACAAGCTCAATGGAGCGAACTTTCTTGACTGGTATAGGAACTTGAGGATTATCCTCAAGCAAGAACGCAAACTGTATGTCCTAGAGCGATCTACCACAAATACCCGCCCTGCCACTCGTACTGAAAAAGATGCTTATAAGAAGCATCAAGATGACGCATTAGATGTGTCATGTCTTATGCTTGCAACCATGAACTCTGAGCTTCAGAAGCAACATGAGAACATGGATGCCTATGATATGGTTGAGCATTTGAAACAACTATATCAAGGACAAGCCAGGCACGAGCGTTTTGAAGTGTCTAAGGCTCTTTTTGCATGCAAGATGCAAGAAGGAACACCTGTAGGAACTCACGTGCCTTAAATGATTGGGTACGTTGAGAACCTTCAAAGACTAGGTTTTCCACCGAGCCAAGAATTGGCAATCGATGTTATCCTCGCAATCGCTGTGGAAGCATATAATCAATTTCATGAATTATAACATGAATGAAATTGATAAACCTTTGCGAGATTCTCGGCATGTTGAGAATCACCGAATCTCAAAAAGAAAGTTAATGTAACGTCTAATGGTCAAGAAGGGCAAGGTAAGCGCAAAGGCAAGGGTAAGACCCAAGCCAAAGGCAAGGCCAATTCATCCACTTCAAAGGGTAAAGGTAAAGTACCTAAGGAAGGGATCGTTTCCATTGCGGTGAGATCGACACCGGAAGCGGAATCGCAAAGTCTACCTTGAGGAAGTAAAGAATAAAAGAAGTGGGACTTCTGCCTCAGGTATACACGTTATAGAAGTTAATCTATCTATTTCTTCTACATGGGTATTAGATATCGGATGTGCATCTCACAATTATACTAATGTGCAGGGACTGAGAAATAGTAGACTAATGGCAAAAGGCTAAGTGGACCTACGAGTAGCAGGCAATGGCGCAAAAGTTCTTCACAGAGTAGGAACATATTCCTTGTCTTTGCCCACTGGGCTTATCTTAGAACTAGAGGAGTGCTTATATGTACCTGCATTGACAAAGAACATAATTTCTGTATCTTGTTTAGACAAGAAAAACTTTTCTTTTATAATAAAGGACAAATGTTGTTCCATTTATTTGAATGAAATGTTCTATTGTAATGCACCACTTATGAATGGTCTCTATGTTCTAGATTTAGAAAACCCAATATATAACGTAAATACCAAATGGTTCAAATCGAATGATTTGAACCAAACATATCTCTGGCACTGTCGCCTAGGTCACATAAATGAAAAACGCGTATCCCAACTCCATAAAGATGGATTATTGGACTCATTTGATTTTGAATCATTTGAGGTATGCGAATCTTGTCTTTTAGGAAAGATGACTAAAACTCCATTTAGTGGACATGGCGAGAGAGCGACGGACTTATTAGGACTCATACATCGATGTATGTGGCCCTTTCAATGTCGGAGGAGGCTATAAGTACTTTATTACTTTCACTGAGGATATGAGTAGATTTGGCTACTTATATTTGATGAGACATAAGTCAGAATCCTTTAAAAAGTTTAAAGCATTCAAGAATGAAATACAAAACCAACTTGGTAAGCGTATTAAGCTACTTCGATCAGATCGAGGTGGTGAATACCTTAGTCAAGAGTTTCGTGATCACCTGGCTGAGTGTGGGATAATATCCCAACTCACTCCACCTGGAACACCACAATGGAATGGTGTATCCGAGAGGAGAAATCGTACTCTATTAGATATGGTACGATCAATGATGAGCCGATCGATCTACCTACTTCCTTTTGGGGACTAGCTCTAGAGGAGCTTTCGCACTTAATCGCGTCCCATCAAAAGCCGTAGAAAAGACACATATACGATATGGATCGAAGAGTCCCAAAATGTCTTTTATAAAGATTTGGGGTTGTGAAACTTATGTAAGACGTCAAGTCTCAGATAAACTAGGACCCAAATCAGATAAGTGTTATTTTGTAGGATATCCCAAGGAAACTAAGGGATATTACTTTTACAATCCCACACTTGGCAAGGTGTTTGTTGCGAAATGTTGTCTTTCTAGAAAGAGAATTTATTTCTAGAAAAACTAGTGGGAGTAAAATTCATCTTGAAGAAGTTCAAGATGACGATAACACTAAGGCTTCGATGGAAAATGAACAGGAACCACAAAGTGTTGTGGATGAGGAAAGTGTTGCCCAAAGAGTTGTTGAGCAGACACCTATTCAAGTAGACCAACCTCTTCGTAGATCTGATAGGATCCGTCGTCAACCCGAGAGATATTCTTTTCTCTTGACTGACAACGGTGAGGTATTGCTTGTCGATCTTGACGAGCCTACATCCTATCAAGAAGCTATGATGAACCCAGATTCCGAGAAATGGCTAGAGGCCATGAGATCCGAAATGGAATCCATGTACACTAACCAAGTATGGACCTTGGTTGATCCACCTGAAGGGGTAAAACCCATTGGGTGTAAGTGGGTCTTTAAAGTAAAGACTGACATGGATGGTAATAAGCATACCTATAAAGGTAGATTGGTGGCTAAAGGATTCAAACAAATTCATGGTATTGACTATGATGAAACCTTTTCACCAGTTGCGATGCTTAAATCCATTCGGATCATACTTGCTATTGCAGCCTACCACGATTATGAGATCTGGCAGATGGATGTCAAAACCGCTTTTCTGAATGGAAAGCTACTCGAGGATGTGTACATGACACAGCCTGAGGGTTTTGAAGATCCAAAGCATCCTGGAAAGATATGCAAACTGCAAAGGTCCATTTATGGACTAAAGCAAGCCTCTCGAAGTTGGAATCTTCGATTCGATGATGCAATCAAGGAGTTTGGTTTCATCAAGAATGAAGATGAACCTTGTGTCTACAAGAGAAATAGTGGGAGCACAGTTTTATTTCTTGTCTTGTATGTAGATGACATACTTCTCATCGGAAATGATATTCCCTCACTCCAGTCTGTGAAGATGTGGTTAGGGAATTGTTTCTCGATGAAAGACTTAGGTGTATATTCTAGGCATCAAGATCTATAGAGATAGATCTAAAAGATTACTTGGCCTAAGTCGAAGTCATACATAGATAAAGTGCTAGATCGCTTTTGCTATGCAAAATTCCAAGAAAGGATTTACGCCTTTATCACATGGTGTGAGTCTTTCAAGACTCAATGTCCCTCTTCTAAGGAGAGAGATCGCATGGATAAGATCCCTTATGCATCCGCCATAGGGTCTATCATGTACGCCATGCTTTACTCGTCTCGACGCCTCGTATGCTTTGAGCATGACGAGTAGATACCAGTCGGATCCAGGTGAAAGTCACTGGATAGCAGTCAAAAATATTCTTAAATACTTACGAAGAACGAAAGAATATTTCCTGATATTTGGAGGCAATGAGGAGCTAGCTGTAAAGGGTTACAGTAATGCAAGCTTCCAAACAGACAAGGATGACTATAGATCGCAATCGGGGTACGTGTTTTGCCTGAATGGTGGAGCTGTGAGCTGGAAGAGTTCGAAGCAGACACGATTCTTGATTCTACAATGAAGAGTATATTGTCGCGTCGATGCAGAAAGGAGGTCATGGCTCCGCAAGTTCATCGCTGAACTTGGGGTAGTTCTAGCATTACAGATCCAATAGACCTCTATCAGGACAACAATGGGGCTATGACAAAGCTAAGGAACCTCGATCACATCAATGGACCAAACACATCTTGCGGCCTTCCATCTCATTCGAGAGATCATCGATAGAGGAGATGTGAGGATATGCAGTACCCGAAGCTAACATCGCAGATCCATGACCGAGCTTTGCACGAGGAAGCATGATGGTCACACTAGGTCACTAGGTGTTAGATATCATAGTGATTGGTACTAGTCCTAGTGGGAGATTGTTAGTTATAGCCCTAGAACCAATCATGTGATGGTTGAATAGGGAACATTTTGTATCATATTCTATAAAGGCAAAGGATTGGTTATTATATATTTACATCTTGCTTGTGCCAGCTAAATTAAATATAATAATGCCCTAGAAAAGTAGGTTCTTATCTACAGCACATCAATTGGCAGAATTGATTATGAGAGGCTGTAGAGAACACTTTCCTAAATGTTCCTAGTCAAGTATTAATATGCAAGGGCAATATTAATACATAAAGACTAGCATGTAGGTCAATTGATGACTTGATCTCACAAGTCATGGATATATGATATCAAGTTGACACATGGGTATATATTAGAGAATATATATCTTGAATCAACCCCATGAGAAAGTTTCATGGATCGTTATATGAGTGTCATAAACTTTCTCATGTGACTATTGGTATGAATAGTCCTCGAACACAAGTAACTACGGTTCCCTACATAAGGAATTATGTACTTTGGTATCGTCAAACGTCACCCGTAACAGGGTGGACCATAAAGGCGATTACTGGGTGTATAACAAATTATACGGAGGGATGTGAGTGATGTAGATGGGATCTATCCCTTTCATATGACGAGAGTGATATCGGTGGGCCCCTTGATTGAGTAGAACTACTAAAACGCATGGCCATGCTCAAATGAGTCAATATGAGATATTGAGCTCATTTGTTTGAGTTAGTTTACTCAGGGATCAAGAAACACATAGATTGATCGAGGATGACACGGTCTACATGCCTCATTGGTCAATTTGATATCAAGGATATAAGGACACGGTCATACATTATAGTAGTCACGGAAAGGTTAGTCGGATCTTGACTTATTTCGTAACTTGGGTAGCAATGATGTATTGCTAGATGCCGCTCATTGCTTGTGTATCTAAAAGAGTTTAGATCCACTGCCAACGTTATGAGAGCCTATAGGGTCATACACAAAGAGCATGATGATTAGAAGAATTAGTGCATTCTAGTTTGACTAGAATAATTTGGGAATAAGCTTAAGTACAAAATGATTTTTGGACTTTAAGCTTAATGAGAATTTTAGCTTATTGATTTAATGAGATTAATTCAATATGTTACCTTATTGATTTAATGAGATTAATTCAATATGATAACATAAGCTTATTGAATTAATAAGATTAATTCAACATGCATGAATGTCACACAAGCATGCCACCTAAGCTAGATGAGGTGGAAGGAGACAAAGTGGTTTTTGTCTCCTTAAGTGGCCGGCCAAACAAGGAAGTCAACTCCTTGTTTGATTGTGTCTCAATGCAATGGATTGCATTGAATGTTAGGAGGTGAAAGGGTTTTTCCAACCCTATAAAAGACTCCATGGAGTGGCCGGCCAAAGCAAGATTTTTGGTTGTTGTGTGAAGCTTGAGAAGCTTGGTGGAAGCTTTGTTGTGTGGTTTTGTGAGTGTAGGCTAGCAAGAAGAATAGTCTTCTTCTTCCTTTCTCTTTTTCCCTAGCTTCCTCTCCTTTAGGGACTTCTCTAGCAAGAAGGAAAGGAGAGCTCTTCTAGTTTCTTTTGTGAGACAAGAGCTTGCTCGTGTGGATACATATAGAGGCACGGACATTTGAACGTGCTAAAGATCCAACAAACCAAAAGGAAAAGCGGGATTAACAAGGGCACGCAACAAAGGTAATCCTCTCCTATAAGATAGGTTTGGTTTTAGAGAAATTTATTTTGTACGAGGTTTTCTTTCGCAAGGATCACTAGGAAGGGATCCTAATTTTTCCGTTGCGCATATGCTATTTGGCATAAAGAAATCCCTACAAGTCATCTGAATCTAGGAAAGAGTTTTAGACCTCCTCTGAAATCGATCTTTATCTTATTCATAAGTTTCATCGTATTTTAACCACTATATTATTCTTGTGGAGATAAGTTATGTGAGAGTCGATAACCTATTAAGTCGTCCAATTCAAGAACACCAAAATTAGATAACACTTTTGGTTCAAGGACAACAAAATTAAGTCATCCAATTAAAGAATATTTTTTAATATGAATACTTTGGATGAAGAAGCCAAATAAAATTCAAGGCAAGATGAATCTCAAAATTCAAAAACACCAAAATTAATATTGATCATCCATTGAACAAATTATATAAGATCTAAGTCAAAGTTTAAGGACTAGATCATGTCTCTTGAATCAAAATTAAGTTATTTTAATATTCAAAATCGAAACAAAAACTATAGAAGTAGCATGTGTTTAAATGTGCGAGGGCTTGCAAGAACATATATGAAGCTCGAAGAACTCATTGTTTTGCGTGCTTAAGGTGGCATACTAAGTAGCTTATAGTCCAAAGAGATCGGAGAAGGAGATTATCGAACATTCATTAAATTAAACCACAAGATGAGCAAAATTAAGGTAGTGTTGAAGAAGCTCTAGAGCATTGACTTGGCATGCCCATTAGTAGTTTGATGGCTCAAGGTGTATAGAGATTAGAGAAGGTTATACGAGACAATCCTAAGGATCGTAGAACAAGGAGCATCATAGGAGCAAGGGCGATAGTCAATAGACAAGAACTCCGTATGTAAATGGAAGGAGGATGGCATGTGGTGGAGTCGTGGGCTCATGCATACTTGAGGGACCGAGTAACCTAATGAGAGATGACACAGGGGCAAAGTCTCAAGTTGCTGCAAGGATAAGTCTCTAATAAATTGAGTGTTGAATGACTTGTATCCATAGTACAATTTATCTTCTCGGGATGACCCATTAGCTAGAGCAACGTAGATGTTGCTATAAGTAGACAGGAGTAGAATTGTAAACGAATCAAACGTTCATGAACAAACTTGGTGTTCGACTCGATAAGAATTCGTTTACGCTCATTCAATATGTATCAAAGTTAATTAATAAACAAGCTTGAACAGCTTGATAAATTAAAGAAATAAGCTTGCACACATATGTGTTCAGTTTATTAATGTTCGTGAACAATATTCATGAACAAACTCATTCAAAAATTATTTATAAACTTATTTATACTAATTTATAAATAAGGATTAAAATATTAAAAAATTAAATAAACAAGTAAGTTTAACTTAAGAGCTTGATAATGTTTAAATAAATCAAACTTAAATAAGTTTGAATCGAGCTTGATTAGAAGCTTGATACTTAAAGTTCAATTCAAATTCAAGCCAAGCTCAATCTCTAAAAAAAAAAATCAAACCAAGCTTGAACAGATTTTTCAATAACTTGATTAATTTTAGGCTTGCTTATCTCGACTTAGTTATTTTATCAAACAAGCTTGAATACTGTAAAATTTAATTTAGCTTGGCTCGTTTACAACCCTAGATAGGAGTCGAATATCTTCTACATGGAATCTAAACCCTCACTCGGGCACAGAAACCTTCCGATGTTTCTGACTAATAGATCAAGGGGTATAGCCCTCATGATTTACCTCTTTTTACCATTATCGAAAGATCGATTGTGAAAGATACTGAGAGCGAGCATAATCATCTTTTGTTATAAGTTAAAAGAGTGGATTGTTCGAGTAGAAACATGGTTTGGAATCGAGCTTCACCTAATACAACAAACTTCTTTGATACGTTAAGGCTTTTTCAGCTTTTTCTAACCTTCCTTGTGTCATATGCTACATCTTTATTCTTTTGAATTATTAATTAAAAAAAAAAAGAAGAAGAAGAAGAACGTTAAAAAGAGATGGAGATCACATTGGTCAAGAACACAATTTCTAAGAACTTTTGTTCTTATCAATAATATAGATAAAAAGAGAAGCCATAAAAGTATTCCTAAGCAAAAAAGATATATGCTTTAATTTGTCACCACAGGAGTCACAAATGTTCTCCAATTAATTATATATAAAACTAAAGGTTTGTGATATTCTTTTTCCCTTGTTTAATACAATTTTTTTTTAATAATGGATTATATTTTCTTTTCGAATTTCTCATGGCATCTACAATTTCAATTTGTATTCACATAATATTTTACTATGCAAAATATTAATATGGATGAGGGTTTATACGGAGGAAATATACTCATGCTCACTCGTCTAAATCATAACTGAGCTCGCCCATCTAAGTTACGATCGAGCTCTTCCATCCAAGTCAAGATCAAGTTCATCATGACAGAAGATACAATCTCCACTTTTTTCTATATAAAAAAAAAGAGTGCAATCTATTATTTTATCTCTATAAAAATACAATCTTCAATTTTATCTTCATAAAGATACAATCTCCCTTCTCTCTTTATAAAAAAGATAAAAGAAAGATAAATAGGGATCAAATAATCTCGATGAAAAATCTTTACTTTCTTTATTCTCTATTTTCTTTATTCTCTTCTTTACTTGAGCGTGTACCTCGACTCCCGTCTAATTTATTTTCAAGTCTTTTATATTTGAACTGATAACTCAGAAATCTAATTTTTAAAGAAGTCAGACCTCACTAGACGTGTAATCGATCAATTTCTCGAAATCACTTACATGTTCAATCCCCCGAAGCACAAACCATGCCCGACTTTCCAAAGTCACACATAAACTCGAATTGCAAAAGCTCCGTGGAAGGAAGCAGAATACATCAAATCAATGCATTGGAAGACCGATTCAACTTCTACTCAGTCTGTCGAAAAATACTTGACCATGGACATCCTACCGAGTCATTCCATCCATCAATCTCGGACCGAATCAGGGGCATAGATTTAACAATGATCATCTACTTAATTATACATTCTTTTACACCCATAAACTCAATTTTCTTTCTAATTTTGGTATACCATGCGTCCAAAATTTATCTCCTGTCCTGTTGGAGCTACACGACCCAATTCACGTCCTTCAATTAATTTTCAGGATTATCCCAACTGATAAATATAAAGAAGTAATTTTTAAATGGACAGAAATTAATTCTCGAGGATTTCATCGTCTTGAACTATCGATTGACCCTCTTCTTTGTACTTGTCACTTTGAATCCTGATTTATGTTCTCCATTAATAAAGACAGTCGGAGGGAATCGTTAATGTGGTGATTTTATATATATTTTTTATTAGCGGTCATATACAAGGAGCAAAGTTTATTCGTCTTTTTCATTAATTTATTTATACGTAAATAGGGTATTTTATAGATATGTTACATGACCAAATCAATTGAAGTATTCAAATAAATATTCTACAACAGACAAATTTATTCTATTTGATTTTATCTAATTTGATAAGTCTATTTGATTAATTCTCTTTTAATTACATCCTTTGGTTCGCCTTTGTGCTAGCAACTAGAGTGAGAATATATTCTTAGACATGATTTATGGCTTCCATACTATCTGAACCCAACTTTAGCATCATCTCTTAGTCCTTGGAAAGTTGTTGTGTACCATTCTGCTATCTAGCGTAGATTCGGTTTGGACTAGCCTTGTTGTCTTCGTGAGCAACTCATTTCGTATGAATAGAATTTTTTCGATGAACGATGAATCTGAAGACTTGGATTGTCATTACCACTTGTCTTGCATAGAGGACAACATTTTCGTTATAGTAAAAAAAAAAAGATGATAATTTTCACTCCGAATCTATTCATTTTCGATAGACAAGTTAATATATATCAAAGAGTCCAAACATGACATCATCCAAAAACAAAATTCAGACTATCAAGTGAGAAGGAAGGTACTCAGAGCAACTACAAGCTTAAGTAGTTAGGTCAAGAGCCCCAAATATATATGCATTTTACTCTTTATAATAAAATTATTATTGTGTAATTTAAAAAAATAAGAGTTCAAATTATGAAAATAACCTCCTAAGAAAGAATAAAACTACAGTGTCATACTTTGTGGACTAGTTCTTTCTTATTGTACGGATGAATGTTTTTATTGTACAGATAGATGTAGTTACTAAGGTTGTGTTTGGTATATTGTAATCTGTCTTGTAATGTAATTCAGATTATATTACAAGGTTATTATTTTGTTTGTTACCGTTTTAAAATTGTAATTTAATATAATCTGGATTAAAAAAGATACTAAAATTTTATAATATATGTAATCCGATTACATTCTAAATCGTAATATGAAAAGTGTCGGATGCTTAACAATCGAAGTCAATCGTCGCTGTCGGTTGTCGTCGTTGGGTGGCCGTTGGCCGCCGCCGGTCGGCTAGCCTTTGTCGTCGCCGTCGATCGACCGGTCGGCCGCCGCCGTCATCGCGATCGTCGATTCCTATTGTCATTGTAATGGACACCAAATAAAAGAATGTAATTACCTTTGTAATATAAGATTACATGTAATTTTTATCCAAACATAGTAATGTAATTAAGATTATATTGCATTTCATTACAACCTTAATTACATTACAACTTTGATTACATTACATCTAATTGTATAGGTATTTATCATGTAAAGTACTCTTGGATTAATTTTTAACGGATGTGAAATATTTTATTGAGTTCTTGATCTCTTTGTGCAAAGAAATTACTATGTCGAAATAATTTTTTTTCATGATTTATCACTTTTTATTATATCAAGAAGACGAATATGATTTGTTCTTCCGCATTGACACAGTTGAGAATTCACATAAGATCTTGGAATCAATTTTCAACGGACATAAAATATCTCATTGGATTCTTGATCTCCTTTATATAAAGGGACCATTACATCAAAGTAAAATTTTTCATGATTTATCATCCTTTATTAAGTCGAGGAGTCGAAAAGCCAAACATGAAAAACACTAGCGTAAATGTTATCATGAGAAATCGAATACTAAGAACACTTAGTATGAATATTATTATATACTCGTAAAGGTTGAAATACATTAACCTAGCGGTCCCCATCGGTCTGTCTCACGGTCATTATAAGAAAGGTAAATCACGGAGGGTCTTATGGATATTGACGTGGTGCCAAAACACGTGGGGATCATTTGAATCCAAGAAAATATTTTAGACCTCCTTCGGAATCGACCCTTGCCTTATCCGCAAGCTCCGTCGTACCTTAACCGCTACGTCATTCCCGTAGGAACTATTATATATCTTTCATTGTATTGGTCATAGATTGATCGTGATTTATCTTTATTTTTTTTATTGACATCAGGATATCCGAATCTTCAGTCTGACTAATTTTTGGGAATGATCAACTCTGCTCCACGGACCTTCGAGATGTCTCACTAATAATTGAGTCGGATAAGGTCGAAGCTCAAGTGACTTCCATCAACTACGAAAGATAAATTCGAAAATTACTCATAATTTTTTCACGATTTAACTCAGACTTTATAATCATATCATTTTTGAATAATAGTACAATGCAAAAATTATATTTCGTTTATCGAATAAACTTCTGAATTTTAAAATCATCCGAATGAATTTTTTTTAAATGGATCGTGGAACGATATCGCCTTTGCAAAATGCACAATATCACTTGGACCAGCTCTTTGTAAAATACTCTGGTAAGGTGTAAAGAAAGGAACGGGTTACGAGAAACAAAGGCTGCGAAATAAAAGCAAGCTGCTCTCTTTCTTTCTCAACAGCAATTAAGCGATCGCCTAACGCCGTCTGTCTACCGTCGCCGGCGATTCTGTTATAATGCCGGCGATTCCAACGCTCCTCGTCGTCCTCCTCCTCCTCGTTCCGATCTTTCCCTTCTCCTCGGCGGCGCCGCGCACCAATATCTCATCGCCTACCTCCGGCATCGGCGTAAACTACGGCCAGGTCGCCGATAATCTACCCTCGCCGTCGGAAGTCCTCCCCCTCCTCGGTTCCCTCGGCGTGAGCCGCGTCAAGATCTACGACGCCAACCCTGCCGTCCTCCGCGCCTTCGCTGGCACCGGAGTCGAGCTGATTATCGGTCTCCCCGACCGATGCCTCCCCCGCCTCGCCGCCCCCTCCGCCGCCCTCTCCTGGGCGAAGTCCACCCTCCAACCCTACGTCCCCGCCACCAGAATCTCCGCCGTCACAGTCGGCAATGAGGTGCTCTCCGGCAATGACTCCGCCCTCATCCGTTCCCTCCTCCCCGCGATGCAATCCCTCCACGCTGCCCTCGCCTCCCTCGGGCTGGACCACCAGATCGCCGTCACCACTGCCCACTCCCTCGCCGTCCTAGCCGTCTCCTACCCTCCCTCCGCAGCCGCGTTCCGCCGCGAGCTCCTCCCCTTCGTGCCGTCCCTCCTGGCCTTCCTCGACCGGACCGGATCGCCCTTCCTCATCAATGCCTACCCCTACTTCGCCTACAAGGCCGATCCCAAAAAGATCGACCTAAACTACGCCCTATTCGAGACCAATGCCGGCGTGGTTGACCCCGGCTCTGGGCTCCGGTACCAGAACATGCTCCACGCGCAGGTGGACGCGGTGCGGGCGGCCATTGCGGCGGCCGGGGGAAGCAAGGGCGTGGAGGTGGTGGTGTCCGAAACCGGATGGCCGAGCTCCGGGGACGCGAACGAGGCCGGGGCGACAGCAGAGAACGCGAGGCGGTACAACGGGAACCTGATGCGTATGGTGGCGGCGGGAAAGGGCACGCCGTCGTGCCCCGCGGCGCCGCTCCAGGTTTACGTCTTCGCTCTCTTCAACGAGAACCTCAAGCCCGGTCCTTCCTCCGAGCGGCACTACGGCCTCTTCAAGCCCGACGGCACGCCTGCCTACGATTTCACTTCGCCGTCGAACTCATCCGCCTCCTCCGCCGAGGGAACGGCGAAGCCGGCTCCGTCGCCGGCCGTAGATGCCTCCTCCACCGGCTTCTACACCATCTCTTCAGCAACGGTACGGTAAATTCTAATTTTCACATTATTATTTTATTGATAATTATTTTTTAAAAATATAATTTTAATTTTAATTTTGATTTAGGGGATGAGGCAACTAATTAATATGCAAATGTTGGCTTCGTTGGTGCTGGCCAAAGTGATTTTGCCGATTTTCTAAATTTTAACATTTTTTTATGTGGATTATTATTATTATTATTTGTTGAAATGGTGCATTTTTTAATATCAAAAGATGTCTAATAATATTTGTTTCGCCTGAGACACGGATGCGGAGATTTCCACCAACGAGGATGGGTTGGTACTTGATGAGTCGGATGGTCCGCTGACTTAGCTTGATCAACAGCTCATCCCGAACGGGACCGATTGATGTATCTTGGACGGATGAGAGGGAAACCTGAAAAGGAAATATCGTTAAAGGCGCCGAGGGAGATCTCGGCTACGCTCCTTCAACGCTCAAGTTAGGAATTGACAGGAAAAGGAGCAAAAAATAGATTAGAGAATTCGAACTTCGTCTGATCTCTTTAAGTTACCTTTATATAGGTAAATCAATCTCCGCGGAATTGTACGGAATGTATGAGAGGCATGAACTCTTTAATGTAGCAGTCTGTCATATTTATGAATGATAGATAGCATTATCTCCATAAATACGACAGACACATGAGGCGTACTTAATACTACTCGCATGGTTGATGGGAGACCGATTTTATTAATGCGCCTAACTTGTCCCCTTGATGTGAACATGAAGGAATGTCTGCTTATCACATGACGCCCCTAACAAATTATGTCTCGTTAGATATTTTTGACTTTAACGACTGTCATATCAATTGACACCAGCAAACTTACCGAGATATAAGCATGTCGATTATGAATTAGTGTCGATCGATATCAATATTTTTTACCTAAAAATAATTCTAATTGTTAAAACACAGAGCAAAATTGCTTAATTGAATCAAAATTATTATATATCCAACACTATCATATCAATTTTTTTTAAAATTCACAAATGTAGTTATTATAATTATTTATCCGGACTAAAATTTAATTGCATATAAAAAAAATACATCTGGATCGTGATATTTGATTTGAGGATTTAAAGCTGATTGAGCGAACAGTTATATATAAATAAAATAAAATAGCTCTCAGCGTAAAATTAGCATAGAATTCATTTTAAAAAGTATAGATGTAGTCGATATAGTAATATTGGAATAATGTTTTTTCAATGAAAAATAAGATGAGTATTGTTTTGATATTTTAAAAATAATAATAATAATAATAATAATAAAAGGACCGCTTTGTATTTTTGTCCTTTATTAATTGATGTATAATTGTTAGATTCTAATTGATGTTCATGAGAACGGGAGAATAGCGTGAAGCAGAAGCAAAGGCCTTTACTATTTTTTCTGCTTTACAGCTTTAGTGCTTTAGACTTTGGGTCGCATGTCCGGAGGTGAGGTTTAGGGATATTTAAATTATTTTTTAAAAGAGTCTAAAAAGTAATATTTGAATTTAAAAATTAATTCACTAATAGTATTTTTTAAAATTCGATTTGGATCAAGATTTTAGATACGATAGGTGAGGCTTAGAAGGTGTTGGTTTCAGTTCACTTTTTAATCGTCTCAAATTTATTTTTTTAAAAGGGTCATAAATTAATTTACTATTTTTAGAGAGATTCAAAAATTAATCCAAAAATAATAATAAAATATAAAGATAATTTTTTTAAGTTTGACTCGTGCCATCAAAATCCTAAGTTAAAGTCTTTTTTCTTTTTTTTTTTAATATATATATATATATATTAAAAACTAAATGATTAATATGATGTAAAGTTATATCAATGGACAAGAATTAATTCCGTCGAATGCAGAGTGCTAGCCTCTCAGCACGTTCAAATACTGACAAGATAAATGTCCATCGTGATTAATCTCTTTCGAGTTGGTAAAATAAGTATTAATGAAGATGATCTATGCTCCAATTGAGAGTCAGAGATTGTATAATCGAGGTTATATGTTCTCCACGTCATGTTGACACAGTTGCAAAGCCTCCGCACAATCTGTGTTAAGGACATTCAAATCAGAATGTCAAGGAGAGAGAAAAATAAAAGAGAAGAAAAGTGAGACAATCTAGTCTTATCTTTTGTACGACTTATATATCCGAAGAAAGATGCAGACATTATAGAGAAAGTATCTGATATTTTTGAAGATGACTAAAGTCAACGGTATGGGACCTAGCAGCCTCCTCAAGATGTCAATGGGTCGTATGAAAATGGGTGAGAAGGGTTGCATCTATACTCCGATGAGTTCATTCGACTGATCCAATCCAATAGAAGTATTGTATTGATCATTTGAATAAATAGAAAAGTATTTATAACGAACGATCTAACAATTCAATATTCGAGAGTTTATTATTATTGGATATTATACTTTTCTTGGAGAAAATACAAAGGAAAATCTGAAAACTATTCGGACTTATCTGTTGAGTTTGTCACTTGTGAAGTGTCCTCGGTCAAGATGAGCTTCTTCTTATCAAGATCGTCGAGCTGTATCAAAAGTTTCCTTGTTGTAAGCCGTCGAGTCAAGAGGCTACTGTGAAGATGTTGTATAGCCGAGTTGAGCGCCGAATCGAGAGGCTACTATGGAGATGTTGCCTAGCCGAGTTGAGCGCCGAGTCTAGAGGCTGTTGTGGAGAAAGAATGGCTCGGGCCGAGTCGCCGAGTTGGTAGTCTACTCGTGCCGAGCCGTCGGATCAAAAACTGCTCGTAAGATACTGTTGAGCCAAAATAGAAGACTTTGTCCATCGAGTTGCCGAGCTAGGAGACAGAAGCGGTGAACACCAAGTAAAGAAACTGCCGAGGGTTGTGTTTACACAGTTTCTTTAAAACAGATTCGTCCTCCTCCGGTAAGGTACTTGCGAGGTTTAACAGGACATCTATTTCCCAAGATACAATGGCAAAATCGCGGACTCAAACAAACACAAGTAGTTCGCGGCGAACTGAATATACACTTGAACGCTATCACTGTAGGTTGAAAATAAAGAGCAAGTCTCTTCTCTCGAGTTCACAATCCTATCTCCTTTTAGAGAGGAGACCTATTAATGATGGAATCGAAAGGTCAACCATAATATCACCTTGATTCATTTAATTTACGTGAATCGTAAGGTCAGCCATAATGTTGTGTCGATTCAACTGATCTGTCATTAATTTATTAATGTCTGACCATTTATGTCAGAGTTTCAATGCGAACTTTCCACGGTTCGATGTGAAAGATGGCGGAACGTCTTCTCCATCTTTTTGTTTTACCATTCAACAAATTTGGAAGGATGACAGAATGTCTTCTCCATCCTTCATTCATATTTCTATTCAAATTCCTAACAATTATTTCATTGAAGAAAAATTCCTACAATACATCGTAACTGTCACGACCCAGAAACATCCATCCCTATATGAGGGATAGCTTCTCTGCTCGGACAATATTCATCTCTGCACCAAAAACCACAAAGAATACCCCAGAAGGGTACACAAGGTTGTACGAACATAAATATGCAATACTTTATTAAACGATGTGGAATAATATAACTACATGTTGGTCTCAAAATACTAACTTGACTACATCATGACATGACTAACACACAGACTCATGCAAAATAAAAAAAATGTTAAAATCTCAAAATGCATAATAATAGATAATACTAAAAATAAAATAAACTGATTGGACTCTGTAGAAGATGTCTCTAAGCAATCTTTGAGCAATCTCTGAGCTACTCATCATAACACTGATCGAATCTTGACAATTGCCTCAAGTCTGTGAATTTGGAGGTTAAAGGAATGGAGAGTGAGCACAATGTGCACAGTGGAGGAAAGATGTGCATGAATATATATAATTCAAGAGGGCAACAACAAAAGAAAGCATTTATATTTTTAGATTTTATACACTATTGATTATTACTCCGTTCTCATTAATTTAACTCTTATTCACTCTGTAATGAATTTCATCGATTTTCTCAATTTTTCATTTCAACATTAAACACATATTGCTCTTACATAAATAGGTGAATGACCTGCAATCCACCCTTCTAAAATATGTCATACATGCCAAGCGAATGACCTACAATCCGCTTGATATAAAATATATCCTATATAAATAAAAAATAAGAGTGAGCGACCCGCAACCCACCCTGTAAAGATGCATCGTATATACATAAGATGAACGATCTACAATCCATCCAATACGAAGTACATCTTATGTATGTACATATACATACATAGATATGAGGTGAACGACCTGTAATCCACCCGAAATGTCTCACATAAAAATAGGATGAACGACCTGCAATCCACCCGAAATGTCTCACATAAAAATAAGATGAACGACCTGCAATCCATCTCGTGAGGTATCTCACACAAAAAAATAGGGTGAATGACCCGCAATCCACCTAGTGAGGTAAGTTATTTATTTATTTTTATACACGAAGCAAAATCTCTATATTTATAGAGCATTACTTAGTTATCTAATTTTAATAATCTCATCTTTACAAAATCATTTTCGCTATGGATTTTCTTCAAATTTCTCATAAAGTTTTGAGTTCTTCTTAAAGAATTATTCTAAGTTTTTATACTTCACTTTTAAATTTCAAAATTTGACCACTGTATCATGTATAATTTTTTTTTTCCAATGTACAACAATAACCAAGAATATACAAGGCCAAGCCAATATAAAAGAACTTGATCAAACCACATAGATATAAAAGAGTATGTAAATAAATCTTCATTTAAAGAACATTATAAACCGTAAACAATTTATTCCTAATATTATTCTATTTAAAATCTAATTGTATATATTCAATGTACCCGATAATTATTTTCTTATAACATATATTCAAGTAATTTATAAATACATTTATACAATTAAATGAAATTCTTAATCTACTTCTATCTCAAGATTGGGAAATCATAAATTATTTTTATTTTTATCATGGTAAAATTAATCATGCACAAGGTCGTTAAAAAGAAACCAAGCAGGAATCCACCTTAATTAGAATTTTTTTTTTCCAAGGAGTAACAACGGTGCGCCGATAACAACGTTAGCAGCCGTGGCGAGCAATGTCGATGATGGGCAGCAAGGATGATGGTGTTGGCAACGGCGGCGATAAGGATGAGGCTAACAATAATCATGGTGATGAGGTTTATATAGAGGTTGATTAGAGATATTTTAGGGTTAACAGAATAGGAAAAATTAGAAAAGAGAAAAAAAAAAGGAAAAAAGCAAAAAGGGAAAAAGTCGGCGGCGAAAGAACAAAAGAAAAGAAAGAAAAAAAAACTAGGGTTATTGTTCATATGAGGTTTTATTTTGTTTTGGTCATATTATAAAAAATCCCACAATGTTTCAAAAATTATAATTAGGCCCTTGAATTTTTTTTTTACTCCATGATATAACAGTAACTGAGTATATATATAGTAATAATCCCAACTTGATACGTGTAGCGTCAACACTCCTCCCAATTCGGCCAGATCTTAATTAACTCCTTTCGCCAGAAACCTCGACACTCAACAATCTAAACATCTTCCTAAGTCTCAAATATGCTCCATACTTAGCCTCCCGATTATCCTATTTAATTAGTTCGACAGCTCAAGTGTTGTAAGGCACTCAGGCTTCCCAAGTTCCTCATGCAACCCAGCTTCTTGAGTTCATTCACGTGGTTCGGCGAATACCTTATGCGACTCGACACTCGACACTCGACCTCCCTACTTAACCCTCCTTTCCAAACTCAAGCACCTCGCGAGGGGCTCAATTTCTGATCACAAAGCTTGGGCTTGTCTAGGATATAATACTCTGTAGTAAAAGGTGATTATGTTCGTCTTCAGTGTTTCTCATCGTCGATCTCTCGGTGATGATGAAATGAGATAAATCACAGGAGGAGACGGAGAGCTAGCTATGTCCCTTGACTCATTAGTCAAAACAGCAGAAGACTTTATGAGCACGAGTGAAGATTTTAGACCCCACATTGAGAATCGATCTCCTTCCCATCTATATCAACATCTGTATTGCTCTAGTCGATAGACCGTCCCGAAGGGACTTGTCTAAGATATAACCCTATAGGGAGGGAGCCATAACAAGATGTGGCATATATAGATAAATTCTGACTAGCGAAAATCTCTTTGCAATTTGTAGGAATATAACAAGGAGGGGTTTAATTTGCTCCGGCCATAAATAGGAGATAAGATCCTCTCATGCAATCAAGAAGTCCATGAATAACTTTGGAATGGCGACAAGCTTTTGAGATGACTTATTAAAGTAATAACATCGCGAGTGAGGAGGGCGCCAAGGTGAATCTTGACGGATCCCCTCCAACGCTCAAGTCAGAATAGAGAAGAAGAGAAATAGAGACCGAGTCACTGAAGAAAATTCAAGTTACCTCTTTTTTTGTTATTTGAAAATCTATATACTTGTAGAAAGATAATCTGAATAAACATGGAGACGTAGAGATGTAGAGTGTAGATGTGAAAATATGGAGGTATAGAAATGTGGAGATATGGAGATATAGAAAGGTGAAAAGGCGATGGCATTTACTAATCCAACTCTCATATGAGTTGTTGAGCCACTCTCATCGGTGACGATGAATGATCGAGTCATACTATGCCTTCGACTATATTGTAGTCAATCGAGTCAATTAGTAACTCAATTATATCCTATCGAGTTCTTTACTAGACTTGGTCCACCGTACCTTATCTTTATCGATTTAGCATTAATGCATATACTCAGTAATATACGTGTAATGTGATCTGCACATCGACCTTGACTCTTTAAATACACGCACTCATCACTCTTGAGTAAATTAAAATTTTGCCAGATTCCTAAATTATCTCTCCACATGAGAGTATATTTTGATGGAGTCATCCTGCTTTAATTATATGGATGTTTATCACACGAAGGTCTTAGAGTCAATTTTCAACGAGTATAAATTGTCTCGTTGAGTTTTTTATTTTTTCTATGCAAATAGATTACTATATCAAGATAAAACTCTCCGTGATTTATTATTTTTATTAAACCGAAAGATCGATTATAAAAAATATTTAATAATCATATTTTGTCATTGATAGAGCATCCTAGCAAACCCTCATTGCTATTGGTCTCACATGTTGTGTAGAAGATTAGAATTTAGCAACCTAGCGGTTTTTATCAATTCGTTTTCAAATCATTATAAAGGAGATAAATTACATTAAAATTTTAATTTTTGAGACTAGTAATCAATACATAAAAAAGACGACATCTTTGAATTCATCTGTTATTTCATGGTACAAACTTTGTATACGCTAATCACTGAGAGCCCTCTCACAATTTGCACCGATGAGAGTCTCATTGCAATCCATACTAATACAACAACTCTGTGATTCCCTACTTTAATCGTATAAAAAGAGCAAATTAAGTTAGCTGTGGTAAAGGATGTTAATCTCATTCTCTTTATTGTCTTTCTCTCTCTGACTGTGTTCAATTTTTTCTCTCAAGATCTATTGTCCACGTAAGCATTTAAGGGTTAACACCCTTGATACCGATAGAAATATCCTCGATCAAGTAGCCGAGTTAAGTTGATGGATAAATTGAGTTGGAACTCAGGAAGGACCTAATCAAGAGTGACAACTTAATTTGAATCTGTCAGAAGACCATTATATCTCAACTATAAGCTTATCTTGGCCATGAGTTTGTCTTAATCACATATTGTCTCGTCCATAAGCTTACCTCGGTCATAAGCTTATTTACCTCAGCCATAGTTTATATCTCAGCCTAGCTTGATCACAACTTATATCTCGAACTCGGTCACAGTTTATATCTCGGTCTCGGCCACAGTTTATGTTTCGACTTCGACCACAGTTTGTATCTCGACCGAGCTCGATCACAACTTATATCTCGGCCTAACTCGGCCACAACTTATATCGCAGCCTGACTCGGGCACAACCTCATGTCTCATCCTAATTCAGCTTCATATTTCAGCCTAATGTCTCAGCCTGATGACTCACCTTGATATCTCAGGTTCATGTCTCATCCTGATTCAGCTTCATATTTCAGCCTGATAACTTAGCTTCAGGTCTCAATCTGATGATTCAGCTCGGTCTATCATATCAGCTCAGTTCTTCAGCTAGATATTTGTATCTCTTACCAGAAAACTTTTCTCCATAGTCTCCGTTATTAAGTCACGTTTCCATCATAATGAGGGCATGCCTTCCAAGATCCCATCCAAACAGTCACATCTCCATCATAATGAAGTCATGCCTCCCAAGATCTCCTCCGAACAGTCACATCTCCATTATAATGAGATCATATTTCCCAAGATCCTCTTCGTACTATCACATCTTCGTTATAATTAGATCATGTCTTCCAAGATCTCCTCTGTGAAGTCACGTTCCCATCAGGAGCCACGTTACTAGATTTCTCTTGCTTCATTGCCTATATAAGGTAACGAGTAGGCTCCGGTAAGAGAGAACCTTCAGCTTCGCCTCTTTAGGCATCTTTCACCATATTCTCCACGTTCTAACTTAGGCGTCGGAGGAGCTTCACCGAGGTCCCCCTCGACCCCCCTTTCTCACCCGTTTATGAGTTTCTCCAGGTTTCGGTACCTACAGCTCCGACGACCCTCGCCATCTCGGCTGCGGTACAAGAGGAAGCTTCAGAGGTAGTTGATCCAGCCAAGCTAGCTCACGAAAGCCCCCTCAGTCTGCATTCAGCTGACCCTGCCCATCTCAACCGTGCACACCTTACCGAATCACCACTCCTTGCAAACTGTGAGAATATATCTCGACAAGCATTGTACCTCGGCTGCATTA
The DNA here is from genome assembly GCA_025175895.1 of Wurfbainia villosa. Classification (NCBI taxonomy): domain Eukaryota; kingdom Viridiplantae; phylum Streptophyta; class Magnoliopsida; order Zingiberales; family Zingiberaceae; genus Wurfbainia; species Wurfbainia villosa. The sequence goes on along the minus strand of JAKLTH010000099.1, from coordinate 657,139 downwards.
TATCTCGGTTACATTGTATCTCGGCAGACTTATATCTCAGCAGAATCATCGCCCCTTGTTGACTCGTCTCTCATCTCGGTGTCTCAGCCGAAACAATCCTCTTACGTGTTTGACACGTGTTAGTCTAAAACTCTCACCTAGCGTCCAGCTAGATGATTTTGGGACGCATCGATATTTAATCGAGTGTAACTTACCAAGTCTTTGGGACACGGCGCGATGTCCCACGGAAAGGATCCAGTGGTTAATACATATAAATATTATCAATTCTTTAGGGCATCAATAATTCATTCCTATTATAACACTCTCCACCTCATTATAATCCATTTTTAATTTTAAAAAATATAATTTTTTTTAATAAAAATAATTTAAAAAAATAAACGTGGGCTAGTAGAATTGAAGCTGCTAAGTTGACAGATTCTAACATTTAATTTGCACAATTAGAACACGACGCGATGCTTCTGAGTCTAGAGTGTAACGGCAAGACATTCAATTTATCTCTCAGATATTCACGGTTCAATACTCAATTACGACGAATTTATAAAAATTTTCTTTGAATGAGATAATAAACCAAAGAAGCTAGGATAGTGTTTGGTATGTAGAAAATGGAGTGTTTTCCATTTTCATTTTCTAGAAAATAGGAAAACGCATTTGGTTTGTGTTTTCTAACCGCGTTTTCTAGAAAATGAGAGAGTATTTTTTGGAAAATTAGAAAATACAGAAAAATCGTTTTCCATAAAATGAAAAAACACGGAAAATAAAAAATAGAAATGAAAAACGCATGAAACCAAACACAGCCTAAGATTGTCCATGCAAACATACAGTGGTTAATGACAAGGATGCTTTCATATTGGCACAGTTCGATTCCTTCAAAATTATATATTGAATTATTCATTGGTGGACTAAATGAGCTTAGTTGAACTATGGAAGTTATCCACTAATCTCATTATATCGATCTCTTAATTTATTCGGTGTGTGATAATTAAGGGACAAGACCATCATCCCGGAAACTAATTGAGCTACGACATCTAAATACTTGGATTAAAAAAGCGGGTTAGTAAGTCTGAAGGACAACTTTTAAGTGGGCGGGTCAATTCTCTAAGTCGTGACTGGTCATCGACTTAACCCTCTCCTTCAGACTTCACTGGGTCCTGATTTACCTCCTCCACCGGTGAGGCGTAGGAGGAGGGCTAATGACGGTTCCATATTTTTGGATTAAAAAGCCCTCGAAAAGTAGTGGTTAGTAGCGTGTAGAAAGCTTTCACAAATCAATTAAAAAAATAAAAAACTTATCTAAACGCATAGCCCAAATGTCTTTATTGTCACGTGATAAATCTGAAAAAAAAAACACGAGAAAAGGCCAGAAAAAGCTCCCCCTTTTCGTTTATATATAGCAAAAGCAAAAATCTTCCCAAGCAAAATTGAAATGGAAAAGGGAGTTTGCAGTCTAATAATAAAATTATTATCGATTTTAAAATGATCAATTCAAATAGTGGGAAAAAAAAAATTTATATTAAAATAAAAAAATAAAATTATGTATAATAAATTTAATACGATTCGATTTTTTTTTTCTTTCAGAATTCCATATTAGCGAGATGAAGGGGAACTTTGGATCCTTCACGGATTATCCTTTATTACATATTAACGAGTTCGATTGTCTTCTTAGTAGATGTTGCTATAGAAGAACGAGAGTCCATTTTCGATATGAAATTTAAAATTTTTATTTGGACTCGTCGAGTTATTTACTATTTTGATTAACGAATCAAGAGATATAATTCTCTATGATTTATTTTTTTTTATCATCAATGGAGGACCAACAATGAAGATCATCAAAGACACACATAATCAATTTTTGTTACAAAAAGGTTGATGGATCAGATTAGCTTAAGCGAAACTGCAATGCAATCTCTACGGAGATGACGTAGTGGTTAAGACACAGTGAAATTTAGGGATAAGATAATGATCGATTCCAGAGGAGATCTAAAGTTCTTTCCTTGTTTTGGATGACCCTCACGTGTTTTGACCATCACGTCAAGACTCATACAGTCCCATGATTTATCTCTCTTATAATGACCATAAAACAGATCGATAGAAGCTACTAAATTGACGATTCTAACTTTTTACGAAAATTAAAATGTAGTCCTCACGGAGATGACGTGGTGATTAAGGTACGATGGAGTTTACGGATAAAATAATTATCGATTTCGGAGAAGATCTAGAGTTTTTTCTTGGATTCAGATGACCTTCGTATGTCTTGACTATCACATTAAAATCTATAGAGCCCTTGTAATTTATTTTCTTTATAATGATCGTGGAACAGATCGATAGAGACTACTAAATTAACGGTTTCAATTTGCAATGAAATTGAAATCCGAAATGCAGCTTCGTACTGCTTTCCATGTAATTTTCAGCTGCAATTCCAGGCATCGTAAGGTTCAAAGCATGTGAAGGCACAGCAAAAAAAAGGAGAAGCTCCCCATCATCCTCCATCTCCTTTTTCCCGACACCATCACGGTCGCTGCGTGCTTGCCGGCACGGCAGGCGAGACAAAAAGCTTCGGTTCGCCTGGTCGCGTGAAGCAGCGCTTCATAAAGGCGGTTGCGTCTTTTTGTTCTATAGATAGTGCGGACTTTGCGGAGGGCAGGTAGCCGATCGATCGGGAAGAAATGGAGGGAGCCGAGCATCGCCGCGGCAAGCGACGGCGAGGTCGGAGCGGACAGGAAGGCGCGTTGGAGGTGGTGCTGGCGGCGGCGGCGACCGCGATCTTCCTCTCCGGCCTCGGAAAGCTTCTGCCTTTGGCCCTCTCGCTGCTCGCTCCGCCGCCGTTCCTCCTGCTGCTTCTCAACCTCGTCATCGCCTCCGTCGTGGCGTCCTCCGTCTCCATACCTCCCGGTCGAAAGTGCAGGGGAAGCAAGAAGAGGAAGAAGCGCTGGAGCTCCGCGGAGGAGGGGAGCACGGCGGGGTCTGTTAATGACGATGGGTTAACGCCGGAAGAGGAAGAGGGAGGAGACGCGGCGGAGGTGAACGCCCGAGCGGAGGCGTTCATAGCGGAGTTCCGGAGGCAACTGAGGTTGGACTCGAGCAAGATTAAGGTGGAAACGCCATGACCGCCGGCCAATTGGCTCTGCTATTGAATCGAAGCTCTGTAACTAGAGATTAATCCACTAATTAAATCTGCAAATCCTTATTTTTATCCATCTTCTTGGAAATTTTAAACAAAAGCTAAAAGCATGGATGGAAGAATTATCTTTGATTAAAAAAAAAAATTTGCGGTGGTCTACTACATAGTCAAATTACTCCGTAAAAGATTTGAATCTACTAACCTAGTAATTCTTATCGGCTGTCCTGCGATAATTATGAAGGAGGTAAATTACGGAGAGTCTTATGATCTTGACGTAGTGACTAAGATATATGTGAGTCATCTGAATCCAAGAAAGATCTTTAGACTTTCTCCGGAATCGATCCTTGCCTTAACCACCACTCCATTCTCGTGGGAATAGTCGAATTGATACTCTGCAAAAGTTGGGAATCTGCCTAACTAGTAATCCCCTGTCATTCGTCCCAGGACACTGGCGAGAGAAAAGTAATTAAATCGTGGGGGGACAAAGTCCCTTAACACGGTGGCAAGATAAGGAAGAGTTCATCTGAAACCAGGAGAGATTTTACACCCCTCCTCCGATATCGAACCCAGCCCATTCTACAAGCAACATTCTGTCTTACCATCGCATAGTCGAATTGATACTCGAACCATAGAGTTATTACAATAGATAAAAATATATTCTCTTGATATGCATACCATTTGAAATTAATATTCTTTCACTTAGGAGATTATATGATCATCGTAATTTATTTTTTATTGATATCAGGGTATTCAAATCTTCGATCTGACTAATTTCTAAGAGGAATCGATTCTGCCCCACGGATCTTTGAGATACCTTGCTAATAACTAAACCGGATAAGGTAGGAACCTAAATGGTCTCCACTGGCTGTCAAAGATAAATCAAAGAAGTACTCGTAGTTTTTTTCACAATTCAACTTGGATTCTATAGTCGTATTATTCCTGAACGATAGTCCAATATCAATCATCGTATTATTCCTGAATGATAGTCCAACGTCAATAACCGTGATTTAATTATATTTAGGTGTCGTAGGGATCTAGAAGGGCACTCGGGACAAAATTTATCACCTTTTATTGCAACGAATTTCTTATGGAGCGCTATAACTCATGCTCCCCTTTTCCACTTTAGATGTGGCAATCGATTAATAACTAAATTTATTAAATTAAAATTGAATAAATCTTTTGTTTTTAACAAATCGTCCAAATTTTTCAAAAAAATAAATAAAAAATGCATTAAAAAAATCAATTAAATAGCACGAGAGGTCTAATTGGATGGAAGCATAGGAGAATAGCATTGTGCTAGGCCGAACATGGGCCTACATTTGACCGTGTTGAGCATGCCGTGAGCCCAGATCGGATCCGGGCCGAGTGTTGAGCCCTAGGGGTCGTTCCAGAATTTTAAAAAGTAAAAAGACGTTTTTGCATAATTCTTCAAGCTAGAAAGTTAGGGGCGTTTCGGGAAATTCGTCAAGTAGGCGGTGAGAGATCAAGCGACGGTATATAGCGCAGAAGACTGTCGGCGTTCAAAGGAGAAGAAGCTAGAAGAGGGAGAGAGAGGAGGAGAAAGCGAGAGATTCGCGGAGAACCGGGAAGGATGAAGATGCCATCTGAGTCGAGGTTCCTGCAGGAATTAGCTCTTTATGCAGCGAGCGCTGCGCTGAGCTGCCTGGTCCTCTTCGCCGGGCTGCGCCAACTCGACCCCAACCGAGCCGCCAGCAAAAAGGCCCTCGAGCACAAGAAGGAGATCGCCAAGCGCCTCGGTCGTCCTCTCATACAGACCAATCAATATGAGGTCTTTGTCATGCTCCTCTCTTTGCCCTTTTTCCAGTTCTCGCATTTCTCCTTTTACGGTGTTCGGTCCGATTCAGATACTGCTTATGTTCCTTCCATCGAGTCGTGCGTCTATTTATTCATGTATATGAAATTTCAATTTTTGAGACATTTCCGTTGACAGATATATTGGATTCAACCGTTTTAGGGTTTGTTCTAGGTGAATCAATATGTTGGTTTTCATTTTCTAGGTCCCAAATTCCTGTTTTTTTTTTCTAGAATTTTGGGCGTTGCAATAATCGATATGGCAATAAGGTGATATTCATGCCAGTTGATGCCTCACTATTATTTTTCTGAGTTCCCGCCTTCATCAGTTTTCTCGCTTTCTTGTTGTAAGACGTTTTATGGGACGCACCTATAGGACAATCAGAGGAACAGTGGGGTTGAATTTCACTGCTTCTTAGATTCATCTTCTCTTTGGCAGTAGAATTATACTTGAGTATACTGTCAATCCTGGTATACTTGATAGCTAAGATAAATTACATTTGTTCTGGTGATTTGATCATGTAGAGTCCAATTACTTGGATGGAATACATGAGGGAGGGAGAGGAAAGTGACAAAAATGTCAATTTCCCTTCTACTGTTTACTAATGCTAACTTATAATTTGTAAGGTTTTTAATTGAGAACGGATAATTGGAAATTCTGTTTAATTGATATAGCTGTCGTATGTCTAAGTTTCTTATAATATAAGTTTTGCAAAATAACCTTCATTTTTAATAGGGCTTATTATGTGACACCTCAAGTTCAAATGGAGGTTGAGTTGTATTAGAAATATCTTAATGGTGTTATTTATGATCATTTTGCAGGATGTAATAGCTTGTGATGTTATAAATCCAGATCACATGGATGTTGAGTTTGAATCTATTGGGGGTTTAGAACATGTCAAGCAAGCTTTATTTGAATTGGTCATTCTTCCACTATGTAGACCTGAATTGTTTGCACAGGGAAAACTTCTTAGCCCTCAAAAGGGAGTTTTACTGTATGGTCCACCTGGAACAGGGAAGACAATGCTTGCAAAGGCCTTAGCTAAAGAATCTGGTGCAGTTTTTATTAATGTGAGGATCTCAAATTTGATGAGTAAATGGTTCGGGGATGCTCAAAAACTTGGCAAGTCTAGTTTTTAATATCGTGTTTTCTTTTAATTTATTGATATTCTCCACAGTTATCTTCTTAAACTAATTTCTAAAAGCCTATGATTATTAATTTTATTTTTGATCTACTGTTTATTCACTAAAGATGCAATTTTTATTTATATATATTCCATTTGGTGTATGTTATTTTATTCTCCATCATGACATATGTTGAAACTCATATTTATTTGTTAGAAATGTTTATAGGTTAATATGTGTGGAGAAGAAAATTCATCATAGTTTAAGGTTAGTGAGTTACAAGTTTTTGCTCTTATTTTATCACCTAACAAGGTAAAGAAGTGATACTTTTAGTAGAATTATTTGCAGAAAATTACTAGGTTGTTTTTTTTTAGAAACCATAATGATTCTCCTAAAGAAGTGAAACTCAATCTAGTCACTTTTCATTCTGTATGGACCTATAGGTTCAAGACAAATGCCCTTTGATTGATGTTGTAGAGGTTTTTATTAGAAAAGGTCGACATTAGGAAGATTAATTGGGTCTAATTGCAAGCTATATCATGAAAATATATTTATGAAACCATTATCTCTTTACAAATGCAATTCAATATTTTACTTTCTTAAATTGACATGGTATTAGGGCTGAGCATTCGATTAGAACCAAATTGACTTCGATTCGAACAAACTGACTGAACCGAACAACTCAAAATAGAACAAACCAAATTTCTTTTGGCCAAACTGAACAAATTGAACCGATATAAAATCAGTTAATTCAGTCAATAACCAAATTAATCAATTTTTAAAAAACTTTAAAAAATATTAAAACTTTTTAATAAAAACTTAATCGATTTAATAAAAATTAATATTTTAATATTTTTAATTTTTAATAAAAAATCTGTTTATCTAATTTTCAAAATTCAAAATCGAAAACCTAACCAATTTAACTGAAATAACCATTTTTTTTAAATGAACTTCCGAATAAACCGAACTGAATTTCCGAATTAATTTGGCTTGGTCGGTTATTTCGGTTTAATCAAAGTTTTGCTCACCGCTACATGGCATTAGAACCCCCTTTATAGAGTTAGGATTCTTTATAAGAGCCTCCACCTCACTTTTGTTTTTCTCTGACCTCTCTATCTGTCATATGCATTCCAATTGCCCTATTTCTATTTGTGCTATATGCCTCCTGTTGTGTCATCATTACATTGAATCTGCTCTATTGCTAATTGCCTCCATCGTAGTCTGTGAGACCCAATTACTATATCGCAAACCTTAACCTTATCCACTACATTGATTGCTTTGTTCAACATTGCACTTCTCTTTAGACTTGTAACAACAATGCTTAAACACAATGTTAAATACAAGGGTGTGCTTGATCAATATTAAAGTGGTTTACACAACAGAAATAAAAAAAATGATCTTTAGAGGCTTGGTTAGAAAGTTTTATTGCCTCGTTCATTAGCTTGAGTAGTCCCCTGCTTTGGTGTTTCAGTCACCTTATGTCTTTGCTAAAAGATTTTTGAAGAAGCAGACTATTACTAAAAATGCCTCTCCCATTGGTTGTCAAGAATTCATTGCTCATTTTGTTGGTGTTGCATTTTTAGTAATGTAGTTTAGAGACCTTGCCCCTATATCCATAATCTACAACTTATTAGGTGAATCACCTCCAAATCCACTAAACCACTCCTTTAAATGACGCAATGAAGTGAGCTTCTAGAATGAATAGTAATTGTAGCTAAACCTCACAACATCAAACTACAAACTGCTCAGTGAAACACTCTCGAATCTCTTAACTAGACTATCCCTAGTCAAGTCAACACTTGGTCTAGAGGTTACTCTATATCAAGCAAACCCTTAGCTAGATGCCTTCTACCTAGCTGAATCACCAAATTCTTATTCACTTTCTGCAACCCATCATGGTTCATCCCGATGTGAGCCTCCATCATTGCTAGAGATCTTCTAGTAAACGATACAATGAAAATTATAAAAAATGAATAAAAATCTCAAACCCACCATATAAATAAAGATCTAACCCTAGTTTAGAAGAGCGTTACCTTGGAGAGCTTCAAATCTAAAAATGAAACCTTACGTTTGCTTCTAAACAAATGGATCAGTTGCCCCTAACATATAAACATAACTTTAGCGTGACAAGAAAGTGTAGACAGGTTCTAAAGTCAGACCGTTTTTTTTTTTCTGGTTTTCTGATTAATTTCATGATTCCGAGTGTTTATTACCTATGGGCTTACAATACAGGCACAATTTAATTTCGATTGCCTTTCTTTAAATAATTATTTTTTCATTGGATTTATTACAGTGGCGGCTGTGTTTAGCCTTGCTTATAAGCTGCAACCTGCTATCATTTTTATTGATGAAGTGGATAGCTTTTTGGGTCAACGACGAAATACAGATCATGAAGCAATGACTAACATGAAAACTGAGTTCATGTCCTTGTGGGATGGTTTCACCACTGACCGTGAGTTTTGGAACTCCTGTATTTTTTACTCTAGTCAATTTTTTAGATTTATGTTTTGTTTCCTTATTATGATGTCTTTTCTTTACTAGTAACTATTCTTTCTAGTTCCAATTTATTGTATATGTAAAAATTTTCTTTTATTTCTTTGGGGGAAAACATCCCCTTGATGCTATTGTCGCATATCTCATTCTATGTTGAATTGTTAACTTTCTATTATTTACGTGGTTCATTCAGTCAGAGTACTGCATCTTCTAGACCTCAGATCCATCCAATCATCCTTGTTTTTTTTATGCTGTTGCGATTAAGATTATTTCAAAATGTATTGCCAACAAACTCTGCATGTAAGCTGCGTTTCTATGTTGATATAATATTATATTGTGTGATCTTATTACTGCACTGGGCCTGACTGTCAAAACTGAATTCAATAGAAGGATGCTACGAGTTTTCCATAGACACATTTAGAGCAGTAGTGGACTGACCAAGGCACGTCACTTGGTAATGTCTTATATGATTTTTCTTATTTGGCGAGCACGAAATAGATGTCAGTACGAGGGAGATATCCCAAACATAGAGAGGATGTTTGTTAAGATCCAAACACGTATTTTACTTTTTGGGCATCTAAATTGTATTTCTTCTCTTGATAGTAAAAAAATTTACCTTCCCAAAAAAAAGGAAATGTTATACAAGGATGAATGATGTTTTTAAATTGACCATGAGCATTTTGCTTGATTTCTTGATATGACATCACAATTACCACTTCTGGAAGTAGTTTATTCATCACCCTCTTCTAACCTTCTTTTAATTACTTATTTGTTTTCTTTACCTTTTCTTGCTTGTTTATGCCAAAAATATACTGTTCTTGCAGAGAATGCTCGTGTGATGGTTCTTGCTGCTACAAATCGCCCATCAGAGCTTGATGAAGCAATACTTAGGCGATTTACCCAGACCTTTGAAATTGGCATGCCTAATCAAAGTGAGAGAGCAAAGATACTTAAGGTGATACTTAAGGGTGAAAACGTTGAAGAGGACATTGACTATGAATATGTGGCTGCATTGTGTCAAGGTTTTAGTGGTTCGGATTTACTTGAACTGTGCAAACAAGCAGCCTATTCCCCTGTAAGGGAGTTGCTCAATGATGAAAAGAACGGAAAGGCATCCGGTGTGAGTATATTTCATTGATGCCAAACCATTTTTCTACAAGCAATAAGGAATTTTGTGATTCAAATCTGCCGAAATTATGTTTACTAGTGAATGCTATTTCTCTTGGTATCTGTTGAGTACGAGTTTAGATGGGTAATTACGCGATAGGATTAATTCCATATTAGAATTTTAGCTTTATGGTTATATAGATACCCCCATATAATGGCTATCTTTCCTCAAATTTAATAGTATCTTTCTATTCAGAGTCAACCAACGATCTGCTAATGTCATTGCCTCAAGTATTGCCTGGTTTCCCAGATCTGTGTTAGGAACTTTTGAGTTTGTGCTAGATGGGAATTTCTAAAATCTTGCTTGCCATATATATTTCCAAGCGAAATGCAAACGTCTGTTGCCACTAATGTGACTCCAGTCCTCCCCAACCTTTTCATTCATAACTCTAACTTGGAGTGAAATTACCAATTTAGTGTGGTTTAACTAGGAAAACCCATATTACGATGAGATTTGCTCACGGTAATGCTATTCAACGAGCGATACACTTCCGTACACGGATCTCTTAGTCACTTGAACTGTAGTGATATTCGTGTCTACAATTGTAGTTAAATTTTTCATTTCGGTATTGGATTCTTCAGTTGTGCTGCGAGATCTTAAACCTGATTGATTCACTGTTCTGATAGGTTCACCAGAGGATTCTTGGTCAAGCAAATTCCCATTTTTTTTTCTCAAGCTTTGTATCTCTTTGTCAACCTCAGATGAGGATCATGCCTTATTGTTATTTCTTTTTCAATAAAACTTACTTGCAATAATTGTTTCAGAATAGTAGCCAAGTAAATTGTGATTTTTGGAAAGCTTGAAGTTGCAATCACGAATTGTTCTTAGTGTTATCTCGTCTTGCTCTTATCAGGGTCCGAGACCACTCAAACAGACAGACTTGGAGAGAGCACTGGTGACCTCTAGAAAGGCAAAGAAAGTGTCTGTTTCGCAATCACCTTCATGGCCTGCACAAACCGAACCAGACGATGAGCAGGTCCATAATGCAATTTTGGAGATCTCAAAGCTCATGTCTCGCATCGTGAGCAACCAATCTGAAAACCAGGATGCTTAGATATCATTCGCATCGTCTCGCTCTGCGTTAGAAACTTGCGTGATGCGTCTCGACGCATCGCCTTAGACAGAAGCAGCCTGCTATCTATCTTCAAATCTGCATCGACCGGAGAATGTTTGTTTTCGTTCTTCTTTAGCTGATATGAAAAGTTAACCAAATATGATAATTCAAATCGTATCGATTCTGTAAGTCTGTGTCGACTGCCGAATGTTTGTTTACTTTCCGTCATAGCTTTTGGCTAAAAGTATCGGCGGTCCGAATTGCCTCCATGTTTTGTGCCTAAACTTATTCCCCTGATTGTTGGTGGGCAGGATGTTTAACTAATTTTGGTTGATGATTCAGGAACAACATGCTTCAGTTGAGAAGGAAAGGTTCTATATTGTAACTTGTTTCTTATCAAATGGAATGGTTCTTGCTAGTTTGATCTATAATATTTCAGCTGTGATTATTCTTTTGTCAAACTGGATTAAAGTAAAATAGTAAAATTTCCTTTCTTTAGTCATCAGAGATTGTCAAAAAAAAAACTAATTGTTCGCTAGATATGCTAATTAAATTGGGTTTTTAATAATTCAGATATTTAAATTCTTATAGATTTAATTAAATTCAGAAGTATTTATGGTCTCCGTTGGAATTTAAATCGTGATATTTTAAATATTCATCAAACGTCTTTTGTTTTTTTGGCAACGCATTGGGGCGAAATAAATTGTTTTTGTTTATTTATTTTGATGATAGATATCTAATTTTTCTAATAGATTAATTTTGAAAATTATCAATTCGATTTTATAAAAATTTTAATCGATTATTAATATAGATTTACTATTTTGATCCTAATTGAGAATCAAATTAGGAATATTTAGAAGATTTTATGTCTACATTATGGTTGCACCTTAATCCGGAGGATAAATTGTTCTTTTTTTATTTGACATCAAGTTTAAGTTTTCGACTAATTAATTTTGAGGATGATTGATTCGACCTCGTAGATTTTTAATAGGATATTAAATAACTTTTAGTCAAAATTTCTATCGACCATAAATGTTCGCGATTCAATAGTCAAGTTCAACGATCACTGTCCGTCCATCCCTGTAAGGCAATTTGATCCACATCCGATTCCGAATTATTTATTTATTTTTTTTTAAATTTTAAAATCAAATTTATTTTGATAGAAAATCGAACTATATTAATATATAAGATGAATAATGCAACACTAAATTATTTTATTTAATAATTTTCCCATGGTAACTAGAAGAAAAGGATTTTTATTTTTATTCTTTGATCCTATATTTTTCTCCTGTAAACATTCTTATCCATCCACGCTAGCACTGATTGCAATGAATCGCCGGAAATAAATCCAATAAATTTCAAATATATATAGTGAACGTTCAAAATGACCGCCCCTGGTATATTTTCACTGTTCACGTGAACAATATTTATGTGATTGTTCATTTTGAACGCCGAGTAAAATACATATATATATATATATTATTTTATATAATTTATTTGTAAATATCTTTTTTATTCATCATCATCTGATCTTCTAAAATTTAAAGATTAAATTATAATCCTCATTCGATGAATAAAATAAAGTTATTACTTTACGGTATATATAACAACTAGGAATATAGTACCATAATAATATTAAAATCATTTAAATCAAATTTTAAATAATTTTTATTAAATTAAAAAAAATATATCTTGATATAATAATTTTTTATAGCTATGACGGTATTTAAATTTTTGTAGTAAAGATATTTTGCAATTCATGAGCATCCATAAATAATTTTATATTTATCGCTCAATCAGATATATGTTATAACTCAATCCTTATATTTTAAAGAATCATATAATAAATAATAAAGGTATTCATAGATGTTCATGAATAAATTATATAGCATCGCATTTTTATTCTTTTAATATCTATATACATACATATAGAAGAATGATCCTTGCATAATTTATTTGTGACATTCGTAAGTATTTTTATTATCCATCATTCGAGTGGATAAATATTATAATTCAATCTTTGAATTTTAAAAAATCGAATGATAAATAATAAAAATATTCACTGATGCATTTAGACAACTAGCCTTTTAACTTCTATCCTTTATAGTCTAATATTTGCACTATCTCACCCTTTCGTCTCTCTCACGTTGCATGCACGGAGAAGAACTACGACTAAAACCTTAAAAGATTTTAAGATCCAAAATAAGATAAATTTGACGGGTGCTCTATGTTCGTTACACTCGTAATTACGGTGGCTAAGGCACGACGGAACTTACGAATAAAATAAAGGTTAATTTCGAAGGAGATCTAAAGTTCTTTTCTGGATTCAGATGACCTCCACATGTCTTAGCCATTACGTCAAGAGTCATAGAATCCTCTGTGATTTATCTCCCTCACAATGGTCGTAAAATAGACCGATGAAAGCTACTAGTTTGACGGATTCTAATTTTTTGCGAGCTACCCCGATACACAAATTGCCCTAATTAGCATAATTGAAATAGGAAAAAAAAAGATTCCAATGGAGACGTTACCTCATTAAATATGACAAGTACATAGAGCCTAATTAATATCATCCACTTAATTGATGGAAGGCAAGACTCTATTAATATTGATAGAGACACTTTCAATCACTGGAGACGTATTGATATCTGCTGGTCTCATGATGTGTCGACTACGTGATATTTTCGCTCACATGATCCCTTAGCGAGTAGCCTTGGGGGTATGCCAAGATAAGACATAAACAATGAAGATCCGATTGAGACATAAATAGAAAGGTTCCGTCCGAAACATAAATAAAGAGGCTTCGACTAAGACATGAATAAAAAGATTTCGATCGAGATATAAATAAAGATGCTCCGATCGAAATACGAGTGAAGACCCTGTGTCACGGAATCGCCGCAAAAGATATTATATCCGCATCATTAATTGCTCCCGTTCATGCTCGAACTGATTCAGGCGCCGAAACCCCCAAATCCGCGAGCTGCTTCCTGATAATCGATCCCGCCGTTTCCGGTGGCAAGGGAGTTCGCAAATAGTTCGTTGAAGCGGACCTCGTGCTGCTCCTGGTGATCGCCGGTGCCGTAAGCTAAGCTTGCGAAGCCTCTGAGTATGGAGGCGGCGCCGCTTGGATTACTGGTGGTTGCACCCATTTGCGCCGCCTTCTGGAGCAGCGCGGTGGCCGACATGTGAGGGCGGATGTTGGTCGTCTCGTTGCTGTTTATGTTCTCATCGAGGCTATGGCTCATGAGATTCCCGGCGAACGCCGCGGCGGCAGATGCGCCGTCGAACTGACCGGGGAATCGGTTCATCGCGGCGTTGTTGGTAGCGTCGTCGGTGCCGTTGCTGTTGTTGGAGAAGATGTTGAGATCGAAGAGATCAATCGCCGGCGAAGACGATGAGACGTCGTCGTGGCGGCCGCCGTCGAGTTGCATGAAGCCATGGAAGGCTTTTGGCCGGAGCAGTTGAGCATTGGCAGCTTGGCTTACGTTTTGGTCCGAACCGCCGCCGCCGCCGAGATAGAACGGGCCGCCACCGCCGGCAGCAGACAGAAAGGCCGACGGCAGGCGATCAAACCGCACTGCGCCGGCGCCGCCATTTACCCCAATCCGAAGAAGATCGTCAGAAGTATTCGGCGTTGGCTGCGGCTGGGTCTGGTGATCTTGCAAGGAGGAGACCAACTCATGAGAGTTCACCGGAGGAATCCCCAAAGTCATAAGCCCGCCGCCATAGAAATGTCCAGCGATCGTCGCCGGCAACCTCGCGCCCTCCTGCGCCAGCGCGTCGCAGAAAGCTCGGTGGGTGATGAAGCTATCGCGCCTGCAGCCATCGATCAACTCCGATCATCAAGCACGTACTAATCATATCAAACCACATACGAACAAATAATAATCATCGGAATCGGAAAATTCCCGGCGGGAGACAAATTAAGCACGTTCTCGCGATCAAACGGAGGTCCAGCAAATCGCCATGGCCGTCTCCTTCCCTTCCCCAGCTCTCCCATCTCCAACTCACAGACCAACAGCTGTCATGGCCATGAGCCCCGTGATAGGAGACTGCAGAGAGACAGATGGAACACCATGGCTCTGATTCCAAGACCTAAAAACGACAAACTTTCCCTGAAATCTCCTCGTCGTCGATACAATTCACGTGCGATCGATCGATCGAGGATCAGCATCAATTTATTTCCCCAAATTCTGTCACTTCCTCAGGAATGATCCAGTCACAAACCCTAATTAACCTGCAACTCCAGTCCAGATCTTCTCTCTAGCTAAAATTTTATCCCGAAAAAATATTGGATCTGAATTTATTATATTTAAACTAATTTCACGATTTGAATTCATGATTTCGAAATAACAATGCAAAAGAAAGGAGACAAGAATTAATTTTAATGGCGGAAATAATCGATCGAGTTTGATATCTTTCTTCAAAATCTGACAGAAGCTTAATTCGTGCACGAATGGAATGCGATGAGAAATGTTTGGTACCTGGAGAAGAGGGTGCCGCAGTCGCAACGGTACTCGCGGCTGCCGCAGGTCTTGGAATGGGCCTTCCAGTCGGACCGGACGGCGTAGCGCTTGGAGCACTTGTCGCACTTCCACTTCTTCTCGCCGTGCTTGCGGCAGAAGTGCTTCTTGATGCCGGTGAGGTCGCCGAGGGCGCGGGCGGGGTCGTGGTGGACGCACGTCGCCTCGGGGCAGACGTACACCCGGCGGCGCGCCGCCTCCTTGGGGCTCTTCTGCTTCAGCTTCCACGGCAGGTTGTGGCCCCGCCGGTGCAGCTGCAGGTTCTGCTCCCGCCGGAACCCCTTGCCGCACACCTCGCAGAGGAAGCGGTTCGTCGCCAGAAGCGTCTCCGGCGACAGAGCGATCACCTCGGCGTCAGGATCTGGCATCTCGGACCGATTCATTCAATCGAGAATTAGGGTTCTAAAGTTTATCCACGAAGACTCAGATACTTACTAGGGTTTCCAGGGAGGTTCCTCTTTTTCTTTAGAGGAGCTGCAGCTGCTGCCGACGAAGCTGGCGCCGCCATTCCTAACGGGCTAAAACCTAAAACTGTGTCTCCGAATTGACGAACCAATCCATCAAACCTGCTCATCTTCTGCAATTTCCTTCGATCTAAAGGACAAGAAGAAGAGAAAGAAGCAAAGAGCGAGCTACAATCATCCAAATCTCAAGAACAAGTTTCCCGAACATCTCAGATATTCATGATTCGATCCTCAACTATGGTGGCAAAACCAATTTCGGTCTCCTCTCTTCTTTGTTTCTTCATCCTCTAGGGTTATATATACCTCTCTTTCTCAACATCACAGATAAATAATCCGGCAAAAGAAGAAAAAAATAAAATAAAAGGAATTTCATACATTTGAGTAAAGCAAGAGACGATGCAGAGTAAGGTCCCCACGGAGATGACATAATGGTTAAAACGTGTGTGATCTTTGCGTAAGTGGCGTAGTCGATTTGAAGGAGATTTAAAATTTTTCTTGGATTGGATGATCGCGTATCTTGACCAGACATCGAAGGCATAGAATCCTCAGTGATTTACTTCTTCACAATAAGTAGTGAATGAGGCCGTGGGGACCAATTAGATTGACGGTTTCAATCTTTTACAGAAGAGATGTAGAGTGAGAGGAGAGATCTAGCATAGTGCAACAGTCAACATCTTACATGTTTGTACCGTTTGAATATTCTTTGTTGGAATAAATTTTATTTTGAATTTAAGAAATCGAGAGTTTATTTTTTGAAGAGTACAACTGACTTTGATCGGTATATGGGATGACGATAACGCATCGTCGAACTTATCTATTGAAACGCGAGTACTTCTTTAATATATCGTGGTAGTCGATAGAATATATTTTACTTAAGAATTATTTATAACGCTCCGTTAAAAATTCGTAAGATCGAACTAATCATTCTCTGAATTAATCATTAATCAGGTAAAAAAAAACTTTAGTGTACGTGGGATTTTTGTGTGCCAAAGGGTCCACAAAGCCACCCTCTTTGTATATGGGCGCCATTATTCTCCTCTTTGACATGAGGACAAAAGCCAGCCTCTAATTCCTTTCCTCCAAGCCATTAATTGCTAAAGATAATTAATTAATTAAGTAGGTCATAAGACACTCGATCATCTTAATTAACTACTATGATCATCCACAATCTAGATTTGGAAGAGTGAGATTGAATATATTTTATGGAATGAATTTTCTTAGATGTATAAGATAAAACTGAGTACAGTAGAATTCATATTGAAAAGAGAGTTTATATCAAATTATTCTTTAATTTAATGATTTCTCTCAAGGCCTAAACTTTAATTTTATTGTGAAGTTAGCCATTGAAACTATGAATAAATTAAATATATGAAAATTTGAACTCCTAATACATCATTATTTATATTTAAATAAATTTTATTTTCTTTTTCTTTCTTGATTAATATGCATATTTATCGTACATATATATGTATCACATGCATGGTTCCTATTATCTTAAATGTATTATTCAGACTTTTTTCTAAGTGTACGTAACTCTTAACTTTGTCTCTAATATTCTTATTTTTTTTAATCTTATATGTGACTCGTTAACTCATATGATGTTCAATATATAATCAAACCATTTAATTACTTTGTCGTATATAGTTTTTTCTACACGAGTTTGATGTCCTTATGTAATATTTTTTTTTTTCAATCGTGTAGTTTTCATTATTCGATCATTAGCATTTAATTTACCTTTTTTTTCTTAAATCTCAGAGAAAATAAGGTCAACGTTTTGTGTAAAATCATGCATGTGTTTTGGTTTCTTAGTAGCTAGCTTGTTTACTTGGAGAGAAAATAAATTTCATTAAATATATACATTTTTAATGCAACTTTAATTCTTAATTCCCTTTTTTGTTTATTATATTACTTCAACTTAGGAATTTTGTACGAGTGTATTTTGATTGACTTATAAATAATCCCTTGTTAATTTACATGATTAGGTATTACAAGTCAAATTAATTCAGCACTATTTTTTTTTTAAAAAAAAACATATTTAATTTGGTCACATTCGAGGGATTTGGTTGAGAATATGATGTTTTTGTTGATTTCTACTTGTACTTTGTGTCATCTTGATCCCTTTTTGGATCAAACAAACATGTAATTCCAAATCATTATTTAAATCACAAAACCTAGCTAACTACCTAAATAATAATTATATAATTTTCTTTTAATTAACTATGAGGCCCTCCACTATTTTTTAAATCAGGAAAGCGCACCAAGTCGTAGTGAGGGTTTAGCCGTCGAGTCATGCGCGCATGATGAGGCCCTCCACTATTGCCCCTACATTATGGAGGAGAATTCATCGGGACTCTATTTGGCAAATGTAAAGGAAAAGAATCATCAATAATCCAAAGTGATAAATTTTTCAGAAATTAATCACTGTCCTATGGATAAATTTTTTTGTACTTGGTAATTGAGTTAGCCTCGGGGTAGGACTATAAATGAGTCAAGTCAAGTCAAATTTTATAGTGTTCATACTTATTTGATAAGATAACCAAACCAAGCCAAGCAAAGTCTAGAATTAACCAAGCTATTGAAAAATCTGTTCAAACTTGGTTTGATTTTTTTTTTTTAGAGATTAAGCTTGGCTTGAGCTTGAATTAAACTTGACTTGTGTTTTATTGGGTATTAAGCTTCAAATTAAGCTCAATTCAAACTTGTTTAAGTTCGATTTATTTAAACATTATTAAGTTTCTAAGTTAAGCTTTTAATATTTCAATCCTCGTTTGTAAATGAGTATAAATAAGCTCATAAATAATTTTTAAATGAGTTTGTTCATAAACACTGATCACGAATATTATTCATGAATATTGTTCATGAATACTATTCATGAACATTAACAAATATCGAATACATATGTGTTCAAGCTTTTTTATTTAATTTATTAAGTTGTTTAAGCTTGTTTATTAATTGACTTTGATGCATATTGAAAGAACGTAAACGAACTCTTATCGAGTCGAACACCAAACTTGTTCATGAACACTTGATTCGTTTATAGCCCTAGCCTTGGGCCTGCTTATTACTAAACTAAAGAATAGTAAAGAGTTGGTGCGGTAAGCACAAGGTTAAAATGCAAAGTTAGCTTATTCAGACTATAGACCGCTTAGAGAACTCAATGTAGAACTCAATGTCGACTCAGGAATGGGTACATATGACTTAATTTAGAATTTAATTTATTAAAAGTTGTTTGATTATTAATTTTTATAATTAGTTAATTAGAATTTTTAGAAAAAGTCATTTAGTTTTTTTTTTTTTAAGTTTATTCAATTTTTATTAGAGAAATTAAGATTTTCTGTTATCTTATAAAGAATATATAGGTCATATACTCAAATTAAATATATAACAAAATTAAGATCTCATGTATTTTATAAGTTTTGAGTTAATAAATTTTTTAATTTCGTTTTATTTGTGTGAGATTTGATAAATTTTTCATCAAGTGAGGATGGAATTTTTTTTAGGATAATTTAAAATTAATATTAATCCCACATAATTTGAATAGAATTTCAAATATATCTCGAATATATATATCACAATATTTTAAAATTGAATCCATAAATTGTAAATTTTTTCCTAGAGAACAAAGTGGATGCGTATGATTCATTCATTGAGAAATTAACCACTCAATATATATATTTTCTTATATGAATATTAATACCAATATAAACATTAAATATACTTATATGGATATAGGAATATTAACTTTTTTTTAATCATGCTTATGAAAATATTAAAATCAAAGTGTTGTAATTAAATGCAAAAAATTGCCTATGACAGAATAAATTAAATTAAATTTTAAAAAGTAAAAAAAAAAAAAAGAGAGAGAGTCTAGAATATTAATTAAAATGGTTGATTTGGAAATATCAAAATCATTGAGAATCTTTTGGTACTATGAGACATTTTTGAAAATACACGATGGGATATATTTTGGCATTGGGTGATATTTCTAGAAACATTTGAAATCAATAATTGAAAAATGCTAAAACATTGAGAATATTTTTTGTTGTCGTGAGGTGTTCTACACGAGAATTATATTTTGAATGTTGGAGATATTTTACACGAGACTTTTTAATATTGTCGACCTATTAAAGGCATGAATATTAAGTTTTTAGTGTAGCCGCCTATACATGCTTGTCACTTGCTACTTAGTCCTCAATGCGATACAAATCTACGAATATATATATATATATATATATATATTGATTAGAGGTGTGCAATCGGTTAAAATCGAACCAACCGAACCGATTAAGATCGAAACCAAATAAATTAAAAATTTTTAACTAAATCGAATTGACCGAAATTTCTTACCAAACCAAACCAATTTGGAAAAAAAAAAAAATCAAGTTTTTCGATTAAAAATCGAAAAAATTGATTTTTTACAAATAGTCGACTGATGACTCTAATCAGTCGACTGATTTTATATAGCAGTCGACTACTTCAGCTAAAATCGATCGGTTCATTAAACTGAATTTTTCGGCTCAAACCCGAAATCGAATCGAAAAACTCGATAAACTGATAATTTTTAGTAAAAAACTGAATTTTCGATTGGACCGAACCGAACTTTCAAGTTCGATCAGTTCAATTGATTTTTTCGATTTAACCGATCGATTGCACACCCCTAGATATGATTCACGAACATATCTAGAATTTCTATGAAAATAATAAAATATAAAAAAAAACAACGGCATGTAAGAACAAAGAAATCTGAGTGCAGCATAGTGGTCATTGTTCCTCGTCTATAAGATCCAAATCGCACTATAAAAAATCATCAAAATAGCGACGAATTAATAATTCATCGCTAAAAGTGATAATTACCGATGATTTTTATGATTGTCGTAAATAAACGTATTAAAAATATTAATATCGTCGCTAATGTTTGATACATGGGTATCAGAATTTTACTTATCAGTCGAGTGTCCAAATAAAACAGTCGACTGTTATAAAATATTAGTGACAAATAATGTGAAATATGCATTGCGAAATATTCAGTCGATTAAAAAATATTCTATGGTTGACCAAATAATGGGCAATCAATTATTTTCTTCCATCAATCGACTGATAATTAGCAGCAAATGAATATATTTCGTCGTAAACTATTCAGTTGAATGACGACCAGTCGATTAAAAAATATTTTGTAGCTGGCCAAATAATGGACAGTCGACTGCTTTCTTACTTCAGTCGACTGATTGTTACCGACGAAATGGATATGTTTCGTCACCAATATCAATGATTTTTCGCTTTCTAATATTCTAGATTTAGTGAAGAAATTGTTATTTTTTTTGACGTTTTTTTCATCGTTGTTAATGTTAACGACGAAATATTAAAATTTCATCGCTAAAGTCTCTTAATGACAAGCTTATTGCGACAATACTAGCGATGAAATATTATCGTCGTTAATGTTATTTAGCGGCGAATATTGTATATTAGCGATGAAAAAAATCATCACTATTTATCATTTTTCTTGTAGTGTTGTCATTCCTGTGAAGAAGCAAAAGAATAAGTCTGTCTAGGGTTTTAGAGTGATGGCATCGTAAATCCTCCTTGCTGATAAGATACGGAGACTGTCAAGATTACCAACTCCTACGAAGATCATGCCTCATATAGATATCGGATCGAATCCGTTATCGATCATCATCAATAACATATCCATATTCTAATGAATTCTAAATATATTAAACCCTCATATTTAGTGATCGAAATCCGTGAACAAATAAGTAGATCATTCAGTCAAATTCGAATCAATACGATATAATCGGATGATTACGATAATCACATATAAATCAATCACGAACACAATGATCATACGATATAAAAGTGATTTATAATAGTTATCTCTATGATGTATAGTAAAATACTTAAAGAAAAAAAAACGATATAAAAGTGATTTATAATAGTTATCTCTATGATGTATAGTAAAATACTTAAAGAAACAAGTAATTAAGAGGATCAGAATTTAAAATTACTTTACTAGTTAAATATTATAGGTAGTAATCTACCTTATCTTTTTTTTATAAATTCTTTAATTATATCTAAAGACCATTTTTTTTTAATTTTCCAAGTGAGACGAAACTTTTCTCTTATTCCACGGACTGTCATGACCTCTTTCATTCTCTTGCTATGGACTTAATTCCTTAATTAACCTTTCACATGGGATTGGAATCGTTAATCTAACGGTCTCATCGGTCCATTCCAAGATCATTATAAAAAAGATAAATAATAAAAGATTTTATGGATTTTGACATAATTGATAAGACTATAAAAAACCGTTCTGAGCTCAAAGAGAATAAACCTCTCTTCGAGATTCGATCTGTATCTCATTCATAAATTGTCGCACAATCTTATCAACATATCATCCTCGTCTTTTCTCCTCCTGAAGTCACAGCAAATATTTTTCTTTTGATTTGCATAGATATAGTCCAATTAATATCCTTCCTCTTCCTCCTCTAGGAGTTGTTGTTGCCTTTTTTTTATTATTATTATTTCTCGTCACTCTTTGTTCTCCTCCTTATTCCTCTTTCTCTCCCCTTTTTATTTTTATTTTTATTTTATTTTCTTACTAGAAGGTAATGATCGCTCTTTATGAGGATATAAAAAAATATATGTATTTTTTTTTAGCTTAGAACAATTAAGGATAATACTTCTCCATCGACCTCTAATGACTTCTAAGATCTAACATTCATTGTTTTTCGAACATCCTCAGTTGTCCGTTTAATTATCAGAGTCGATCCTACGAGAAGACTGTTGAAGTCTCGCTCATGGCCCAAATTTTTTTTAAGATTTATAAGGCTCAATTTTTAAATTTTATAGTGAAAATGGAGCCTAATTTTTTAATTTTGTTCGGGACTCTAAAATTAAATTTGAAAATCAAGATCGACTCCTACGGAATTTTTTTTTAATTATATATGTTTGTAGGTCAAGATTTGGGACCAACGTCATTACTAAAAAATAATCAAGTATTTGACATATATTCTTTCTTTATTAGGGTCATATGGAAAAATAATTTATTGTATTAAAATATAATTATGTATAATAAATTCTTTTTTTAAGACTCCATATTAATGGAAATTTTATATATACATCAATACATGGGACTATCTCTTGTCCTTTCTTTAGCATCCAATGCCCAACTAAAGGTAGATTGAATTTAGATTGGAGTAGGAGTTGACGATGTTGCATGAGCATAGGTCCATCCGGATCAAAAGGCACAAGAGCATGAGGGGCAGGATTAGACCCTTCATTCTATCGTTCAAATATCAACTCGATTATAATTTCAGATGAGCTCGATTCGATGTCGAACAAGGGGTGTAAAATCTTCTAATTTCAGATGCATGGATTCCTTTATGTCTTTGTCACCGTGTCGAAGGACTGTATCACACCCGTGATTTACCTCTCTCTTGTTAGTGTGCAGGGACGGATGACAGAGGGCTGCTAATTGGACAGATTTCCAACTTTACAGATTATAGTCATGAAAACGACACATGCGATCTTTTTTTTTTTTTTACCTGAAAGTGATCGATCATGCTTCATAGACTTTTGAGACATCTCTAGGAGCTGTCCAGAACTAAAAAATTATTCCTTAAAATGTCACAAATAAAAGACTCAAATTTGATTATTTTTATTTTATATATAAGAGGATCCAATTTGTATTGATTTGCTCATAACCTTTAAATACTTCGAACGACTCTGTCTCGACAACGGCTGAATCGGATAAGGTCGGAATTCAAGGAACTTTTATCGACCATCAAAGGTAAATCAAGAAAGCACTCGTATTTTTACAATTCAATTCGGACTCTACAGTCGCATTATTTTTTACGACGGTCCAACATCGAAATCATATTTTGTCCATCGGACTCAAGTCATATGAATAATTTTTTTTTAAAAAATTGGTCGTCGAATGATATCGTAATAAAGAATCAAATTATATTTTTTAATAAAATATCTCTTTATTTTTATCGTTGCTTCTCGTGCTCAACTTTTCAATCAATCCCCACATCAAATCACTCGAGCTCAACTTTTCAAGGACATGATGTGATCAGACCACCTTGTTTTGCCTTTTCCTTCTCTTGATTCACATCTTATTCCATCAACACGGAGAATTCGGACGATAAAATTATTCTAGAATATCTACGTATTTTTTTCATTTTCATCGTATTCATTTTTTATTTGATAAAATATTTTTTATAATTTATCTTTCTCTATCTAACTGTAAAATCGATAATAAAAAATATCTAAAATGAATACCGATCCCAAAAAAAACAAAAAAAGCCTGTGGTGTAAATTTAAAATGCAATTTAAGCACGTTTAAAAGATGATCTGCAGATGCTTTATACTGATCCAGAGGTGGCAGTGGGCCTCCTACTTTACACTGCACAAGATGGGCTCGCTCGACCACTTGGGTTATGCTGGATCAGTTAATGACAGGTGGGACGGCCCACTACAGCAAATATCCAACCTTATTGAAAAACATGGCAAAAGAAAATAATTCTAATTTGTGATGGGTGCATTTGTTGAAGCCCATTTGGGCCCATTTTGAATAAGGTGAAGCCCAATATCACAACAAAACGAGATTACTAGAGCTGCTGACATCCTATAAGATTAAAAAAAAATAAAATAAAAAAAGAAATAAGATATAGGACATAGAAAAATATTATTGTCATATAATTAAATTATCTAACAAATGAAACTTAAATATTTCTTAATTTTTCAACATATTACAATAACTTAAAATTTTCATAAACTTAAATATATGTTAAAAATTTTCAACATATTACAATAACTTAAATTTAGCGACAGAATATTTTTTTCATCCTTAAGTTATCGAAATTTTTTCGTTGCTGAATATTTTTTTGTCACTATTTTAATGACAAAAATAATAATTGCTATTTTAGTGACAGAAAAAATAATTCATCGCTAATTTAATAATTAATTTAATATTTTATCACTAATTAATGATCGATTTAATATTCTATCACTATAGTAGTGACCAAATTAATATTCCATCGCTAATTCAATCACTAATTAAATCTTTTCTTATAATGCATAGTATTTATTCTTTTAAAGGTATTTAAATAAAAAAGGAAAGAAGTTAATTTTTTCAAGAATATCAGATTATTAAACCAAACTCATTAGATTTAGATCTTTCTTGATTTATCTCTATGCTCCTTTCCTTGGAAGCTTACAGATGAATAAGTGAATAAATGCAGCTCGCCGAGAGACTCCATTCTTTGGGCAGCAAAAGGCAGGAGGGGTTTTGCAAATACAAAACAACCTGGACATATCGAACTAGCAAAACCAAAGGAATACAAACAAATCATGTAGAAAGACAATTCGCGAAAATAATCCACATGCTCACCTAAGCTCGACGATAGACTTGCTCGAAAAACATCGACTCGTAGAGGGCTCAACGACCCGCGGTGGTGCACAACACGCATCGCATATGGGGGGATCTACTCGATTTGTTATCTTCATTTTCACTGTCGTCGTCTTCGTCTTCGTCTTCGTCGTCGGATCTATTATTAGCCCCAATCATGGAGCCTGAGGCACCAGTGAGGCAAGAGATGTGGTAGCCGTGACAACAAAAGAAAACTACAACAGATATGTTTTGAATGTAAAATGGATCAAAACATAGGCAACATCTCCTGCCTCCCCTGGTTTTGGACTTGATAACCATATGCTTTACACCACCATTGGCTGCCATATCAGCTTCTGGACTAGCTGAATCATCCTTCCTCTTCATGCGCACTGCTTCTTCTTCGATACCTAAGTAAACTGCTCGCCGAGCTTCTTTATAGTACTTGATCAAAAGGTTGACGCAATCAGTCTAAAAATAGAACACAAGTGAAAAACACATGAGCAAGACTGAAGAGAAAAAAATTGTAGAGGAAAACTGAGAAAGGCATTAGAAGTAGCAATTCAACCTTGAGGATATCATTGCATCCATGTCTTAAAGAAGTTTCTGTTCGATAATCCGTTATAATTTTGACAAGGCGATCCCTCAACCTAAAGGCAATGAGATGCAAAAAATAGCGACATTATGCGCAAGAAAGAGTTTCTAGTAGGCATTGGAAGAAGAAATTATCAAACAAAAGGAAGAAAAAAAGGTGGATGATAAAAGCTGGTAGATGATGATTTAATTAAAGTACCATTTTCCTCACCTTGGAATCTCTAACCCATCTGGAACCTTTTTCACAATATACAAAGGATCGAGATTACCAACAGTGTGCTCCAATAGCATTCCAATCTGCTCATAATGATTAAAGAAATGGGCATTAATGCCACCTTGACATACAGGAATGTCTGAGTAAATTACTATTCCTTTTACAAACCATTTCAGGCTTTCGGAGACACTGCTTGATTAATTCTTCCCATAGATCGTCATCATGCTGCACAGTCACAAATTCTACAGCCTGCATGTAATTAGATGGTCAACTTATCTACTACAAGTTTTCGACAATATGCTGACGCAGGGATAGGAAGCAGGAGAATTTGAAAAGTAAATGCAGATGAGGGTAAGAAGAAGAGAAACATTGGCTCTTAAGAACTAGATGCGGATACCTCTTCCATATCCTCCAACTTATTGATGATGATAGCGAGAGCTTGTTTTGCATTTCCCATCCTTCCAAGGATAAATACTTGCTCTCTAACGAGTTCTTTTTCCATACAAATCTCATATGCCTGAGAAAGACAGCCATTTATTGGCTAGAATAATCAACAAACAGTGCCGAGAAATAATACTAAACCTTTTCTAGTCTATAGTGTTGACTGCTGCGAAGAAATAGGAGTAACATCTTTGGTTCATATTCTGCATAAAGCTCAACCTATTGACAAAAGAAAATAATAAACGTTACAGATGCACAGTAACCAAATAAAGTAGAAGGGCAGAAGATGCTGATTTACTAATTATTGCTCGTTGGTCAATTAACTGCACCATTATCTTTTTGCTCAGTTTGTTGTGTAGGCAACTTAAAAAAATAATTGGCAACTTAATGATCAGAATCGGGAAAAAAAAATCAAACGTTCATGGGCAAGCTTGGTGACTTAGCGTTCAGCTTGATAAGAATTTGTTTATGATAAGAATTTGTTTATGTTCATTTAATATAAACAAGGTCAATTAAATAAACTTAAACAACTTGTTAAACTAAATGAACAAATTTGAACACATACATGTGGCAAACGTGATAACGCTCACGCTAAGCGCCCCTTATAGCCGACCCCCTGACCTAATGAAAGATGATAAATCACGAGGGGTTATATCCTGGTGCAATGGTTCCTTTGCATCGAGGAAGTCAGGAACCTAGTGAGACATTTCGCATCCATTGGGAATTGACCCCAAGACCTCATGTAGTCATGTGGCAAGCACCCATGCATTACCAATTGCGCCAACCCGTGGGGGCAAGTTTGAACAATACATGTTCAGCTTGTTAATGTTCATGAATAGGAATTGTGAACTGTTCTTGAACTATGTTCATTAATAAAGTTCTTTTCAATATGATAAATAAACCAACAAATTTCAAAATCAAGCTCACTAACCAACTAAACAAGCTTAACAATATCAAAGTTCCAATGATCAAACAAACTTGAATTGAGAGTTCAATAACATCTAAATGAACCAAGCTCAAGCTAAGTTTGAATCAAGCTGAAGCTCATAAAAAAGAAACCCAACCAAACTTGAACAAACATTTTAACAACTTGGTTAATTTTAGGCTTAGCTTGGCTCGGTTACCTTATCAAACAAACTTGAATAATATAAAACTTGATTTGGCTTGGCTCATTTACAGCTGTAATGAATCTCAAACAGGAAATCACCTGCAAGTCATGAAAATCTTTCCCAGCTTGTGGATCAATCTCAAACAGTGCATGCAGGTATAAATGCACTAGGTGTCTCTTATCACACTTTTTACTTGTTCCTAAAAGTTGATCCACAATTTCTGATGGAGGAATTACATCCCTATGTTGGATCAAGAGATTCATGGCTCTTTTACTGTCTAGTAGCATAAGTTCTGCAACCTGTATGATGCAACAAAATATAGGACATCTAATGGCATTACAGTAAGTAAACATCCAGATAATAATAATGATGATGATGATTAATAATAGTATTAATTGAACAACTAGATATTGAATAAGTATAACCTACCATGGAACGACATTCAAATGTTTTTCAACTGCCTAACTTTGGACCTCAAAATAGTGGCTTGTAGCCTTGTACAGTGAATTATAAAAATTCTCATTTAACTTAAGGAACACCTAGGATACCAGCAAAACACACAAGAAGTTTTTCATTTTAACCACATCTATCAATGTTCTTATTGATTAATAGACCAAAAATATTTAGAACACGTCCATAATTTCATATTAATCCATCTCAACTGTTCCTTGATTTATTTTCTTGTTACTGCAACTGTATTGCATATTTATACTTAACATGATATACTTTCGGGTTTCTTAAACTTCACTTAATAGTTATACTAGTTACCCTTATCAATTAGCACAATATCATAGTTCATGGGCAAATAACACTTGAATATGACTGATAATTTCATCTCACGTAATTGAGATAATGCAATAATTGTTCATCCCACTTAAATATTGACATAAACTTAACAATATAGGATAATCATTCTTTACACTTAATCTCTAGCATTGGACATTAAATTATCATATATGTTTTATTACATCAATACAAATACTAGATTCCTTTTATCTCTGGAACCCATCAATCTAGGGGATTATCATTATTTTTTTCCTAAACCAATAAAAAATCACAAGCCAATATTTCCTCTTTTCTATATGTTTTCTCTCTGTAGTTCATCTTCCGAGCATGAAACTAACTAAACTTTTAAAAAATTTCTTTCATCCCTTATTCTCCTCTCAATCACCCTCTATTGTTATAAGTTAGAACTACATTGACTTATATTTTCACAAAATTATACTTATATTACAAATAAAGCTATAATTTATGAATTTACCATCATTTTTTTCCAAAATTATATATTATATTTAGTGTTCATTAGATCATGTTTCTTCATCATTTATCATCAACAAAAAGCTTTCAATTTTCATATTTAAGTATCTGATATTATGTTCTCTACATTTTCTTTAAGTCTAACAATATGATATATCTCTCCATTTTATCTAGATTATCATAGCTCAACCAGTCACTTTTAACCTTTACCTTGATTTTGCTCAGTATCTTCTCTTATCTACTAGTTATCTCGGTGATTCTAAGAGGAAATTAGTGATAAATGAGCATTGTACAAGTCTCTGTGTGGAGATATGAAACTGTGATCTAATCTAAGCAATCTGTATAATTATTAAAACACTCTCAAATAGAGAATAAAGTCGTAAAACATAATGATGATTCCGAGAAGAACTAGTATTTGAACATACAAGTGAGAGAACATAATTACTGTGTACTACATTATTTTCTCTTACCTGTGGAGTAAGTTAACATACCTTGTCATGTATAATGTCATGTAGACTATGTTTTTCAATAAAGTCAAAAATCTCAGGCTTCATTAGCTGTAATAATAAACAGAGAAAAGAGATGAAAAAGAACCCAAACTTGAGCTTAGTGATCAATGCGAGCAACTGGCCAGTTGAAATGCACATTACATGAATAATTAGTTACAAAAGCTCATATTCTGTAGAATGGTCTGCTTACATCTGCATATAATGCAAGGGCTTTTTCATATTGGCTGTCGATGATATACAATTCAGCTAATGCCTGCCACAAAGAAAATAGAATGTGAATTTGAAAATAATAATAATTAATAAGAACAATACAGTATGTTGTTAATTTACCTCCTTTAGAAAGTCAGACGCAGACGAGGTATTAATTTGTGGTTCAATTGCAGATATAACAGGTGTTGAGGAATACACTGTACTTGGCCATGATTTGACAGTTGCCAATAGAAGTTTGTGGAAAGATGGATTTGCAGCTAATGAAACAAGTGCAACCTACATGGGCCAGAAATTTTATTGTAAAAAAGTAATTGTTTGACAGACTACAGCAGGATCTCTTGAATGAATTTGCAAATAGCAAAAAGATTTGTCAATGTATTTGTGACAAGATTCATTCTGTAAAGCTTCAAGCCCTTGGCACAGGCTCGCACATGTACAAGGTTCAGCCAACATATTACTTACAATCTTCAGCAAGATAAGAGAAATAAGTTAGCCAAAGCCCCATAGTAAAAAGAGTTAATCATTGAACATTCAGTAAGAGTGCATGGTACATTTCAGGTTCTATTTTTGGCACAAAATAGATGACCCATGCCAAAACAGGCGGAAAAAAACTTTTTGGGGGGAGATAGATTGGACATGCGTACCTCATAAGCAGAATCATTCAGTTGTGGATTTTCAATTGGTATGTAAGGAACTAGGACAGGAAGCTGACGAAGATGAGCAAAGTGGAAAACCCATCTGCTTGGTAAAACAATAGTGTTACTAAATTGGAAAATAGTAATTTAATGCTAGCAGAAGTGGAGGTTCAGTAAACCTTTCCCATGCTGAAGCAGAACCTCGAAGTATCTTAGGACATAAAGAGGCAGCCTCTGCATACTTCCTTTCAACAATCAAATGGTCAAGGTATCTTGAACCCACCTGACTTGCAAGTTATAGCCACAAGCTTTTGGATGAATAAGATTCAAATTGCCTCAATATGAAATGATGCAAAAAATATGAGTAGAACAAAGAGATTTAGCTAGAACATGCGAGAGATCCTAAGAGCTAGGCCATTCACAACTGTTGTTTGGGAGATTAGGTTCGAGTTCATTATTAAAGAAAGCAGATTTAGGTTCGGATTCGTTCTCCAATCTTTCTGCTGCTGATGACAAACATGGCCTATAAGGGAAAATAATTGATGTGTTCAGGTCAAGGACAAAGAAAGAATCTCGTCATGGAAGCCTAGTTAGAGAGAACAGCATCAAGTGTTTAACATCCCAATTGCACAATGCATATTATGAAACACAATCAAGCATCAACAATGTAACCTTTAACTTTTCTTGCTTCCGTTCATACATGTTATTGCCAGAATAAGATTTCTATAATAAAGGGTTAGAAATCTAGATAAATTGGTAATATCTATGAATTTACCAGTAAATTGAAAACTGATTTGACATCAACAAGAAATTTTTAATGGAACTGAAAAGATCGTCTCAATTTGACATGGAAAGATTTCACATATGCTAGATAGTTGTCATTCTGAGAAAGGCACATATATAACTTGAAGACCACACAAACTCAACTAGCATAGAAGCTATATGATAACTTGGAAGTTAGTGCTACCAAACATGATCTTATCATGATTTTAGCAAACAATAAAAGTCATCTTGTTGAAAAATATAAAGAACCCTAGCTTCTCTGAGTTAATTTTTCTTTTGTTCTCATAGATGAACTGTAATGACCAATGTACTTCACTAGTATGATATAATCAAGACAAAAAACATATAATTTTCTAAGGAGATTATCAAATATAAATTTCTAATTGGACAGAAAAACAGTCCACAAATATCCCTGAAGGGTATATATCAAATCAATTTGCTTGAATCAACCCCCAAGGAACCAACGTTTAGGTGTTCAATTAAAGGAAAAAAAAAATCAGACAACATAGAATACCTCATCAAGAAGCTCTGTTCGTCCTTTCCCTGCTTGAACTGCAGCTAATGCTTTCTCATGCCAACCATGTTGAAGAAGCCAAGAAATATGATCTTCAGCATCTCTAGCATGCATAAACACATACAAAGTAAGGATTACTTACTAATTTGTGCACACATATGAAGAATATGAAATCGAATATTGTGACAATGATTCCACTGATAATAACAAGGTTCGCAAACACACTAGACTCCAAACCGTAAAGTATAACACCAAACTTTAAACCGCTATTCAAACTCTGCCACTTTAATTTGTTACCACATCACAATTTGGAAACTAGCTTCATTGATTAATAAGAGTTGACAGAGTTACTACAGTTATTTATTTTGGGCAATCTGAGTTATGCGCAAAGTTACTACCTCTTCAATTTCCACCAAGCAAGGTAACAATGATTGGTAACAAAGCAGCAATTGGGTACCGTGAATATGCCAACATAATATGCATCTAAAACATAAATAAGAAATGGGTACAATTAGCACTACAGATCACATGCTGGAACAATCAGCATGACATGGTTCAAATGGATGACGATGTCAGGGATTCAAGTGGAAAGAAATGCGACAACTTCAGTCAATCTAATCACTTTCATATGCTACAAGGCTATGCTTTCAACAATATGAGTGGCTTAGCCAGGTAATACTTCTTAACGGGCCTAGCAAACATAGCTACAGGCTTAACCAACGTATCAAAATTTTAAAAAAAAGGTACAAAATAGAAGCAGAAAGTTCAAAGTCACCAATTCTAGCAATTAGGCCCAAATTTTAACATTTTAAGAGATTCCTGAACCTTTAAAACTTTTCCCACTAGCGAAGAATCAAGGATGGTTCAATTATATGAAAATTCTCAATATTAGCTCTCTAGAGGACAAGATTATATTGGAGGATAAAGGATCACAAACCTAGGCCTTGCAATTACAACATCCTTGGGAGAAACTATGTAGTATAAAGGCTCATCACCAGCAGCCCACTGACCACCAGCATAGCTACTTCCTATATTTGTAAGAACAAGCAAAAGATAAGGAAAGTCCAAATCATGTAGATGTTTGTATAACTTCACATGAGAAATTGTAAACCAGAGAAAGGAACATGCGCTAGGGAATAGTCCTTTGCTTTATAATGTTCATAACCATGGACAGGCAAAGCATCCGTTGTTAGCTCATCATTCTTCCATGAGACAATTCGTACCTCCGGTCTCTGTGCAGTTCCCTGTAGAAAAGCTTTGGTAAGAATAGGTTGTGAGAGGGTTAAGTGATTGAATCTAATCTTGCACATAATAACAACCCTTTGTGGTCAACTAGATACATCAAACACTACAGATAAAGAATATGAAATAAAGAAAAATTTCTTAAAGAACAAAATGAAATGGACCAGAAAACAACAACATGTGATTTCTGGTTTTATATTTCAGGAAAGATACATTAGTAAGTCCTCAATCTGGACATCTACATCTTGAATCATACATCTTGCAGAAATATGTCCCTGTAGAAATGGAATATAGATCCTCTCTGGTAATTTACTGTTAAGTATGAAATGATTCTCGAACAGTATGTTATTTTTCCGAGATAACTGCAATTGTTTATATTAGAATCTAAAATTCAACAATTATAACAATTCATGAATATTGGAATTTTAAATTTGGATTATCTTCAGATAGATTCACTGTGAAATGTTGTTTCTGCATGATTGGCAACATTGATATTGGTTTTAGTATTGGATGTTCCAATGACATAGGTATCCAGATCAGTAAGATCAGAACTGACATGAAAAAGGTTCTAAAACAGAGAAAACATATTCTAAAATAATAATAGAAACCATTCTTTTAAACAATTTGATATCATTATTAGAAAGCTTCCTTATAATAAAAACAAATTGAGGACATATTTACAAATTGGTTTCTTAAATGGAACTTTATTACAGGTCCAACTTTCAACTAGACTACCAAGGTGCACAAAAATAGCAAAACTAAGACTACTAATTTTGCTGCACAAAGGAACACCAGCTAGTCAAAAATTACGCAAACAATTAATATATATGAAATATCAAGTACACTCTTGATGAAACTGGTGGTAAAATATTTTACCTGCCTAGCAGGTGGACCACTGCTGAAGTCTTTTTCTACATTTTCCTCCTCTTCCGGAATGTAAGCAAGTATAACCAGATTATCACCAAAGGGAGCAATGCCAGATATATAGTAGCTAGTCTGAAAAGATGCTACAATATCCACATACTTTGTACTAGTTATGGATAAACTTCTTTGCAGCCCATTTGCTCCACTTGATTGGTTGGTCTTAATTGCTGCAATTTTAACAGATGTTCCCCAGCCAATAACCAAGAGTGTGTCAGCCTAGACATGTAAAAGACATGCTTAGAATGTAAACACTTAAAGATTTAAGACTGGCTACTTTTAACCATCTATTATTTCAGAGGAATTAAATCTTATAACAATTTCTAATTCTTTTTAATTATTAAAAGGGGCATTATATAAACTACTTAACGCAATAATGATTCGGTGTCACTGTCAAGAAAACCTTTTCTGACTTCATTGAAGCCTTTCTCCTAAATGACTTACTGAATAAAAAAGTCTGATCCTTCTGAGAGTCACACAAGAACAGTCACATGCACAACTAAAAATTTAGTAAGCAAAAACAACTTCACATCTGAAATGAAAATGAATAACAAAACATCTATCAAACAGAAAAAGACAGCATGTGTCTTCTTCAGTTATGACATCTCGGAATATGCATCCACTGGCTCGTGGAAAGATTCATACAAGGCAGATACAGTAGCTTTAACCTTTCTGGACCTAAAGTCTTGCTACCATATACAATAAACCAACTTAGTTGATCCATTTACTAAGAGACAAGCATCAATTTGCTATTAAAAAAATGCCTAATGTATTGTTTGCAACAAAGCTTGCAGCAAACCATTCTGTCCAATATACACATTTCTAAAGCTAAACTTCTCTATTTTACACTTCCTTTGAAAAAAGACTGGATAAGAATGAAGTGATGGATCATTCTCAACAAACCTGCCAGACCAAGTGAGGAAGTAAAAGCTCAGGGCGTGGACTTCCTCTTGGCCTCTCAATAAAAGTGATGCGTTGATTATTTGCCATGTCATATATTTTCACCCCTGCATCATTTGCCCAAGCAATTAGGTTTGTTCTCCATTTGACAGCATGAATTGGACCTTCACCATCATGAAGAATCTAGATGGGAAAATATAAAAGCAAATCCTCAATATTATAGCTTTTTTAATGGTATTATAACAGAATAAGAGAAGTTGGAACACCAGATACACCTTTTTACTATATCCAAACCAATTCTTCATATTCAGAAGAAGTTGACCCGCCAAACCACCCGTAACAAATCTCCTCAAGGGTTTGCGTGAAAAATCAGGGTCTAGAGCTATCGTCTTCATTGGTCGATGGTACTCAAATTTTAATTTCTCATCAGTAAATAGACCATTTATTATTACAGTTCCATCATCTGAACAGCTGCCGACATATTCACCTTCCGAATCAAAGCTAATGTCATTGACGGTGGCTGTGTGAGCAGTGCATTCTTTGACCTGTAAAGGAAAGAACTTAGTTGCAACGACATTATGTTCAAGCAGCAAGGAGAACACACATTTCAAATAATCTCTAGCAAAGTCTTATTACAAGTTAAAACAATAAGAAACAACCACATCAATTTAACGCAGGTTGACAAATTACTCATGCATAATTTAATTAGAAACTATTTCAAAACTTAATTCTTCAATCATATTTTGTTTAGTAAAAAAGAAGGAAAATAATTTTAAAAAAAAAATCCAGAGGGAGAATTGCAAATTAGTAACGTGGATCAATGACCAAAGTTTCAAACTTCTATTAAAAAAAGAAGAAATCTATCCTTCTAATTTAATTAACTGAGTAAGGAATCGAGCGAAATAAGCAATCAAAAAGCCGCCCAGGAAAGAGAATTGAGCTGTATCCAACCTGGTTGCCCTGGAAATCCAGGATGTGAACGGTGCCATCATGGGTGCCGAGGGCGATCATACGCTCTGCAACGGCGATGGAGGCGGCGGCGTCGTTGGAGAGCAGGGACGGCACGCTGCCTCCCAACCGCTGGTACTTCAGCCTGGGCTCCTCCTCTTCCTCTTCCTCCACCTCCACCTCTTCTTCTTTATCTTCGGCGTAGTCCTCCTCCCTCTCGTCGTCCCCATCGATTCCGTTATCGGAGGGCTGGTTCGACGCCATGATCGCCGGCGAGAGAGATCCGATCGCAGTCTTCTCTGCTCTTCTCTTCTCTCCTCACCTCTTCTCCGACTAGCGCCCTGGATTATTGGCGTGGGTTCGGATGGCAGTCAGGCCACCTCGATCGAGAAGGGAGGAGAGGCGAACGCGTCGAGCTCGACAAGAGGGAGAGGCCAAAGGCAACGAACAACGGGAAGACCAAAAAACATTAAGCAATAAACAGAGTTTCCATTTCTGCTTTTAAACCGTGGCCGGGTGGCCTGTGCCATGGGCCATACAGGCTACAGCATCCCGTCGAATCATTCATTTGCGCGTGGTGGCCATGTGCAGAAGAAGGATTTCATAAATTAACGAAGGATCGTCGTCATATTTAAAAAAATATTTTCGATTTTATATTTCGATATATTCTAGTTTTAAACTGAGTTTTGATAAATAATTATTTTATACATAATTTTAGAAAACAAAATTATAAAAGGACAAAAATGTCATCCAATTCATATTTAAAGATTATGAAACAAAATTAGAGACTTTAAAAAATAATACACTATGTACAAAATTCAATTAAATTAGAGAAGTAATTTAGTGTCAAATATGTTTATTATGATCTTTTGATAAATAATTTTATTCAAAATTTTATGAGGGACACTGTAGAAAATAAAAATCTCCATATGTTATCTTTTACAAGTACAAATCAAACAACAATCAAATTTTATCCCATTAAATATGATAGACTATATGAATTTTTCTATGTTATTGGACTATATCACTTATTATATTATCATTTATATTTAAATAATTTTTATCATGTTTTATTATTATTAAGTTTTTTTTATCTTTCTCTTCCTCGTTTGATATGTATATTAATATTTATCATCGTTTCACATCGTCTACATGAAATATTTATTTGTCGTCTAAGTACATATCCATACCACCTTAAATGTATCTCTCTGAGCTTTTCTTCAATAGATACAACTCTGACTTTTTTTTCTAATACTCTTAATTATTTCTTATTCTGTCCATCTTCATATGTCCGCACATCTACCTTAACATACTCATATCTGCAACTCTCATTTTTTTTCATGAACTTGAGTCATAGTCTAACATTCAACGTCATATAATATAGCAAGTCTAATTACCATTTTGTAGAACTTCCCTTTAAGTTTTAGAGGTATTTTACGATTACATAAAACACTCGATGTTTTCCTCAATTTCAACCATTTTGCTTATATTCTATGTAAAATATCTCTCTCAATCTCTTCCATCACCTTGAAAAATAATTCTAAATATTTAAAGCTCTCAATTCTAAATATCTTTTTATCTTAACACTTATCTCATTCCGTCTAATATTGTTAAACTTAAATTTCATATATTCTGTCTTTACTCTACTAAATCTAAAATCTTTATCTTCTAATATTTCCCACTAAGATTCTAATTTAGCATTTACTCTTTCATATGTCTCATCTATCAAATTAATATCATCAGTAAATAATATGTATTACAGTATTATATTTTGAATGTGTCTAATAAATTTATTGATGATTAATATAAAAAAAATAGAGACATAAAAGTTGATCCTTATAAGTACGAATGATTTGTAAAAATTAAAAAAGGTCTAAAATAGGCTTCAATCAATTTATATATATTATTATTTCTAAAAAAAATCGAGCCATGAATAAATGCCTTAATAGTTTTAAATATTTTAGGCCTTGGGCGGCACCAACAGCTAACTCGATAAATTTTTTAATATATCTATTTATTATTATTATTATTTTATAATAGGTAAAAATGAAAAACATATACAATTTATTTTTTTCTCATTCGCACTTCTAAATAAACAAAAGTATTAAAAAGGAAAAGAAATACATGGGCGATTCGGAATCGAGTCGGAACTAATCCGTTAAATTCGAAATTGAAACCGATTCGAATGAATTGATTCTAGAATCGAATCGAAACGGTTCCGATTCCGATTCCAATTCGATTTCGGAATCGATTCTGGTTCCGATGTGAATTTGGTTCCGGTTGTTAATTTAAAGATGAAAATTTTTAACATGTTAATATGTCTACAAGATTATTTTGCGATAGAAAAAAAAATAGAATCACGAATATGTTAGATGAATTTGGAAGTTAAAATTCGAAAAAGATAGTTTGGAACTATTTCGAAATCAGTCTGAAACCGTTTCGGAATCGATTCGGAATGGTTCCAAAGTCAAAATTTTAGAATCAGAACCGATTCGGAACTGATTTTGAATCAGTTTTGAACTAATTTTGAATCAGTTCGAACCGATTCCAATATTAACCGATCTGAAACCGATTAAAATCGAATCGGAATCAAAATCGAGACACCGATAAACATGCCTAGGCGCCATGAGAGATAGACACTTAAAATAATACAAGTGTTTATATTTCATCTGACTTATTTTAGAAGCAAGACCCATGAGTTTAGAATTTAAGATTTAGATTATGAGCTTCGATAAAAACAGGTATAGACGATTGAGTTTGATGTTTGTGGTGGATTGCCTTTCTTTGTCGGATCATTTCTCATTCTAGAATCGATGACAAAATTATTTATCGAATTAATCAAACTGCGATCAAATGAGTAATGATTTCTATAAATAGAAAAAAAAAATTAAGAGAAATTTTAGGAGGCCCCTAGCTCGAAGTTTCAATGTTCAAATCAAATTTCGAGACAAAAGAGCATTAAAGCAAGAAGAGAACATATGCCACGTAATGCAAAATAGAAAGATGCTTCAAATTTCAGACTGTTTTTAATATCTAAGGACAGATGAAGCAATCGTTATGCTTTTTTATCCGGACGTGTCCATATCAGAGTGCATTTTTTTTAACCGTCAATCCTTTTTTTAATTGCATAATTGTCATAATAAAATAATAATAATAATAAAAATAGAACCGTCGTATTAGCGATCTCTTTCGATCGTCCCTATCGACGAAAAAAGTAAATCAGGACCTAAATAACAAGTGCAAATGAGAGGATTCGTCGATAACTCAAAGTCATGATCTCTCCAGAATATAATTATCATAATCATTCAAGAAAAATGCCGCAATTGTTGTCTTCATTGTATATACCTACAAAAGTTGGGAATCCGCCCAACTAGCAGCCCCTGCCACCCGTCCCAAGGTTACGGCAAGAGGGAGGTAAATCACGGAGGGGGACGAGGTCCCTTTACACGGTGGCAAGACAAAGGGAGAGTCATTTGAAGTCAGAGGGATTTTAGACCCCTCATCCGAAATCGACCCCTGTCCATTCTGCAAGCAACCCCTGTCTTACCATCGCGTCATCCCCGTGGGGACCTTCATTGTATATACCTGTTAATATAAGTCTTCGTAGGGAGAGCTAAAAATTATCCATGATTTATCCCCCCTCTTTCTCTTTTTTATTTACATTAGGGTATCAGATATCAGATATAATTTATCTTCCTTACTAATCCGGATAGACGGATAGTCGACTCCCTCGGCCCCATGGAAATTTCTCGACAGTCGATGTAGATAAATCAGGATGACGCGCAGCCTAAGCACATTGAAAACTCATGCAAGCGCTAAGCGCTAGAAGAACCGACCATGTTGAGACAGAGGAATTTATTTCTATCATCATCCGCACAATGCGTGCAGCTAAAACGGAATCGCCCCTGGCAATGCAGTGGAGAGTCTTGCGAGAAAGATTCCCTTCGTTATGGAACCGACAAAAAGGAGTGGAGGTGGGGAGGACTTTCCCTTTTGCACCGGTTAACGTAAGAAAAATATAACACCATGATAAAAGGCACTCTAAGTTATATCTTTTGGATCAGTACGCTCTCCTTAAGCAATAGGTTGCAGGCAGTCATAAGGCAACTAGGGCAATGGATTCTAGCTCTTTGAATAGTCGCCCTTTTACAATATTTCTTCCAGGTTTTAGGTTCATTTTTGCTGTTTGCTGTGAGTTTATTCCACTAAATTGCACTATAAAAGTATTTTCTTCCAAAGCTTCAGTTGGGATTGATTTTTGTCGATGCAACATGTTGTTGCTCTGGTATCCAAAATTGTCTTTAATGAGAACTTTGAGATACCAGAAATATCTATTTCCACTTTGAAGTTGTATAACATATTCCTTACAAGTCTAGACCCCTTTGCTTCCTTAGCGACTACAATTTTGCTTTCTTGAATGAAGTCGTTTGTCATTTCCTTCTCTTCTTCTCTTGACTTATCCGGCTATTAAAAAATTTGCCCAAGTTCTTTTTCCATTAGCAATTCTCCATATTGGCTTTTGTAGAAAGCTACTTCTTTCTTTAATCTTTCAATTTCAACTTTGCACCAGGATATATAATAATTTTGCTGCTCAATTAAATCGTTGGGAAAGAAGAGTGTTGGTGCTACTGGTGCCACTAGGACTTGTACATTATAATAGTATATCATAAAGTATTTTCTTCGTGGCGGGTTAATTGGAATGGAGTGATACATATGAAATAAGTACGGATTGATTTTGAAAGAAGATCTAAAACTCTTTTTTGAGTTCAGATGACCCTCCTCTATCTTAGTCAATCACGTCAAGGGCAAAGAATCTCCGTGATCTATCTCCCTCACGATGATTATGGGACAGATCGATAGGGGGTGATTAGGTTGACAATTTCAACCTTTTCGTGAAATAAAGCATTTTTTTTCTCTTAGCATGAGGTCCGTTGATTAGAGCAGTATAGATGCGATTATAGATAAAGATATAAGATCTAAAACTCTCACTCAGATTCAAAAACTTTCTGTCATTTTAGTCAACGACCCAAGGGGCATATCCCTTTGTAATTTACTTTCTTTTATTATCATCGAACTATAAGAGATATTAAGAGCGAACATAATTACTTTGCTACGTGTAAATTATTATTATTTAATTCATATGCAGAAGAAGTTCTTGGTCACTTAAAAATGATTTTAAAATATTTATCTGGTTAAATTCGAAACTTTAATCATTTATTTAATTCGTTATTTCACTATTGCCTCAAGTATGAATCAAGTGTTCATAAATAAATTTGATATTCGACTCGATAAAAACTCATTTATATTTATTCAATATACATCAAAATCAATTAATAAATAATTCGTGAAAAAATATATTTAAAAATTATATTATGAACTTATTTATATTAATTTATAAATAAAGATTAAAATATTAAAAATTTAAATAAATAATCAAGTTTAATTTAAGAACTCGATAATATTTAAATAAATCAAATTTAAATCAACTCGATTAAAAAATTGATATTTATTAATAAGTTAAATTCAATTCAATTCAACAAATCAAATTCAATTTAAAAAAAATTTAAATTAAATTTGAATAGATTTTTCAATAATTTAATTAATTTTAAATTTAATTCGATTTTATTATCCTATTAAATAAAATTAAATATTATAAAATTTAATTTGGCTTGCAATGGTGTACAGTTAGGCTCGGCTTGCAGGTTAAGACCCTACGCGTGGATTTAAAATGGAATCGGGCACGCGCAAATCCGCCGAACTGAGCCGAACTGAGATCGCTCCAGCTGTTCGTTCCC
Organism: Wurfbainia villosa; assembly: GCA_025175895.1. Classification (NCBI taxonomy): domain Eukaryota; kingdom Viridiplantae; phylum Streptophyta; class Magnoliopsida; order Zingiberales; family Zingiberaceae; genus Wurfbainia; species Wurfbainia villosa. The sequence continues at coordinate 615,922 of JAKLTH010000099.1, read as the reverse complement.
CCATCTCGTCGCCCCAGCGAACTTCAATCGCCGCTTCGATTTCGTTGCCTTCACTTCGTCGACGTCTCCTCGCCCTCCATGCTCTCCCAGGGATCGAGCATGGAGGATGACCCGCAGAGCAAGAGGCGCCTTCGACGAAAGCCCACGGGAGCGGGGATCCACGCGCCGCTTAGGGTTTTGCAACGCTCATCTTCGCAGAGGAGGGAGGATGTCGATCAGAGTTACTTCCAGTCCTACTCCCACATTGGTATTCATGAGCAGATGATTAAGGTGAACCCGCTTTTGCCGACATTTTAATGGATTTGTTCTCTACGTGCTGGAGCATTTTGATCGTAAATTGAAGTTGAGCTAGTAGTTTGCCACTGATAAGTTTTTGAAATTATGGCCATTTTTCGAAAAACAAAACAACTTATTATACTCTGACCTGGAACGACACATGAACAATAACCACGGTCGATAGCTACAATACCATTTTTGGTAGACAACCCGCGAACTTTCCTGTGACTGTATTTCTTACGTGAACTTGTTTGATGTACTTTTTAATGATTTTTAAACTGATCTCTATGTGATTGGATAACGTAAACTTTATACAGGACCGTGTCAGGACTGATGCTTACAGGAATGCAATAATGCAACATCAGAATTTAATTTCAGACAAGGTAACAATTTGTCCAGCACTTCACTTTTTTTTTATTTTCCAGAAATGATATTGTTCCAAGGGCCTCTTGCTTTCTATTCCTCGTCCTATTGCATTAGACAATGCTGATTGCAGGTTGTTATGGACGTTGGCTGTGGGACTGGCATACTCTCTATATTTTGTGCTCAAGCTGGAGCTAGGCGGGTAAGATATCCCATAATTTTCATTATGTCTTCCTTTTGCTCAAACTGCACATTGCATTTCCTAGATCAATAATTAGAATTTAGCGCGTACTGTTTTTTTTCCACTAAATACGACAAGGATAAAAATACATTTGTGGAATGTGGTTAGATGCAGCTCTCTTATAGAGAATAATATTGCGATAGATTAATTTTGCCAAAATGTTATGCTAGTACCTATTTTCTTACTAGTTTTCTTATTGGAAATTGTTAAACCGATTGTGTATATACTTCATAAATTGAAGATGATAACCTGGTTTTATTATTTTGGTGAGACTTATACTGTGGTTATAATTTTAATCGCATAAGGAAAATTTAACTGTTATTCTGTTGGTTGAACATTGTTCTACAGTTAAGTTTATTTGCTCATCCTCAGGTCTATGCAGTAGAAGCAAGTGAGATTGCCATTCAGGTAAACTCATATTTTTAGTACTTCATTTTAGACGTACTGTAAGTTACAAATATTTATATCTTTGTATTATTTTACCATATGGTATTTTAGATTGTAGCTTTCATTATCTATTCAAAGACATTTATGACAAATGTATGGATAACCAATATTGGTGTTATTTGTATTAGGAGTTGAACACCATCCTATGTGCTGTTAGAAGTGAGAAGCACAATAAACATGACGGAAAAATAAAACAAATAGGACCAATTGGCCAAGAGAGAAAATTTTCCAAAGCAGTAGAGTTTGCATAACACTAGGCCCGCATAGAAAAGAGATTTTATTTGATTGTCACTTGGCAGAATAAAATTTGAGATGATTTATTTCTCCTTCTACAATAGGAGTCTAGAGCATATTTAAAAATTGGTAAAGTGCAAAGGTGAAATCTGAGCAGAGTAGGATCCACAAACTCACACAAAGGTTGGTAAAAAAAGAAAAAAGACTTAAATTATTAATACCTTTCTAGTAGATTATATCATTTATTCATCATTATGTGTAAATTAAGCATTGTGATGATGGAGTTACTTATTATTAGACTGTAATACTATGAAAAAACAATATATATCTGTTAAATACTAATTGTCACTTCAGTAATTTGCATTATTTTTCATCATCTGTACTCTCACTACAGGTCCACTATCACTTTGTCAAGCATTCAGTCACATGAAACTGTAAATGACCTTTTTTTTTTAAGTATACCTTTTCTGTATGACTAGGACTTGACTAGTATTCTTTTTTTAATTTTTTTTAGGCTGAGATTGTTATGAGAGACAACAACCTGTCTGACAAAGTCATCATCCTCCATGGGCGAGTTGAGGTGAAGTTTGTTGATATTTTCTTTATTCATAATGTAAATTTTCTTTTACCAAAGTACAAGAATTATATCTTTGAGCAATTGTTGGCGTTTCCAACTTATTAAAAAATTTCCAATGGAAAATAATCAGATTTTAAAAATGAACATTAAGGAAAATACATTTATGGGAAATATTGGTTTAAAATTTTGCTATTGGTATGCCAATTTTGGTCACTGGCTGGAATGAAACAGTTTGGGTGTCACCATATCGACACATGATATGGATTGGTCAACAAGGTCGAGCTAGTTTTGAACCAGTCCACTTCTATGATGTCTCTCACTTGAACTTTTTATTTGCAAAGATAAGAAATATATCAATCTCATAGTCAAGCAGTTCAATATTATGTTGAAACAATTGGTATTTGTGTAATTGCATACATGATACATCATACAGTTATACATTGTATTCGCGTGAGATCAAGAGAGAGATTGAGAGAGTGATCAAGAGGAGGCAAGATTTTTAAAAGACTTTTTTGGGTGGCAGACACTGACTCACAACATAAAGCATATGCAAGGGCATATGCATTTGACATTAAAGAATGTTAAAATGATATTTAATTCAATATAAATGGTAAGAATGACTATCATGTATATAGTCAGTAAAGTGGATTAACAATGAAAACAGGTTCATACTCACAAGTAAACAAGTGATAAGGAAGCGCAACCCATATAATTCATATTTTCTCTTAACATAACTAAACACATGAGTAATTAATAAAATAATGTAAATCTTATCAAATGAGATATACCAAAAATATAATATTGAAGGATTCTAGGCAACAAGAAGAATTATGGAAAAGAAGATGCACAATATTTCACTGTCACAGGAAAAAAATTCTGCATCTGGCAGCAGTGGCAATAAAAGAAGTGAAATCTGTGAAGAATCCTCCGGAAGTCACCTGATACTTCTGTCTAAGCTACCTAAGCCGATTTAGCAGTCCTGGATTTCTTTTTAAGACACCTGCCTAAAAATGATCAAATAATAAGTATGAGTTGTTTTGCAGTTTGATTGTTTAGATTATGAAAATTATCTGATTTATGCTAACTGTAATTTTTTGACGTAACGATTTACTTTGGTCTATGTTGATTTTTTAGTTCGATAGATTAATGCTAGTTATTTGGTTTATAGTAAACATAAGTTTTTTCCTTAATCCTTGACAACTAGAAAAGTCAATTTCCTTTCAGTTCTTAGAAATCTGAATTCTTACCATCATATGAGGGAATGAACTAACATAAGAAAGTAACTGCAAATTTTTATCTTTTTGTTTGTTCTGTTGTTTTGCTTTTTTCCTTTACTTTTCATTGAGATTCTTTCCTAGTCATGTGGAACATATGATATGCAGGACATTGAGATTGACGAAAAAGTTGATGTGATAATTTCAGAATGGATGGGCTATATTCTACTGTATGAGGTGCATTGGCTGGTTTTCTACCATATTCTGTTGTATATATATTTGTCTGTGTATTTTGTAATTTGATGAACTTGCAAGCTATAAACTCTGTTAGCTTGTGTTGGTGTCTGTCTTGTTACAGCATAGCCATTGCCACTCACATTTCTCATTAAGTCTTGCTTACTCAGCAGTCAGAGACATGGACAAACATTTGAATTGTATATTCCTCTTAATTGTGCAAGATCTCTTATACCAATTGTTTTGGTGCAGAGTATGCTGACCAGTGTAATCTTTGCCAGGGATAAATGGTTAAAACCTGGTGGACTTATTCTTCCATCTCATGCCACCGTAATGTTCATGCTTTACTTATCTTTTCTACTTGCTAATATTCCATGTGTGCCTTCTTTATGTTTTTCGTATGTAACTAGTTCCCCAAACTAACCTGATAAAGCCATTATACTGGATACAACTTGGAATATTGCTCACTGAATTGTTTTGTTCTTCCAGTGAGATAATACAATACTGGTTACATACAATACTGTGTCAAATTAGATTTTAGCTGCTTGTGTTAGCATTTTTCATAACTTAACAGTTCAAAATCTAAATGCTCCAAGTCACTGAAACAATGACTGCTAGCAAAACCAAGATATAAAATCCTCCATAGCGTACAAAGGTTAATCTTTCTAGTTCAGTCATTCAGGGATAGGCTTTAGGGTCAGAGATTGAGTTATTGAGACACTATGTTCTTGAGAAACTATGTACATTTTTTTACAAAATCTACTGTGTGATTGTCATATGATTGTGGTTTTGTTCATCTAAAATGAGTCAACATTTTTGATGTGACGTGTGTACATATTGGTAGGTTCGTTATGTAAGTACTCGTTTTTCTGTGGTCATCAACTGAGACTGTTACATAAATTGTATGGTTGGGCATTTCATCGCATTTTTGCATGTCATACTGTCATTCTATGGGTTTTAGATGGCACCCTTGCTAAATCCTTCACGAAGACTTTCAACTTATTGATTTATGTTTTGTGCTTATTGGTTGTATCTAGTCTTGTTAATATCCTCTGATCGATTGACTGTTGGAATAATACTCCATATTGTTGTAATGTTACAGTTTGCATTATTTTTTGTTTGATATTTCTTAGGTAGCATCTAAAGTGAACCACTAAATATAGGTTATGACTCCAAGAAGTAGCACGACTTATATAGGTCTTCCCCAGGGCACAGCAGAGATGTTAGATCTAGCATGTTTGATAACTTGTAGATGACATGTTTAGTTAGTCACAGGAGTAGATTTTCGACTGAACGTTGTAAAGTGAATCATTTAGTGAACCTAGAGATTGTACAATGTAGTGATTCTGAATTTAGTAAAAAAAACTTGATAGAAAATACATTAAATACACTTATGCCTCATATATAGTTGATTTAGTTAATGGTGAGACAAAATCAAGTAACTATATCAACTTATATAGTTGCTTTCTTTTATTAAAGTTTGCAAACTTTCTTCATTTGAGATGTGAGATGGTGATAGTGACTTGATAGTCATATCTTATGCAGATCTACATGGCACCATTTACATATGATGAGATGTATGAGAGCACCATCAATTTTTGGCGTAATGTCTATGGGATTAATAGTAAGTGTAAAATAGCAATTTGTTTCTCTTGATATATCACGTTTTGCAAAGCTCCAACTTGGATAGTTGTAGCATCCGAGTAGCAAAGCAGTAGTGCCCCTAACGATCTAGCTTAATGTTTATACCAACCTTGGGATAATGTGGAGGAAAATTATGGGGTGCAGGATCGCCATTCAATTGGTAAGCGAGACCCCCCAACACAACACCACCCACAATGTGTATACTTAGGAATTTAGTTAGAAAGGGGCTACTTAGGAATTTAGTTTTTTAATTTTCCCCGCCAATTTATTCTTTATAACATAAAGAACTTTGAGTTTTCAATTTCATTTTGACATTGCATGTGACATTTTGATTCTTCAGTGTCTGCAATGATTCCTCATGCCAAACTGTGTGCGTTTGAAGAACCTGCTATAGAAACAGTAGGCGGTGAAAATATTTTAACATGGCCATCTGAGGTGAGTCTTTCATATTTCCTTTTAATGCAATTCATCCTCAGATTAATGATTTGCTTATCTTTTACAAGTTATCTCAGCAGTCACTTGCAATTAGTTAGCCAATCTCAGTTCTTTCCATTGAGTTGTTAATATAGCTAGAATATGTCATTCTATTTAATCTTCTCATTTTTGCTTATTGATTGTCAGTACTGCTGGAATGTCACTCTATGTACTAGTTGGTGTCTTGAATGTGGCCCCCGCGGGAAGGGCCTAGTGGCTAGCGCATGCAGACGTTGCACAAGAGGACAACGGGTCAATCCCTCGCAAATGCGAAGATGTCGTCCCTCCATGCGCTAGTTACTAGTCTCAAGGGCCAAAGACCTACCGTGATTTACCTCCCTTACGATGGTCCGGGGACGGGCTGGTAGGGGCTGCTAGGTTGACGGATTCCAACCTTTTGCACCAGTGGTGTCTTGAATGTGAGTTCAGTAATATGACTCCATAAACATTTGTTGTGAGATATAGAAATCTCCAAAACTACAAGCATGAGGATTAAGAAAACAAAGGCTTCAAACTTGTTCCCAGCAGAAAATATGATACTTCATGAGTGAGCAGTAATCATATTTGAGGATTTCTAATTCGTAAAAATCACTGCAATGACTCTTCTAGGGAAGTAGAATTTTGTCTATTATATGCTTTTTTTAATGGAAAATTAGATATATTTAAATCTGTGCAGTCTGTGGAGGAAAAAGAACTCAGCCACATTCCCTTTGGATAAACGACTGACAGTTATTGTTTTGGTTGAGCATTCACATCTCAAGTGAGCCTCTTCCCATGGCTAGAAACAGTCACTCTGATGATGCGACAACCATCAGCCTGTCTCTTGTCTATGTAAAAGGATTGTGTCACCAAGGAACTAAACAATTTTTTATATAAATCTATGCTCAACATTCATAGGGTACAAGAGCATCGTACACCCGCGACAACCATCAGCCTGTCTCTTGTCTATGTAAAAGGATTGTGCCACCAAGGAACTAAACAATTTTTTATAAAAATCTATGCTCAACATTCATAGGGTACAAGAGCATCGTACACCCAAGTTATATCACACAAGTTATAAATGAAGCAAGCATAACTAAAGTGAATAATTCTCAAATAATTTTTCATTAAAACTTTGCTAAATCCTCTGTGTAGAAATGAATACATGATATTAATAGAAAAGGAATCAAACTTGGAGAAGAAAGTAAATGTAAATTGTGGTATACCATGATGAATTTGGATAAAATATAGGGACAGTTTAGCAGACTGTAAAATTATATTCTACTCAACACTATTAATCTCATTAAAGTGATCTTAAATGCAATTGAGCTTGTTTGCAAATATTCGAGTAGTTGGGACTTAGAAAATAAACATTTATGCACTTCTATTATGATCCTCTAGCCTTTCATATTTATGCATTTACAACGTGTCATAAGTTTTTAAATCATATTGAACTGTTAGGGCATCTAATCAACATAAAAATGATTTAAACTCATTGTATGAAGTTATGATGATAGTACACAGATTAGGGCATTTAATCTTTTCCATAAGATGCATTATGACAGTACAGAATTTTAATTTTTTTTGTTCCAAAGATCAAGCAAAGTCATGAAAAATTTGAGGCTAATAGTCTATAAAGTATAATTCCTCTTCAGTTTGCCATACAAGAGCTTGTTTTTATCTATTTTATGGTTGATTATACACGAATTGTTATTAGCCAAATGACTATTACTTCACTATTACTATATAATCTCTGTATGACATGGTTCTCTCTTTTGGCAATAAACTACCCATGTGGATTTCATGACAGGTCAAGTACTTGGATTGTTATACTGTTGCTGCTCGTGATCTTGAATCGATTACCACAGAGTACAGATTTCGATCTTTAGTACAAGGTGAAATGCCCAAGATTTGCCATATATTTTTCGTCTTTGGATCTGCATAACTAACTCATGTCTTAATATTTAAGCCTCTTCCATCAATGCTATTCTTGAATTAATTTTGAGCTTTATGGAAGGTGAACTTTGTTTTGTGGTTGTTATTCATGCTTTCGTCTTTCGTGAGAGAAAGGATGATAAACATTTTTCCTTTTGTTTTGCAGCCTCTCTTCATGGATTTGCATTTTGGTTCGATGTCGAGTTCAATGGTCCAGCACCTTCAGAAAGCCATTCCCAACTCGCTGATGGAAGTTCATCTCTCAACTCGTCAAATGGCTGTAGCCACAGGAAGAAGAGAGTTAAATCTGATCAAGTAATTGTTCTGTCCACTTCACCTGAAGAGGCTCCAACACACTGGCAACAGGTTTAGGATTTTGCAAACTTTGCATCGTCAATTCCTTTAGTTCGTTTACAATCATTTTAGAGATCAGAAATACCGTCACTTTCTGCTAAAAGGAGAATGCTTCTTGCAGACTCTGCTATACCTTTATGAACCTATTGAGGTAAAACAAGATCAAATCATTGAAGGATCGGTGACATTGTCTCAGTGCAAAGAGAACTCGCGTTCTATGAATATTCAGCTCCAGTATCGGTGAGCCCCTCGAAATATGTTTATAATGTTTAATATCTATTATAAAATCTAATATGTCTTCTCCTTTGAGGTTTTGCACTAGCAGTACTGGAGGTCAGTCTTTTGTAAAAGAATCTGTATTGCGATGATATTTTGTGCCTGTCATCTCCTGTTCGATTTGTGGCTTTCTCTACACCAAATAAGGCGGTAACTATCGATATTTTGAGAAGTATTCAGTAACTTTTGAAAGTAAGGGCATGCATAGATTTCTGAGAGCATTATGAACGCAATGATTGTCATTTTGCCCATTGGAAGACCATCAATCCTTTTTTATAGTCAAAATGGCAATATAAGATCATCACTGTCACAATGCTCTTAAAAATTTATTCACATCCTTATTGATTTTGACCATAGGAAGGCCATTAAAATGTTTCTCTAAAAACCTTTCAGGAATCCATCGATGCCGGTCGGATTGTGGCTTCTGGTCGCATGGGTGTGTAGCTTGGGTCCTGGAGAAAGAGGTTAGTTCCAGGCACAATGAGTCTCGACTAATCAATCGAAGCAATCACCCAGATGTTAAACATTTTTGAAGATATGGAACATTGTGGGGGAACATGTGTTCCATAATACGAATGTCAATTCAATAGAACGTTAGTGATACGGAGTTTTAACCTATTATCATTCAGTTATTATACTTTTTATGATTTTATGGATCATCCCAAGGCAAAAAAATGGATATGAAATAGGCAAGTAGCTTTTCCTTCACCTGGCTTATAACTGGCATAAGTCTACACGAAGGCTTTGGACTTAGGCCAATTCACAAACTGACTTAGGACATCACTCTCCTGGTCGAAGATTTCAGTCAAGCTTCAAGTAGTTTACCCTTACCTAGGCAAACACACATGGTACTATCTAAAAGCATATATCAGGTTTCTACGGTGTAGCAGTAGATCATTCAATTTGATTTTCAGATATCTATGGTTCGTTCTTCAATTATAGAGAATTTGTAGATTTTTTTTTTTCAAATTGAATGATAAATCATGAATGTTAAAGTTGTGATTTATTTTCAGATATCTATGGTTCGTTCTTCAATTATAGAGAATTTGTAGATTTTTTTTTTCAAATTGAATGATAAATCATGGATGTTAAAGTTGTGATTTATTTTGAGAGTCGGTGAAAAATTTTTATAGTTAGATCGAAAATTTAGATATTTGATACTAATAAAAATAATATATATATATATAAGCACAAACCAAAAGATTGTATTTACCTTGCAATCTTTATGATACTGCCATAATAGTTGAGCCTCAACTCTTTATCTTCATATGAAGCTCAACTCTTGAGTTCATTGAGGTTATACCCAAATCTATGTGCCAGCACAATCAAGTCGTCAAGCTGTCGAGCCTTTGATCTCCACAATTGCAACATCCCTCCATTCAAGCTCTCAAGTCCTCTGAATTGCTACGATCTCTGTGATCGTCAAATCCATAACTTATCTCATTCGAGTCAACAAGCTCTAAATTAATATGGTCTATCCAATAGCAACAAAAGGTGATTATGTTTGCTTTAGTGTTTTTCATCGTCGAGCCTTCGATGATGATAAAAAAAATAAATTATGGAGGGAGTTATGTTCTTGATCTGTTGGTTGAAAACAATGGAGGATTTATGAATTCGAGTGATAATAATATCTATGTTATTTTATCCAAAGAAAGACTATTCTTTTCCTAACAATGCAAATGATTACTATTATTAAATATGAAATTTGCATCCAAAAGCAAACAACATAAGTAAGTTTAAGCATTCGATAATGGCCATGTGTTATGATTTACATTTAAGATTTGATATTTATAAAAAGGAGTTATGATATGGGCACACCTTCCTCAGAGAAGGGACACTGGGCACCCACATGGCACAATCAGCACATGACCACCACGTGAACATCCCCTCTCGGTGAACAGTTAGAGAATGGTGTATTAACAAATGCGATGTAAAATTTATATAAAGATCAAAATTTGATCTCTATGTTAACGGATTGTTTAATGTTTGCATCCGATCATGTTCTCCATTGTACTTGTCAATGTATCAAAGTCAATGATCATTCATGATTTACTCTCTTTCATATTTATAAGATCGAGATGAAAAAAATCACTAAATTAACTATGACAATTTACCAAACACAGCAGCTGAAGTTCGGAATTGCCCAAAACGCATACTATAGTTTCAGAATTATCAAATCGCACACGTAATTCCCAAAATACCCCTCCCGTCAAACAGGTTGCAATTTAATGCAGAGAGAGATTTGCATCCATCCGAGGCACAATTGGAAATTCTGAGTCATCCAAACGTCTCTTCCAGCCACGTGGGAGCGCCAGCCCCATGCTGTTGATGAGCACCACACGCAGCTTTCCTCCGCAAACCAACTGAGCAACACCATTTTTGATGAAACCCTAGTAGAATTAATCCAGAGTTGCTCACTCACCAGCCGCTTCACATAGTATTATCATGTATGTATGCGTTTTTATTCTTGAGACTGCTATGAGGTTAATAAATGCATTGTAGGTGGTTGTATAGCCAAGGTTGCCACACACCCATAAATACGAGGTAGGTATATCATACCAAAGTAGACCAATGCACCCATAATTGCGATGCAGGAGATTCATAACCAAGTTTTGTCACCACCTAAATAAATTCCACCTAACTTAAAAGGTGATGCTTTCAATTAAATCCCACGATTACTGAAGTTCCCTGATTGATATTCCCAGCACTAAGAGATTCAATCTGTCCGAGAGAGTAGGTGGTGCTGGCAATGAAATTCCTAGCACCACCCTCTCCCTAAAATTATAAATCCCAGCACCATGGGAGATTGAAGCTGGCTTGTCTGGATAAAAAGTGATGCTGGGAATTTAAATCCCAGTAACATCGTGGTCCTGGGCTTCAAATTCTCAGCACCATTAAGGTTCAACAAATTCGGGATAAAATCTGGTGCTGGGAATTGAAATCTCGTCACCACCGTGGTGCTGGGATTAAAACTCCCAGCACCATCGACGTTCAACAGTTCGGGATAAAAGGTGGTGCTGGCAATTGAAATATCGTCACCACTGTGGTCCTGCGATTAAAACTCCCAGCACCATGGGGAATGAACTTGTCGAGATAAATGGTGGTGCTGGTAATTTATATCCCAGCACCACCGTGGTAATGAGATTCAAACTCCCAGCAACACCATGGTGCTGGTAATCTAATTCACTAGACCAGGGAGATATAAGTTGTCGACATTAAGGGTGGTGCTGGGATTTGAAACCTCAGCAACACTGTGGTCCTGCGATTAAGACTCCCAGCACCATTGACATTGGACTGGTCGAGATAAATGGTGGTGCTGGGAATTTATATCCCAGCACCACCGTGGTAATGAGATTAAAACTCCCAGCAACACCATGGTGCTGGGAATGTAATTTCCAGCACCATGTACATATAAGTTGTCGGAATTGTTGGTGGTCTTTGAGGCTGAAACCCCAGCAACACAGTGGTTCTGCGTTTAAAAATCCCAGCACTAGGGAGATAGAACTGGTCGAGATAAATGGTGGTGCTGGGAATTTAGATCCTAGCACCACCGTGGGCCTGAGATATAAATTTCCAGTACCATGGAGAGGGAACCTGGCCGAGAAAAATAGTGGTGTTGTCAATTTATATTGGAGATAAATAAAGTCCTCTAGGCGGGTCGAGTGCAAGCGTGACCTATACTATCATTCTCCACCTTTCCTTAGGTTCCCAAACAGTAGTTATGAAAAATAATGCTCTGTGCCAACATTCAGACGAGTGTGCTAATTGGCACGCTGCGTGCCAATTGGCACGCACCCATAACTGCCGATAGGAGTGTGGGAACTAAGTATCCCTCTGCGCATAAACCCTGTAAATGTCTTCCTCTTCCATTCCATATAAACTGTTCATAATTTCAAGATTGAAAGGTCCATCAATGGGTTTCGGTAAAAACCCATTGATGGCCCTATCAACATCAAATGTTCTAATTAGTTAAGTGCATAATTGGGAAACTTAACCGTAAACTCTCATCCTCCACTTGTCTTCAGGCTTGTAAAGCCTAGTTGAAAAAATTCAACCTACTTGCCTAGCACATTACATATAATAGTGTTGATTTTAAAAACATTTGCAGGGACGACCCCCTTCCTGATGAAGTGTTAATATTTTTGGAAACAATTGAATCAAATTTGAAGGATAGAGAGTTAGATGATCAAGATTCCATAAATCTGTCCCTAAGTAATATTCCATCTTCATCTCAGTTTACTGATGTGGGGAATAGAATTACCAGTGATCAACACCTTGATATAAATAGAGAAGCTTCTTCCATACTCGAAGAAGAGTTTGTCATCGCTACCACGATGATCATGAATATTTTGAACAAACTTGGAGTGAAGAGGAGGTAAGTGATATACATGCAATAGAAGAGTTAGAATATACAAATCCTTCGGAAGAATTCTTAGCTGATGATATCCACCATGAAGAAGGTGAGTTAAACCCAGATCAGTACAGTGACTTAGAGGAAGTGTTCCCAATTGCTGATGATCCCTATGTTTTAAATCCACAAATAAGACTATTGGCATATGTCGAGTCACCATCGATCCAAATGAATTTTTCACTGGACAAGTTTTTTCCTCTTGACAAGAGTTTAAAGATGCACTAATAAGGCATGCGATGCTAAAAAACTTCAGATACAAGCCAGTTGACACCAGACTTAATAGAATTAAAGTTATTTGCTTTAGGCAGCCTTGTTCATGGAGTCTAGTTGCAAGTGGAGACGTGGAGTTCACTGTCACAAAATATGTAAAGCAGCATGAATGTGACAGTGTTAGGGAAACAACAGATCACCATGCTTGCACATCCACATTTGTAGCAAACCAGATTGTAGGACGATTAGCTACTTCTGATGATTACAAACCAAGTTCAATTCGAAGAGAAATGCAAGCTAGGTTTGGTGTTAACATTTCATACAAGAAAGTATACACAGCCAAACATAAAGAATTAAAAAGAGTGGTAGGTGATTTTGATCAGGCCTATATTGATCTTCCAATGTACTTGCGTGAGTTAAGAGTTAGAGATCCTGATACATATGTTGCAGTACTAAGAAATGGTGAAAATCAATTCCAGAGATGTTTTTGGGCATTTGGTGCTTGTGGAAGAGTATTCAGGTCTTATTTGCGAAAACTAATTGGAATTGATGCTACACATATCACTGGCAAGTATCCTGGTGTTTTGCTAATGGCTACTGCCATTGACGGTAATGCAAAAATTATGTCAGTTGCATTTGGAATTGCCGAAGTTGAATGTGGATCTGCCTGGGAGTGATTTTTGGATCATGTAAAGACATTCCTTGTTGTCCTGCCAGAGTCGTTGAGCATTGTATCGGATAGACATCGGGGGATTATATCAGCAGTTAACAAAGTGTATCCATCTGCCCATCATGCTTTTTGTTGCTATCACTTGTCTTGTAACATGGTGACAGATACCCGGGATAGATCCTCATTAGGTTTATTTTGGGCAGCAGCAAGAGCCAATACAAGAGTGGAGTTTGATCGATTAATGCAGAACATGCATGACAAACACAAGGATGCATATGCGTGGCTACAAAAGATCGATCCAAAAAGATGGGCCAATGCACACTTTCCTGGGAAGAGGTACACAATGTTAACCACTAATTGTTCTGAGAGTTTAAATGCATTATTCAAGGAAACACGTGAACTCCCCATCACCAGTTTAATTGACAACACTAGAAGAAAGGTTGCTGAATGGTTCTATAACCGTAGGGAAGAATCTTCAAAAAGGTCAGGTTTTCTAACACCTTATGCCATTAAAGAGATTGGTGAAAGGAGAGAAAGAACTCGATTATATTCGGTATTCCCATACTCACAAACGGAAATGGAAGTACAGACAATAGCTTCTTCGTATATTGTTGATTTGGATAGGCGAAGTTGCATCTGCGGTGAGTTTCAAATTTCAGGAATTCCTTGCTCGCATGCTATTGCAGTCATCATATATCGGAACATGGATCCATACTGTTATTGCGAGCATTATTTTCTAAGGGAAACCTGAGAGACCACTTACATGGATCGTATTTACCCATGTTGAAGCAAGAAATTTTGGCCTAATTGTGACAAAATTTTCGGAGTTCTACCTCCTCGTAGCCTTGTGCAGCCCGGGCGAAGAAAAAAGGCACGCATTGAGTCTAAACATACTGGGAGGGTGAAAAATAAATGCAGCAGATGCAAACAGCTTGGGCATAATAGGAGGTCTTGTAGAATGCCACCGGCTATTAATTCCTAAGTGTAAATAGTGGTTGTGTAAATATTTGTAAAGGAAACAATGTTAATGTTAAGCTATTTTGCAGAATTGTAATGAAAATATTTGTTACGCTATTTTGCAAAATTATAATCTAAATCCGTCCGACCGCACCCGAGCCATTAATATAAAACTCCCCGGTGGAAGTTCAAACATCTCAACACTATATTTTATTTCTCTGTCGCTCCTTGCGTTCTGTCTCTCGTGGAATTGCGCTTCCATTCCCCGGTGCCCGTTCAAACTCCCCGGTGCCAGTTAAAACCCCCCGGTGCCAGTTCAAACTCCCCGGTGTGAGTTCAAACATCTCAACACCATCTCAACGCTATTTTCGACCTAAGTAAGTTTTGTAGATTTCTTAAATTCGGTGTCGCTATCGCTTCTTCCGATCTATCTAGGGTTTTGCAATTTTCCGTGCACGATGTCATTTAAACTCGGGCCTGATAGGGTTTAGGGTTTTAGGGTTTACCATTTGAGTAGAGGTAACGTTTGTTTGTATCATCACACATGTTTCAATCCATTTCATCTATTAGTTTAAAATCGCCGTATTACAATGCATTTGGTTCGTAACCTAAGGAATGTTTCTCAGTTAACGATGACTTCAACTGGTGAATCATCAAGCGATACTTCTGCAAGTGATGCGAGGAAGAACCAAGAGAATGAACTGGAAAAGCAACGTTTCACAGTTTAAAAAATTTATTGCAAGTGTGCCGCCGAGTGTGGAAGAAGAAACGCTTATTCGGAGCTCCCCCTTTGCATGGGTTTTGGACATTCCAAATATTACCCATGTCAGACCCCTCGTTCAAAATATGTTTAATAATTGGGACTGCAGGGAGAAATGTTTTATATTCCACGACAAGAAATTGTATTTCACAAAGACGGATGTCTCCCTCATCCTTGGTCTACCTGATGATGGACTTGAAGTTCCTATGAATAATGAAGCTCCCTCTGGACAGCTATATTTGCAATATTTCGTGGAAGTTGATTGCTCTAACAAGCATCTGGAGGATTTATTGAAGACTTCCAGATCTCCAGATAATTTAGGATCTGCAAAAGTTTATTGTCAGTTGTTTATTTTATATTTTTTCTCTTGTGTATTTTTTACTACCACCAGCAGTAAGCCTAGAATACCTATGCGATCACTTATAGATTGTGTAGAGGATTTTGATAACTTAGGCAGGTACAATTGGTGCGAAGCACTGTTAGTAATATATGAGAGATGTCTTAAGACAATCGCCTTATGTATGAACCATTAATATGATAAATGAAGATTAACTATTTGAGTATACATGTTTCATGTATTTGATTGGATCTTAAACTCATTTACTGAATGTCCACGATACGTTTCACAGCATGAGAGAATTTGTGATTGGATCACAACTAGTGAGT